>CM031243.1:712591950-713085015 GCA_018340775.1 Taxus wallichiana var. yunnanensis
CATGAATTTTCCAACACATGAGACATTAACTGGTTCTTTGGTGGATTTTCACATAAAATGATCTTTTTCTCAAAATTTACTCATGATTTTCAACTCTCGATCATTTACAATTTTTCCAAAATGCATTATATACCTCATAATTCATTGGAATCTTCCTTCCCAAGCAAAGAAAATGCTATGGGATCAAATTTGTCACAAAAACCTCATGATTTAATGACATCGACACCAAACAAAAAAACAACTCGCAGTTCTTAGGTATGCACAAAAAGTTAAATCATTACACAAATTTAGATCATTATCCACCCCAAGGGCACATTTTTATCATTCAAGCATGCAAGCATATTTCATTCATCATTTTTTACCTTTTCCCCTTTTCAATTTTACCTCTGCAACTTTTGATGTTGACATTTCATGTTTTTTCTCGGGCCTGAGCAAAAATTATATCAATAACACCATAGATCAAAGAATTAGGTCATGAAAATTATGCCATTGTTCTCAGAAGGCCAAGGCAACACAAAATCATATAATATTTGATGAAATTTGATGCAAAAACGTGATTTCCAAGCTTCTTGGAGCTCCCATGGCTGGCCTAAACAAACGAATGCATAGTAACTGGTCAATCTCATCCACCTTTTAATATCAGCCCTCCACGTGGAAAATGCCATTTAAAAATAAGCTCAATATCACCTTTTTAAACTTTGGATTAGGTGGGACATGTGTCAAAAAATGATTAGATCAGGCCCATGCCTTTAAAAATGCATTTGCGACCTTTTGAAAATTTGGAAAATTTTGCCACTTTTCCCCGCTTCTCCCCTGGACCCGCCACATGTCCATATGTGGGCCCCATTGAAAACTCAGTAGACCGATTCTATTAATTTGCCACTTTTGAAAAAGGAAATTTTCCAAAAACCTCTACAGCCCGAAGCTTGATCTCTTCTCCGCCACGTGGCGCTCTCTGATTCACCGTGGGGCCAAGCCTCCTATTCTACCTTCAAACCTTCTTGTAAAATTTGAAAAAATTAAAACTTACCACGGGCCCACGCTCTTCCTTTGACTTCTTAGAATGTGCCACATGTCCATCATGGATAGGCTGTGGAGGCACACTTCCCATTTACACTTTAGCTCCTTTTGCCAAAAAGGCAAAATTTTACTCTGTCCCCCGAGGTCCGAACCTCCGCCTCCATTTTTCTTCCTTGGACACGTGTCACTTCCTAACTTGTTGTGGGCCTTCGGGCCAAAATTTGATTTTTACCATTTGAAGTTAAAAATTCAAATTCATTGCAAAACCCGCTACCCCATCCTATCCTTTCTTGGACATGTGTCCACCAATGATTTACCGAGGGCTTTCAGACAAAATTCACTTTATCACTTTGAGCCAAAAACATCAAAATTCTCCAAGTCCCCCACCATCCACACACCCTCCGTGCCACATGTCCTCTCCCTATTCACTGTGGGCCTTCGGGCCAAAATTTGATTTTGAAAATTTTGCAAAATGAAAGAAAAATTTCCTAAGGAAAGCCTACCACCCACCAATCCCCTAGCCAATCAAAATGTGCCACGTAGGCACTTCATTGCAGAAGGCGGAGCCACAGATCAAAATTTTCCTTTTGCCAAAATTTCAAAAATGATAAGTTAGAGACATTTCCCAACAACCCCTAGCCAATAGGAACCCACCACGTTGCCATTACCTTGTGATGATAAATTTTATGGGAAAACGACACCCGTATGACCGTCAAATCATGAAAAATTTAAAGGATGCCCTAGAAATCAAAATTTTCAACAAGGATTGCCAATTTTTTTATTTTAAATCAACTGAATCATGTTTTGACATTATTTTCAACCTTAGGATTAGGAAATCAACCCATACAACTTAGATTTGATCAATTCAATTTTTGCGATCGGTAAAGGAAAACGACACAACTCACGAATTAGAAAAACCTAGGGCACAAAAAAAAAAGCACACATGGATTTCTCTTTTAAACCAAAAAGGTACTCAACAAGTTTATGGGCAATTTTGAAACATTCAACCAGAGGAAGAAATTGTAGATCACCAATTTGAGAAATGAGATGTTTTGAGAAAATTCAGACATGAAAAAAATTAGGGCACACAATGCAAGCTCGTAAATGGCACTAATAGTACCCACTAGCTATTTAAGTACCCTTCTCAACACATCTGCATTTGAGAAGTTCTATTTATTTTATCCACCCTATATTAAAGGGTCTTTATGTACATATCCCCTACCCTATTTTAAAGGTTTTTTTTTATATATATATATATATATATATATATATATATATATATATATATATATATATATATATATATATATATATAATCCTTTAATTATTTTCTTTCCAAATTAAATAACATTCAATCTTTGTAAAATAACTTTAGAATAATAATTACTTTATTTTATTTTAATTAATCACTAACTTTTAGAACTTAATATTTTCTTAATGTGGGGAAATTGTCACATAACAAAAAGAAATGCATGATGTGAGCATAAAATGGTTTGGACATGCTTCTTGCTATGAAGACTCGTGGATATAGAGGACTTTTTCGAGCTCTTATGATGGCATTTGCAAGTTCCGTAAATGATGGTATGCTGCTAAAAAAAGCTTGTTTTATAGAGATTTGATAGTACAAGTGTGAGATGAAGGTTTCGTGAAAAGAAATGAATTGTTCTAGAAATATTGGGAGGTTTTATAGATGTCCATGGAAATTTTGGTATAGTTTTAGTGGAAGAAATTTGACAAACACGTCTCAAAACGTGCCCTACTACTAAAGGGTTAGAAGTTGCAAAACCAATCTTGTGATTTGAAGGAGTGTTTGATGTTTTGAATGATGTAGAAATATTAGAAGATAATGTATAGCTGGTAGTGAACCCATATGATGTATTATAACCCTGGTATGATTTGTAGTTGTGGTTCTATGTGAAACTCTAGCGGTCTAACTAGCCTTACTAGGATTGCTTAGAAGATGGTTTGAAAAAAGTATGAAGGTATGATTTTCTCCATGCGATATAGGATTATGAATAATTAAGCATGATGTAATGTATGTTAGTGAAGTTTTCCAAGTGATAAGAGTGGTTGGAAGTGATGTTGGAGGTGTTAGTGCATGTTGGGCTCAAGACTAGTTATTAAGGGCTAGAAGCCATTTTGACTTGTTTCAAATAATTGAGTATTTGGGTGCCTTATGCCTTGTTTTGGTGGATGCAAAAAGCTATATGAGTTAGATAAGGTTGAGAAATTTCTAGTGGATATTTGTGCCATGATGAAGAGTTCATAGGTGTGAACTATCTTGATCTTGAAGACCTATTTCGAGTGTGATCATCATACTTAAGTGAGATAAGAAAGTTGAAGGTTTTGAGGTGTTCCTCCATGTTTGATGATATCTCATGGACTTAGAGAGTGAATTGGGTTCATATTGAATCCACTCATGTGCCCAAGTTATCTTGACAAGTGGTTTTGATATGTGAATTTTCTTAGTCTTGGAGAGTGAAATTTAGGTGCTTGAGACCTAATTGAGGTAGCTTGCAAATTGGTGTAGTACTTGTTGGAGATGGTGGTTGAAAAGTTTATTTTAATTTATGATGATGTTGAAAGGTTTCCCATAATATGTATTGAGGTGTTGGAGTCATGCTGGAGTTGTCATATACCCTCAAGATCTTGAAGCTATCGTTACTAGTGTATTAGGCCTATTTTGGGCTAGTTGTGCAAAGTTGTGTTTGTAATGTTCTTAACTGATGTAATGGGTCTTGGAATGAGATTTATATTATTTTATAGGTGTGTTTTCATGTTTTGAATACTGACCTAGAGTTTTTATGAGTTGTTTCATGTATATAAGGCATGATATATTTTCTCATTATGACTAGAGATGTGAATGGAGAACTAATCAAGCTTAAGGGAAGAAGAGCAAATGTTAGAAGGCTATAAGAAAGAGAAAAGAAGAGCATGAAGAGGTTAAGAGAGTAGAAAATAAGGATAACAAGGTAATTATATTTAATCAAATTATGAAGGAGAAAATTAAGTGAAGTAGGAGAAGGCGTGTCTTAAGAAGTTTTTTGGGGTGTATGAGCTAAATCAGTGATCATAATCAATTATATTTACAACAAGATCAAGTGGTATTATTCTTTAGGTGGTTGAGTTGGTGCTTGGTAATACTAGGAGGTTGTATCCTCCTTGTAGGGTTGATGCCTTGCTAAATAGGGGTTTTTTCTCCTTGTGAAGTGGGTGCTTCATGAACAAATCTTGTGTGATGAGTAATACTCATGCAAGTATTTTGAATTGGGTAATATATTCAGAAGTGTTAGTGGGTTTTCTTCCCCTTTAGGGTTTCCAAATTATATTTTATGTCCTTGTGTACTTTTTCTCTTAATTTCTCTTATGGTTAATGATGTATGTGATTTAATATAATTTGAATGAAATCTAATATTGTGGAGTCATTATTGAAATAAATTATGTACAAATGATAAAGTACAATAATGACACAAGAAAAATAAGATGTAAAGTATGAAACCCTAAGAAAGGAAGAAAGATAGAGGACTTAGTTGGTTTTCGAGTGCACAGAAGTGATGTACGCATGTACAACCGATAAACAGATCATCGCAAATGGGGTTATCATTGGCCATTGTAAAATCTAGAATTTGAGAATAATGCTGCATAAGGGCACCCAATGCTAGATAGAGGAACTTGGGTGCTGGTCACTATGTAGAGGTTTGGAATCTACTTTCTATTGTGTTGCAAGGTCTTTTTAGTTTTCCTCTATTGATCACCGAGATGTTTGCACTATGATTGCCAATGGTACCTGTAACATATAAAATAGAAGTTCACCTACACAAGCCCACAAACCACATCAAACCTAAAAAGGAAAATTTATAATGGGGAGTCAGACTGACCTCGGTGGTCACCCCAAGAGTGAACTTATGACTGAGCATTGCACTACATCTCATAATCCATGTAGTTATTTTGAGTGTGTGTAGAAATTGTGCCATAGGATTTCCTTGTGCATGTTGCACTTTATAACGTCAGTAGCTAGAATGTAACAATAGTGTAGAATGTGTGGATGTAATAGAATAAAATTCCCCTTCCTATGTTGTGTATGCAATTTTTTTGCATCCATTTTCCATTGAATGGATGCTAGATGAACGTCGTGGAGTGATTTAGGTGCCTTTTAATGTAATATTAGGTGATGATAGTAATGCTTAGTGCTTGGTCCGTGATTTTGAAAACATAACTATGTATTTATATGATCCTATTCAAAGATGTTTTTACTTTACTAATTTATATTAATTAAGTGAAATAATAAAAAAAAAAACTAACCTCAAAAGATGGAAGGGTTTATTGATACCTATGAAGATAGATGATGAAGCTTATGTTTGATTGAAGTTTCCAACTCGAATGAATGTACAAGTCCTCTTTTCCTACGAAACAACCTACGCTCAAAGACACTAAATGGAAAGGATTAGATGAATGGATAGACCAGCTCTGCTTGAAAAGGACAATTCCAAGAATCCAAAGGGGATTCCTTGGAGGGTGTCACTCGTGTTACAAAAATTAAGTTAATTGATAATGATATAGATAAAGATAAAGATATATGATCAATATGGATATATGGATAGCAAATGAGAATATCTAGAACTCTATGTTGAAAGGTAAGTCTTGCATGACTTTGAAGGTGGCCCAGAAAGAGTGGATGCAATTATAACACATTAAAAGTAATTGTACTGAAGTCATCTACAACTCAATCTCAAGAAGAAATTCAAATCTGATCCTCAATTTCCTCTTTGTCAACAACGAATGGATTGCACAAAGTGTGAGTTTGTGTAAAATTTTGTATTGTTCCCAGAGGAAATGGTTTTGGAGTATGGGAGACCATTAATGCTCATAATTGGATGTGAATGGCCAGAACTACCATCTACATGCAGAGAGCCAAACTTAAAAAAACATGTTAAATGCATAGAGTTTGATAAAAGATGATATAAAGCTGATAAATTGATAAAAAGATAAATTTGATAGGAATAGTTGATAATTCAGCCAATCATCGACGATTAGGTGAATCACTAGTGATTACTATGATTTTGATAATTTTTCTAAAAATAAGAGTTTAAATCTCTAAAATGATTTTTGATTGATTTAAGAGTTTATTATGACTTAGAAATGATAAATAAATATGTAGGAATACCTTTGGATAGATGAGGAGCCAAAATATGCCTCAAATATTCAATGGAGGATATGAGTTGATAAGTTGTCTTGTCATGTTCCTGGGAAGTTGAGTATTGAATATGACCATAAAAACGTTGTTGAAAATGATTGATATTGATGCCTGATGATGTTTGAGTATGTCCTAGACTCTGTAATGTTGAAGAATGAAGTGTAGGTTCAAAAAGGTGGTCTTAAATTGAAGATTAAAGATCCATGAGAGAGAGAGAGAGCACAAAGGTGTTATTTATAATTTCGATGATTTGGTTGAATCACGAATGATCCACTTTTTTCGGGGAAACAACTAGAAAAGTGGTTAAAACCACTTCTAATCAAGGGTTTTTGGTTTGGGATTCGGGTAAATGGTTAAGGGAAGGTTGGGGATAAGGTGTAGAGGTTAGGAAGTAGTAGAAAATAGGTTTTAATGGTTTTTGAAATGGTTAGGGTTGATTTAGGGTGGTTAGGTTGTTTTTAGGAAGGTAAAATAATATTTTACAAAGTTGTGAAATGATATTTTATGGGGTCAGTTAGTGAGAAAATTTGTCGTTGAAAAATTAGTGGGTTTATTTCCAATGCTCTGGGAATCTAAGTCCCTCTACTTAAATTGTGTAGCTATTATATATGTATGCACGAGTAAAGTGATTTTTATCTGGGTGGCCTTGTGGCTTGAGATCCAACAAGGGCACTCCACTGACCCTACGACAATAGTTTGCAAATATGTGCAAGGGAGGAATTTTATAGGAGAGTGGGAAAGGGAGTGAGAATGTTAGACAAGGGAAACTAATGTTGCAAGTAGAAAATCAGATACTTACATACACTAGTTAGAATTTTCATCACATGCACTAAAATTAAGAAGAAACAAATCTGCATAACAACAACAAGACCAAATAGAATTTAATGAGCACAAAGTATCAATAAACCCCTTAGTCAAAAAGGATGGAAACTCCTTCTTCTTGTATTGATTCTCAAATAGAAATTATACATAACATAAGAATGGAAGACATTTTAGAATAAGGGAAATGGAAGAAATTTTTCTATCTCTTTGTTTTCTTCACAAGGATCTCTCTCATGAATTCACAAAAATAACTCAAAAGTATAAGAAGATCTAAGAAGACCCTCAAATGAGGAGCTTGTTACAATTTATAGAAGAGAGGAAACTCTTCATCTTCCTGATGAATTTTAAATACTAAATTTTGACTTTAGACTGTTCATATTCCAATTAAATATTTAAGTCCCTTTTATAAAAACAAGGCGACTTAAAGTTTACATTATGTTTCTAAAGTCACTTAAAGATATATCAAAAATTGCAAACCCCAATGTAAAATTATAACATTAAAGAGAGAGAGTGTTGGGAGAGAAGAGAAGAGAGAGAAAGAGGAGGAAAAGAAGGAAGAATGAAGAAGAAGAATTATGTAGAATAATGAGCCACTGTAATGGATTTGATCTTACTCCCTGACTGGTCTCCATCTCATGCTATTGAGAAGATATTTGTCCCTCCAAATTCCTTACTGAAACAAGCTGCTATAGGTTCCACTTTGTCAAAGCATGAGGAATGCAAACATAGATCAAGGTCTCTGTCCATCCATCAAACACACTATTGATATATTTTCACTTTCCAAACCATGATGGATGTTTTTCTGCGATAAGTGCAATGGAGGCTTGAATCTCTGAGAGGAACTATAGGGTATCCTTAGTGAAGGAAAATGGATTACATGCCTCTTTCTTGACATATTCCTTGAATGGGCCAATAAAATCATCGGTATTTATGTCTTCTCTCATTATACATACTCCAAGATTCTATATTTGATGATTTATACTATCCTACAATTTGTATGTATGTTCCTCCTTTTCGTCCAACTCAATGATGGCCCGATTGACTACTTCAAACCTGATTGCCAAGGCCCGAGCCCATATGTGCGACAAGTCTTTAGAAGGAGTCTCAAAAACCTTCTTGTTGATCAACTTGTGAGGGTGAGTGTTGCTCATTTCACTCACTACTGAACCTAGAGGATCCCAATAGTCCCTTTCTTTCTCCAAGTCTTCCTTAAGTGCACATGTCTTGTTTGATATTGCACGTATGTAGGAAAAGAGTTTGAATGCCTCTTGGAGCACTGACTTCCCCTTTTCAGAAATTGAGTTGATCCATTCATTATTAGATTACCCTTGCATTGTGAACTCGTGTGTCCTCTTGATAGATTCTGGATTGAAGTTGTTGATGGGTGTAACTTCTTCAATGGGAATTATCGTGGCATTTGGATCTACTAGATGTTGCACATAGGATGAAAGAGTTCACACCTATTCTTTTAGCTCATCAATATTCTTCTTATATTATTTATTCCTTACCACCATGTGATCAAAATACTATTGATACATGTGAAAATCCCCTTCATGAGTAGCTAACCCTAGTTGTATTGTGCTCATCTCATAGTCATCCGGTGTCATCTGTCCACTGGATTGATCACCTTTGGTCGGGATACTTCAATGTATTGATTACCTATTTCTTTATTATAGAACCATAAAACCATGTGTGTAAACTTCCTTTTCTTTCCCTTAGCCAGTGAGGAAATTATTGATAAGTTAGGGGTTGCCACTTGTTGAACAATGTGAGATTAAGGGCTATTGTTTCCTGCATCCATGGGAACATTTCATCATAATCATGTTTTATGATAGGTACACCAACCGTTCCCTACTATAGAAGAGGAGGTAGATCCTTCATGAAGGAGGTATGAGTGTTGACAAGAGGTGAGACCTCCTGTGGTGGTTCAAAGACTGGGTCTTGAATTACATGCTCTCCCTCCACTTGTGCTTCCACCTCTAGATATTCTTCTTTCATTTCCACAACCAAGTATTCCCCTTGTATTGTTACGACTGATTCTTATTATTTCTTGGCTCTTTTTGGTGATCTTTCATGAGAAGAAGTATCAAATTTGGTGGATATTTGTTTTGAACTTTCTCTAGAGTGCCTGGAACATGGAGTAACTTTTGCAACTTTTGACGATGATTGTTGAGAAGCCTACTTGACTTGGAGGAATACCTTGTGATTAGATGATCATGGGTCTCTTTCTCTTGAACCAATTCCTTGTTCTCCTAAAAACTTTCTCAGTTCATTATTTTATATCCCCTAACTTGTGAACATGCTAGTTGACTTGAGAAAATGGAGAAACCTTGGCCGCCAAGTACCGAGGATCATACATTTCTATTTTTTCATCTTGCAAGATATCTTCATACCAAGAGAAATTTAATTTCTTCATCTCATCGATTGTCATCCTCATATGATCCTTCTCACATAATTCAATTTCATCAATACAAATTTGCCCGTATTATTTGATGTGAATATCATGGTGCAAGTATGGAACATAGAAAGAATCAGGATCATCTCGAATGTCAAAATTTGGCCTAGTAGTGGAGTGTAGAGTTAGATGTGCGAAGGCGGCCTCCAGATGAGATGCATCACTTGAGCTCTTGCACGTGAATACCTTGAGAGATATGGGGAATGAAATCAACTTCTTTTTCTTTCTTGAGTCTATTGTTTACCTGTATGATCTATTTGTAGAGTTCAAATAGTACCATTTGGTCACTAAGGTATTTGGGAAACGTCAGTGGAGCTTGGTTGAAGCCGAAATCTTGTAGGTAGGAGAAATTCAAGAATTATATGAAATAAGAGCCATATTTCTTGATTAAGGATGCCACTTGTGGCAACATCCTTGCCTCCAAATAACCCTCCAAGGTTTGGACCACGTACATTGTGAATTCATCATTCACGTGGGTGAAGTGCCTGTGACTTTCCTCCATTATCAACTGTGGGAGTTTCTCGAATGTGGGCACCTTGGCAATGATGTTTTGTTTGAGGGCCAGTCCTTTGAATGATCGTGAGCTGGCGAGAAAATAGACTAAATAGGAAGTCATATGGAACTTATTTTTCATGGGTACTTGAAGTAGTTACAGATGTAGATTGTCACTGATGATCTACCCCTAGTCAATTCTCTGCTTTCCTTCATCACCGTCAAGATGAAAAGGCCCATCTAGTATTGAAGTCTCTCATGTTCGCTTCACCCATAACTTTGCTGAGGAGATTGATGGCATCCAAATAGCCTCCTAGAAATATCATCTTGGAAGTGTTTTTTATTCAAGATGGTTTTCTCCTAGTCTTCATCCACGATCCTAGTGCAATCCCTTACATATATACATCCATATTTTCCCACTTGTGCACGCCTTTCTTTGTGACTATGACCATGTTGGGTGATGTTGGGATTTGTAGAGAAAGTGAGATGGTTCTAGGATTGATGACCACCATTACATACCATTGTTGGCTCAAATTGTTTGTGTTTCGGTTCATAGTGGTGTGAGCAAGCCAAGACCAATTCAAGGCTTTGTAAAGACATAGGTGTCCTGCAGCTGCAAAAACAATCCCCTTATGAATACTTGATCCTCAATCTTCCCTCTTTCCTTGGGTATCTTCATGCAAGCCCTTATATCATTGAATTCCATATATGAGACATCACTGTCTTCTATCTCATAATCATAAGTGAAAGGTTGTGTCCCGATTCTATCCTGTCCATTTGTACTTCATGGTTTCTTAGAAAAAATAACTTACTATTTTTAGTAAGTATGAAAAATCAAATCCTTCAATCCTCAATTGGATGTGGCAACTCGAATTCCCCTTTCTCTATGCATTCCCCTCACCTTCTGGACCAATTTACTATTTTTAGCAAGTGCTCATGAGACCATTTACTATTTTTAGTAAGTGTTAATCTTGGAACAAGATGACCATTTTGATGAATTTTGACTGTGATACCTCTTTTGTGTTCACCACCTCTTTCACATTCTATTTAGTTGGATACTTTCCTGAAATAGTAGTCCCCTATGTAGAAGACCTACTATTTTTAGAAATTGAGCTTCTTGATGTTGGATCATAGTGGAAAAAGTTTTTCGAGATGTGTTTTTCCCAAAATCACCCCTCTAGAATCTTAGGCTTACCCGATCTCTTGTTCATGAGATTTTAAAATTTCAAATTTTACCTGGCGGTAGCTCAAGACATGGTAGCCATTAATGGAGCTTGAAAGTTGTAGGTATGGTTTTCTTTCGTGTGGTGAAAAAAAAATTTTTTTGGGAGGTTTTTGTTTCTAATTCCACTAGTGAAAATTCTCTTCAAAATGATTGTCGGTTTGATTCGGAAAATTCAAATTTTTTTCGTTGAGCCGAGAAGAAGCTTTCTTCACTGTGAGAAATTTATGTAGTGGAAGGGATATTTTTAAGTGAGGTTTTCATGGAATTTGAGAATGAAGAACATAACATCAGTAAATGGTTCTTCATTTCATGTACTAGTTTGCAAGATATGTCCAGATCTTCATCTCACGACAATGGAGGTTTCTAGGTGAATTTCTTCATTCTTCTTCTTTTGTTTTAATCCTTCAAATCTCTTGATAAATATTACCTTTGGGACTTATGTATATTCATGTAATGGAAGGTTTTGTTGACATGGAATATCTAGTTTGGAATAGAAATGGTGGAATAGGTGAAGACAAACACGAACTATGATGTATATAGAGCGTGAAGAAGAACAATGGGAAAGAAAACTGAAAGTAGAAAATTTAAAATGCTTTAAAACTACATGTCAAGGGTGGGTAAAATTTTTATTTTCCCTATGTCCCTTAAGAATTAAAGGATGATAAGGACATAAAATTTCATGATGTGCCTTAATGCGACACTTGGTGAAAATTCAATGGTCGAGTCATCCCGGGCTTAAAACTTGAGAGAGACACACATGGGGGATGGAAAATGGTCGTATGAGGAACCAAGAGGAATTCCTTGGGCTGGGTGTATTTTCATGTCCCATATTTCCATTAATCATTAAGGTACATGAGGGTCATCAATTTTCATGGTGCGCTTGGTGCTGACACTTGGCGGAGATCCGACGATTGTCCATTTGGCTCCACTAGCTCCTGGGGGCAACAATTTGCACTAAAGAGGGTCACATGGATGACTTGAGAGATTCTTGGGGCTGGGTGAATTTTCATTTCCATCACGTCACTCAAAAAAAAGGGACATGAGGGTCATTAATTTTCATGGTGTGCCTAGTGTTGACACTTGTCACGATCTGAGCGAGTGAAGGGATAAGCTTCGATGCAAGCACTGGGGATGGATGACGATCCGAGAGGTTCCATGTGTGACCAGAGGAATTATTTGGGTTGGTCACATTTTTATATCCATAATTTCCCTTAGCTTGAGATGAAAGGGAAATGAAATTGTGCCAGATCTTAGAGTGACACATGTCCTCACTGAAATTTGACTAACTGCGAGAAGCTTACCTTGAGGGCAACTTGAAACGACGATATCTTGAGCTATCGATGGATGTTTTTGGTGAAATTTTATATGAAATTTACTGAAAATGGACTTTTTAATCCAATGGTTGGGGTATTAGATCTCTATTACTCCATTTAATCCCTTTTAAATTGGATTTTTGATCTAGGCCCTTACCTATGTATGAGAAAAACTAATTAAAGACCTATTACGCCAAGTGTTGTGAAAAAATGATTTCACCATCTTGTAGAGATTTGAATCATATTTTTAAAAATTTATTTTTTATCTCCTAAATCCATCCAGATCTCCCATAATCACTTCCCAAATTTTAGTAGCTTTTTGAGCTTGTGCACGCCCTAGGCCCGTGAGCCCCTGTTTTTGATGAAACTGCCCCAACTTCTCCAAATCCTTCCTGAATATTCCTAAATAAATTCCATGATGTTACGAGACCTTAAATTCACCTACGTATTGTATTTTTCTCCTTTTTTCCTCTCCAAGGGGTTGCATTAGTCTTGGGAAGGCCAGTGGTAGCCCTTCCCAACACCGCCCAAAAATAGTAGTTTTCAAGAACTCCTAAAATAGCCTAGAGGTTGACTTGAATTTCCTAATTCATCTAGGAGACTAAGTTAACATCAACTAGGAGATCATCAGACTTGATGGGAAGACACGGGTTCTCTACAGATAAAAATTGAAAGTTTTGACACATGAGTATTTTTTCATGCTTAAAATTGTCAATTTCACTTGTTGCACAATGCACAATCGCATGACAAAATGGGCGTGAGAGGATATTTACGTGCAAAAATATTGTGAAGTATTTTAGACTTAGGATAAGTGGTTCATGGAGTAAATAATGTGTTTATATGACTTTCTTTGATTTAATATAATTGTGAAGATATTGTATGTGATGAAGAAAATGTTAGCGGTGTGAATTTTAAGTGTCCACATTTTCCCCTTTTGATAGGTTGATTTATATGGGTGATCCCCCTCAAAATGGGGTGACTACAATGCAATGCAAGGAACACTAGTTTGATAGGTTTATTTTGGATAAGTTTGATATGCATTTTTTAAAAATTTCCCCAAGACAAGGGTATTGAAACGATGGTGCTACCATGGAATCAAGTGATAGGGAACCAAAGGGTTTGTTTCCTATGGACATATGATTTGTAAGGGTAGGTTGTAAGGATGGGGAAGTCAAGTGATGGGGGACCAAAGGGATCACGTCCCATAGATGTATGACATATCCCATGCTAAGTTGATTTTGCTAGGGATTTTTAATTTTTGAGGATGGGGTCTCTTAAATGAGACATTTTGTTGAAAAATGTGATAAGGTGGTTTTGATTTTGAAAATGATGATTTAGGGTAAAAATGGGATGAATCACTAGCAATTGATTTATAATGATCTCCGAGTGATTTAGGGTGAATCATTCATTGATTTAAGGAATCATCGTGATTCTCTGAAAGTTTTGGGGGAGGCTATAAAAGGCCTATTTTGATGATGAATAGTTCATTTGTGTGACTTGATTTGTGAGTTGGAGAGCTTAAGTGAGTGATAAAATGATTTGGAAGTAATGGCATCATTGAGTAGACAAAGGAAGCCCATGCAAGTAGAGGTAGGCACTTAATTTTGTTGTTTTTGTTCATTTTTAGCTAGTTTTGATTTTTTTTGTCATTTTCATGTATATGGAGGGTTTATTTTTAAAATTTGAATCATCAATGATTCGGGTGGATCGTAATGATTCATGTGAATCATCGTGATTTTTCCATTTTTATTATGAGCTTAATATTTGGTTTATTTGTTAGTGACGAATGATATGTTTATATGAAGTTTTGATGATTTTTGATGAATATGGATTTTAATATGTGTTTTTGTATGTTTTGGTTGTAGGTGAATGCTAAGATGACTATTCAAGATAGGATTCTAGTGATCCTAGTGGAGGTATGGGAGGATATGTCAAATGATGATTGGAGTCATGTGGAGGTAGTGGGGTTTATAGGGATGTGTGATTATAGACACATTCACAGATGTCGAGGGTTATTGTTGGCATTGATGGAGAGATGGGATCCAGCCACCTATATGTTTTGGTTACCAACAGGTGAGATTATTATCACTTTGGAGGATGTCCATAGGATTATACTATTAGTCATGGGGAGGGAATCTATTGTATTGATGAGACAGAGAGAGAGGATGTGATGAGGATATTGTATGGGGATGATGTTGAGGATGTGAGATATACTTCAGGTGGTTTTTATTATCAGTCTTATATTTATGTGGAGAGAGAGGGTTGTACCCAGATGACTATGTTGATGATGGGTATTTCATGTTTTCTTTTCTTGATTCTAGAGGTGGTAGATTTCCATGGATGATGACTAGAGTAGTTGCAGAGATGATGGAGCATCATACTATTTTTCTGGGTCCCCTGCACTACTGGACATAGACATACATAGAGAGTTGTGGGCTTGGAGAGTCCACAAGATATTTGGGATAGATGTTATTTTTTTATAGTGTTGGGAATTTGAGCATATTGTCATGGCTCATCCGCATGGTTTACCATGGGGGTGTGGACATGATTGGTAGATCTATTGGTTTTATGAGATGGTGAGGTGATGTGGGATGATCGAGAGGGGTGTGGAGAGAGCTCATTATAGAGATCTCCTTATAGGTTTAGGTGGGAGATGTATTGTGGAGACCATATGTTGATTTTCTAGTGTGGTCAAGGTTTAGAGCATGAGCTTGATGGGACACAAACAGGAGTTGTGGGTGTAGGGGAGATGAGGGGGAGAGTGGGAGCTTGTCAGATTTGTCATGTTAGATGATAATTTGGTTTGATATAGGATGTTCCTGATGTTCTGGTACCATATAGATGAGATGAGGGAGATTTGGATACTCCCAAGGTAGTTGTGGGACCACCTCTTATTATTATACCTGATGAGAGAGGGAGCCATGGGTCTAGATGAGCATGGTGACCGAGTGCTTATAGATGATGTTGGAGTGATTTTGGTTATAGATAGTGGTGGACTGGTGCTTATGCAAGAGTTTGAGAGGAAATTAGTTTGGAGAGGGAGGAGGGTACATGTCCTTGAGTAGAGGAGGCACAAGAGATTTTTTGATGTTAGTGATGATGAGGAGGATGATGGAGATGGAGAGGAGACCTAGAGGCTACTGTTGCACAATTGATGGCCGAGAAGGCTGCAATGGAGACTAAGAGAGATGGTTTGTGGGTGGAGTGGGATGATTTGATTGGAGTGAGGCTACCTTGATTGGTGAGAGGGATGGTCTTATAGTTGAGCATGTGATGGGCTTTAGATTACAGTAGTTAGTGCATGCCATAGGCCACAATCGACCGAGATAGGTACAAAAAACAAGAGACACCCTAAAAAGGGCTCTCGGTATTACAAGGTCATCGTATCAGTGTGGAGTTGGAGCCCATGCCTGGGCTAGTAGTTAGATGGGTGCATCGGGCATGGTTAGCTTATGCCCATTATCAGTCAGTTTGGGATGAGTTAGCATATTATGAGGACTTGGTGATTAAGGGCCTTCCTACTACTCTTAGATATGGGGAGCATCGAGCTCGATATGTGAGAGAGTCCTAGTGCTAGTACGACAAGTGTGGGTCAGCCACCTCGAGGGATAGATAGAGGAGATGGAGGTGATGGGGTATGGGGTGGTGGTGATTATGTGGCTTCAAGGGGGAGTTTGTTTGTGGTAGTGAGTTTCCTTTTGGTTATGTAGTTTACTAAGATAGATATATATTATATTGTATGTTTGATAGTTTTGATATGTATACAAATCTTTTATGAAGCCTTGATGTATAGTTTTTTGATATATGGAGTGAGGGGAATCCTTGATGATGTATTGAGACTTTGATCATGATTATATATATGATGACATGGTTTGATTTATGATTCATGTGTTGGTTGTAATATGATGGATGTTTTTATGTATGTTTTAATGTTTTTAATGATGTTTATGGGATTTAAATGTGGAAAATTTTATATGATTTAATGTTTAATATGATTTGGATGGTGATGTATAATATTTTGTGACTTAGATGTGATCCAAATTTTATCAAAATGTATTCTAACTTTTTAAAATAGGAGTAAAAATGGAATGATTTCTTTGATATTAGATTTGATTCATACGTGATGGGTATAAAAATGTGAAGCACTTGCACTTTTAGCCTTAACAATAAATGTTAACATAAGACTATCAGTAGGTAGTTACACATGGATCTCAGATATAGAGATGAAGTGATAAGATGTACCTTCCTAGGACATGAAAGGGTTTAACATGTGTAGGTTTATGTGGGAAAGTAGGGTTCTCCTTTTCAATAGTTTCATAGAGAAATGCCCTAACTATACATATTTTTTTTTTTGACACAAACTGATCGATGTGGGAAGTTTTCTTTGATGGGAAAGTTGATCAATGCAAGAATTTCCTAGGATGCTTTGATATTTTTTTTTGAAGTTGATCGATGTGGGAAGCCTTTTTACATGGGTATCCATCCTTTGAGGGAGTGGTCTACAATTTTTTATTTTGACTTTTGATTTTTTTTAGAGATAGTCGTCCTCCTTCGAGGGATCGGTCTATGATTTTGATGGGTAGTTATCCTTTGAGGATCAGTCTACTTTTCTTTTTGATAATATGATTTTGATTTTGAATAGTTGTCCTTTGAGGGATCATTCTATTATTTTTTTGATAAGATGCATCCATAGATATTTTTGACTTTATTTTGAGCTTTGAGGAAAACCCTAATAGACCTATTTCAAGGAGGGGAAGAAAAATGTGTACATGACCTACACATATGTGCCCCATGACATGTTTTTGGTTGGTACATAAGGTAGATGGATGTAATGATTGGGGTTCCCATGGAGGAGGAACTTTTCCAAGTGAAATATGTGATGAATAGAGTCATGGTGCTCATCTTTAAGGTTTTGAGGATAGTGATGGAAAACCACATACTTTCAAATCATTACGATGAAAAAAATGGTTGGTTTGATGGTGGAATAAGATCTTAGATGTAACTACTATTCTATGATGATAAAAATTTAACAATTAGAAAGGCCACAAGTGCAAGGCATTCAGAGGTTCCTTTTTAGGTGTACCATCAAGGGAGGCTAGGTGATATGCTCCCGACCCATACTTGTGAGTAATGATGTATGGACCGATCAATTGGGGAAAACTTTCCATGTTTACTCCATTCTAAAGTAGTGACATTTTGATTTTCTTTGAGAATGAGATCACCTATTTTGAATTCATGTTATTTTACATGTTTATTGTATGCATGTTTGATGCATTCTTGATAGACATGATGATGTTCAAGAGTTGTTAAATTTTTCATCTAATAACTCTAATTGTGCTAGATGATGTCTTGTGATATTCTTCATCGGGGATAAAGTATTTGAGAGATACATAGAGTGATGGGATTTGAACTTCAAGGGGTAGAACTACCTCGGAGCCATAGATGAGTGAGAAAGGTGTAGCACTTGTAGGAGTATGGATGCTAGTTGATAAGCCCAGAGAGAAAACATGAGATTTGGAGATGCCAATTCCTACCTACTTCATCTATTATTTTCATGAGGATTTTATTAAGTGTTTTTTAGAGGCTTTGACTTTCCATTTTCTTGGGGATAGTATGGTGATGAAAAACTAAGTTTGATGTTGAAGGTGTCACAAAGTTTCTTAACATCCTTGTTTTTGAAGGATTTTCCATTATCTATGTGACAAGTTTGTGAGGAACACCAAAGTGACATATGATGTATTGATAGATGAAATTGATGATTTATTTTCTTTAGTTGAAGTTAAGGGATGGATTTGACCCATTTTGTAAAGTATTTAGTGGTTGTGATGATATGGAATGATGTTGTTGTGATGAGCGAGGATTGATAGTGCCAATGAGGTCTAACCCCCATTGTGAAAGGCCATAAGTCATGAGATGGTTGTAAAGCTTGATTGGGAACATGGATGAGGTATGAATGTTGTTGACATTTGATGCATTTCTTAATGTATGCACAAAATATTGATTGATGGTAGGCCAATAATATCCTAGTCATAAGACATGTTTAGCAATGGTGTTACCATTGAAATGTCCACCACATATACCATCATGGACTTCTTGGATTGCTTTGATAGATTCATGAGATTTAAGACATCTTAATAAAGCCATCAAAACCACATTTATAAAGGATACCACCTATAATGACATATGAAGTGACATGTTGAAGAAATGATCGTTTAGCATTTTAGATAGGTCGGGGGAATTTTAGATTTTGAAAGGTAGTCAAATATTTGAGAATACCATAGATCAGTTGGATGATTTTTGATAGTGTTGATAGAAGGGAGTTGATTTTCATGTGAGGGTTGATCAATCTATGAATGAATACAAATAGTTTAGAGTTATCAGTTGATTCTTTGATTGATAAGGGGATGAGAGATCCTAAAGAAGCCATGGTGTCTACAAATTTATTAGAAGATCGTGGAACTTTTTGAATGGTGTAATGATTGAAGGCTTTGAGGAGAAATTCAACATTGGATTTATATTTTTGTAGGATTTCATTTTTACATTGATAATCTCCTTTAATTTGATTAATGATGAGTTGTGAGTCTCCATAGATTTATAAGATTTGAACACCTAGCATGATAGTAGTTTGAAGACCCATTATTAAAGCTTCGTATTTGGCCATGTTATTAGTACATTCAAAGTTAAGTTTGAATGATAGAGGAATAGAGTCCCCCCAAGGGAGGTATGATGATGATACCAGACCCCTCCCCCTTGTTGGAATTTAGATCCATTGAAGAAGAGGGTCATTTTGATAGGAGTGAATTCATGATCATCGATAGTGTTGATAGATTCATTGGGAAATTATTCATGAGGAAGTTGAGTGTCAGGAAGGGGTGCTTCAACAAGTTGGTATGCATGATGGCTGGCCCTTAATGGAATTTTTTGTGATATGAATTCAAGGTCAAACTTGGTCATAAGCATAAGCCACCGAGTTATGTGATCATTATGATATGGTTTAGAGTGCATGGTTTTGAGTGGGTTAAAATTGGTGACAACGTAAGTTTTGTGATTGAGGAGATAGTGGCATAGTTTAGAGGTTACAAAGTATAGAGCACAACATAATTTTTTGGCTTTGGTATAATGGGTTTCATATTCATGGAGTGTGTGACTTATGTAATAGATGACTTGTTCATGACCTTTCTCATCATGATGAGTGAGCATGGCCCTAAGGCATGATCATGTAGTAGATATGTAAAGATAGAATGACTCCCCCTCATGAGGAGGTATGAGTACATGGGTGGTGATAAAAGGTATTTTTTGAGTTTCATGAAATCCTTTTGACAATTAAGATCCCATTTAAAATCAACATCTTTGCAGAGAAGGTGATGAAATGGTTGACAATGATAGATAAGATTTGAGATATGAAGCATCGGATAGATTGTAATTTACCTTGAAGGCTACTACAAGTTGTTTGAGGTTTGATGGAGGAGGCATTTCAATAATTGCTTTGATTTTGGTTGGGTCTACTTCAATACCTTAGATAGATATGATGAACCCTAAAATTTTTCCAGTGAGAACACCAAAAACACTTACAAGGTTAAGATGAAGGAAATATTGGATAAGATGAGTGAATATGAATCAAGGACAATGAGATGATCTTTGTGCGTTGTTTATATTTTCCTAAGAGATCATCAATGTAGTCTTCTATAGTTTTGTGGATAAGATCATGGAAAGATATATGTCATGGCACATTGATAAGTGGCTCCTACATTTTTAAGTCTAAAAGGCATGACACGGTAAATAAAAGGTCCCCAAGGGGTAATGAAGGATGTTTTATGTTGATCATTAGTGGTGATGAGGATTTGATTGTAACTGAAAATCCATCCATAAGGGAGAGCATTTTGTGGCGTTGTTAGATCGACAAGTTGATCGATGTTTGGAAGAGGAAATCATCTTAGGGATAGGAAGATTGAGATCCTAGAAGTCAGTACAAATGTGTAACTTTCCTTGAGGCTTTGGTTATGGGTACGATGTTAGAGACCCATTGTGGATAGTCAATGGGTATGATGAAATTAGTGAGAAAGTAAGCATTGTAACTCTTCTTTGATGAGAAGAGCTATGTGAGGGTGCATCCTAAAGATTTTTGTTTGATTGGTTTAGCATTGGGATAGGTGATGATATTGTGTATGATGATGTTAGGATCGATACCTGGCATATCACTATATGACCAAGAAAAGGCTTGACTATACTTAGATAAGAAGGTAGTTGGTGAAATCATTTAATTCTTATGGATTTAGTGATTGACCGAATTTAACTATATGGGGTTCTTGAGGGGTTCCTATGTTAATGTGATGGTGGATTCATTGAGAAGGGTTGATGTGTGGGTGGTAAGGATTTTTAAAGGAAATGGTCCTCTTCTCCCATATGGGAGAGGATATCTTGATCATCATGACATTGAAGGATATCGATGGTGGGTGAATCTTCTTCAATCATTTTTGGCCAGATGAGAGGAAGTTTTTTAGTGACATGATTGGTTTGATAAGTTAATGGACCTAAGGAGATAGTATTGACTAAAAAAAAGTTAGGTGGGATGGATATTGTGTCATCGATGTCCATGGGATCATCATGTTTGTGGAGGATGATGGTTCTAATTTTGTGATATGTAGAGATGTGGTATGTGAAGATGGTTTGTAGTGGGTCTTTCATATCCTATTGCCATACTTCTCATGTGGTTTAAGGGAATGTTGGACAATTAAATCATGTATTCCTTGTTCATATCATGTCCAAAACCAAAGCCTTTCCATGCACAGTGATGGAGGTACATTTTGTGCAAAGATTTGATTATATAAAGATTTGAAATATGATAGGAAAGGGCATGGCATGGTGTTGATGAATGGATTATGAGGAAGGATGATCAATCCCTCCATAGATGAGATTTGTTTTTATATGTGGGGCCATAGGAGATGATGACATCTCCGATGTTAGGCTCATACATAGGTTGTTTTTCTAGTCTTCCATACATTTTAGGTGTAGGAAGTGAATTAAGCATGAGGAGATGATACTCCCCCAATGAAAGACATTCCATAATGTCACCGAGGGAGGAATCATCTGGTAGTTTGGATGATGGGATGGATGTGTTGGTGGATGCTTCATTGGAGGATTTTGATTTTTATTTAGGTAAAAATCATCATTTGGATGATATGTCATATTGTAGTCGGTAAAAGGATTAGGATCACAGGGACTGTGAATGTTTTACCTCATGTTCATATTTAAGACATCGGTGAAGTGTGAAGGGACACAACACATGGTGCATATCCAAGGTCATCCTAATAACATATTATATTGGAACTCCCCCTATAATATAGAAGAGTTTAGGAAGAGTTTTTGACCAACTTTAAGAGGTAGAAATGATAATACCTAATGTGGGTGTGATTGTATCATTAAAATCTTGGAGTAAACTAGTGTTTGGGTGATAATGGTGTTTGGTAGTTAATTTGATTGAAGGTGATGGATGATATGATATTGATGATGTAGCACCCCATCAATCATGACCTCTTAATAAGGACATCATTGATTTGGGTAGTGATGAAGAGAGGTAAGTCATGATCTTCTAGCCAAAGTGATGGTATTTCGGAGATTCAAAGGAAATGGGTGGATGTTTTGAGAGCACCTAAAAATTTTGTAAAAGAAAGTGGGTCATTTTGTAGGTATTGATATAGACTGAAGGGCTTGATCATGGCTTTTTTATGTGAAGGTGATGTCTGAACAAGCTCATAAAGTGACATTTTGATAGGAGCTTGGTGTAATTTTTTAATAATGAATTTTTGTACATGGTGGAAGATGGTGGAGTGGAAAGGATGGATACTTTAGTCTTGGGTGTGATGTCTGATTAGATGTCTCAGGAGAGAGAGAAATGGAAACCTTAGATTTATCATTGGATGAGGAAGAGGTGAGTTTTGGAGGTGGTGGGGAATGGTGAAAAAGGTCTTAGATTTATTTTTTCTGAAGGATTAGACTCGTGGGTACATGCTCGAGTGGTAATGTGGATGACATCAACTTGATGAGGAAGAACCTTACTCAAAGATTCCTTAATAGTGATAGATGGATGGGTGTAGATGTGGTTGTAGATGTTGAATGGGTTTCTTTGATTTGTGTAACTCTGAAGGAAGAAGACCTTTACTTTCAAGTTTTTAATGATTGCATGTGAAAGGATTTACAGTCTTTTCTATAAAGTGTCTTAGCATTTGATGGTAATCAAAAGCTTCAAAATTATACCAGGAGGGTTTCCAACCTTGAGAGTTGGATGGTTTAAGAGGAGGAAACACTATGAGTGATTGTTGAAGGATTTTTCTAGAATTGTTGCATAGTGTCCTTTTGATGCGGATGTTGAAGGTAATGATGTCTCGTTTGGTTTGAGATTTATAGGAGACATTAATTTTGGTGTGGGTTATTTATTTTTTTTGATGAATATTTTTTTGATTGTGTGATGGTGATAGGTGATTTAGATGAAGGATGTGGCCCTAGGATAGAGGGTTGATATTTTTGATTTTTGTGTTGGAGTAGTTGGATGATTTTGGATATGATTGTAACCTTTTTAGATGGAGGTGGAATAAAATTTTGAAGGTTACATGGGTGATATTGGGCTACACAATCATCATATGAACTTTTCATGATTTGGATAATGGGTTTTTTTGAGGTGTCTATGAAGAGTTCATAGATGAGTTGGGTGAAGAGGTGGTAGTCATAGATGAAGAAGGTTCATTTTGATGATGAGGTTTGGGGATATTTCTGATTGTTTGTTAGGATGTTGGTTTAGGGGTATTACTAGAGGAAGATGTGGGTGTAGATTTAGTGATAGTGAAAGTGTCTTATTGATGGTATTTATGGTATGATGGGCTTGAACATTGTTATCTTGTGGTTGACTAGTCGATGGGGAATGATTTGGAAATGGTTGTTTGAAGACATCGAGGTTCTGATTTTGGGGTGCATTAGGATTGTCTAAATGTAGCTCACCTTTATCAATCAGATCTGAGGACATTATGGAATGAATGAAACCTTTTGATGTCATGACCTTTAACTCTATGGTATTTACAATAGTCATTATCCCTATACCAAGAGGTTTTGAAAATAAAGTGTCGATAGGATGGAATGGGTGGAAGAGAGATCATGTTAGTAGTGAGGATTTTATCAAAAACCACACTATAATTTCTCACAATAGGGTATAGTTTTTTGTTGAGGATGGGAGTTTAGTGGTTGAACATTCTTTAGAAGTGGATTTGAAAACTATGACATTGGTTGATGATTTGATTTATTGGGATTGGAGGATGGTTTAGATGAAAATTTGATTTTGGTTTCTTTGGTCTAAGTTTGACTCTTCCTTCTTCAAGGTGAAGTTTGAGTTTATGGGCCATTGTAAAAGCTTCATCAAACATTTGAAAGATTGGATTTGGAGTGTGGATGAGATGTGTTTAGTGCATGAATGGGAAAATAATTTGATTAACTTTTTTGTGGGAGTGAGAATGATAGTTTGATTAATTATACCCCTACAACGGGTGAAAAAAATATGATGGATTCATCTTCAAATTATTTAATTTCATAAAGGTGGTAATGGTGATTTTATGGGTGATGTTGATTGAAAAGTGTTCAAGGAAGAGTTGGGTGAGTTATGTGAATGAGAAGAGGGAATATTGTGGGATGTTGTTATACTAGTCTAAAAGTAGGACCAACTAAAGACATGGGAAATGTCCTAAGCATCAAGTCTTGATCATGGGCTATAAGATAAAAGCATGATGAAAATATCAGATATGTTGTTGGGGGTCTTCTTTGCTATAAAATTTGAGAAATTTTGGAAGCTCCCAGTGAGGAGGATAAGCTTTGTAAGGCATGGATGGGTGAATAGGCTCATTACATATTTTTCATATGAAAGTGTGTTTTTAGGGCCCATGGAAGTGGCTTCAAGTGGATATCATGTTCATTAAATCCTGAAGGGGTTTGTTTGTGGTGGTTATTTGTGTGTTGGATGAGGATGAGCTAGGTTGATTAAATGAAAATTGATTAGGTTGTGGATATGATTGATATTGTTGAGGATATTTTGTTGGAAGGGAATGTTTTTGTTAAGGAATATTCATAGGGATGTTATAAGTGGGTTGTGAAACTAAAGGTTGTGATGATGGTTGGATATATTGATATATGGGGTAGGGATGGATGTGTTAGAAGAGGTTTGTGATTGTTGGGGTATGTGTTGGAAAGGAATAGATGTGTGGATAAGGTTGTGAATATTGAGGTGGTTGTTGGAAAGGAACAAAAGTGAAAATAAGGGTTGTGATTTTTGTGAATATTTGAAAGGGAATAAAGAATGATAAAAGGTTGTGATTTGTGGTATGGATTGGGAAGAAGCAAGTGGTTGTGATGGCTGAGGGTGTGTATTGTGAAATAAGGGGGTGAGGATTGTTGTGAAATGGATGAGTACTTGGAAATAACACTAGTGTTGATTAAAGGTATAGATGTGGGGATAGACATGGTAATGTTTTGGATAGGGTGTGTGGTTTTTGAGAGGGTAGTGGTTGAGATATGCTAGTAGGAATAATGACAAAACTTATGGGAGGTGTTTGGATGATAGAGGAAGCTGGAGGGTTTGTGTGGATGAAGAATCATTTGTGTTATTTGAAAGGTGGTGTGGAACCAGTCGAGGATTTGGTGAGGATGTTGGTTGTTGAGTGGTTGTGTCTTGTGAAGAAATCACATTAAGGTCAAAAAAAATAGGATGAAGACACAACATTGGATGTTTTTGGTTGGCTTGCTAGGAGGATAAGAATATATTTATTGAATAATGGTTCATGATTTGGATCAATGAGATGGGAAAAACCACATGAAGGATCAGGTACATAAGGTTGTGGTTTAGGGTAATGATGATTGAAGATGAACACCCTAGTAACAAGGTATGCATTAAGAGTGATGGGTTTGAATCTAAGATTTTGAAAAGATAGGATCCCCACTATCAAAGAAATGAGGGATTGAAAGGCTCAAGTATCTCAAGATGAAGTAGATTAGATACTAGGAGAATGTGGTTGTTCTTGATCTTTATGGTGGGTGTTGATAGAATGTTTCATGTTGATCAATGATTCATTGAGCATATTCTATACGAGCTTGAGCATGTTGTAAGGTTTGATGGCATGTTGTGTGGATTGTTGAAATGGGACTAGACATGTTTTTAGAAGTTTGGATACATGAGATTTTTGTCTTGTAAGCACCATAATAACAAAAAAAATCACCTAATAAAATGAAAATAAATCTAGATGGTTGATTATAAAAAAAAAAATCACAAAAATATTTTTATTATCTTGATTAATTTAGAAAAAAAAGTGAAATGTGTAAAATGGTTGATAAGGTCCTAAGAAATGGCCATCTATGGATGGTTTCAAGAATGTTTAAGGTTGGAGTCCTTCGATATACCTAAAGGTACATGAGGCCCAAATTTGTGTTGGTGCCGGTATGGGGCCTAGTATTGGGCCTACCCCCTCACTTCATGGTCCCCGCAATGATAAGGGAGTTGGGTTCTTAGCCAATATACAACAACCAATTGTTTATACTTGGCTAAAACACGATTTGGTTTCCTATTGGGTGATGAAATCCCAATAGTTTCACCTAGGTAGAATTGTTTGATGTAAATTTGATATTCAATGTGGTTTGGTTGTGTGTGAGGAGATTAAGTGAATGCAATAAATTAATCCTTTAATTAATCTATGTGATCAAGTAGGATGAAAAGGTTATTTTAAGCCCAAAAGAATGATTGATTTCGATGAGGAAAAAAAAAATGTGATGCTTGAAAATAAAAAGAAAAGAGAAGAAGACTCACCTAGAAATGCTTTTTTTTAATTTTTAATTTTTGATTTTTTTAGCAATGCAATAATGCAACAAGCAAAAAATCCCAGTCAAAGTAGAAACCTACAAAAAAGGTTAAAGAAAAAAAAAAAAAAAGAAAATGATGTTAGAGGATGACTAATTGAGTAATCAAAAGCAATCATAGAGATCATTTCGGTGATTGAGTAAGAATCATGGTGATTCACCCAATCACTGGTGATTTGACTAGATTGTTGGTGATTACAGAGAAGAAGGCCAAAAAATGAATTTTTAATAAAATTAAAATGAAGAAAGGGAAAGGTCCCACCAGGCATGCCAGAATGTTTAGATATGTTTTTACTTTCCTACTTTAAATTAATGAAGTGAAATAATAAAAAAAACTAACCTCAAAAGATGGTAGGGTTTATCGATACATGAAAAGATGGATGTTGAGTTGATGTTTGATTAAAGTTTTGATTCAAATGAATGTACAAGTCCTCTTGTCCTAAAACAACCTATGTGCTCAAAGACACTAAACAAAAGGATTAGACAAAATAAAAATTAAGTGAATTGATAATGATATAGATAAAGATAAAGATATATGATCAATATAGATATATGGATTAAAATGAGAAACTACTGAACTCTAAGTTGAAAGGTAATTCTTGGCAGCTTGAAAAGGTGGCTGGGAAAGAGTGGATGCAATTCAAGAACACATTCAAAGTAATTGTACTAAATCCTTATTATCTCACTCAATCTTGTGAAGAAATTCAAATTGATCCTCAATGTCCTCTTCGTAAATAGAAAATAAAATTACATAAAGTGTGAGTTCATGTAAAATGTTGTATTATTCCCAAAAGAAAGGGTGTTGGACTATGGGGAGATCATAAATGCTTGTAATTGGATGTGAGCGAAAGGAACTGTCATCTAATAGATATCCATAATAGGAAACATCATATTAAATACAAAGAGTTTGATAAATAATGATATGGCGTTAGGTTGAATTGCTAGTGATTCTTGTGATTTTTTGATTTTGCTAAAAATGAGAGCTTAAAGTGTTACAAATATTGTTCATCATGTGAACACTTAGGAGTGGTTTGGGTTATTTGGTAGTATTAGTTTTTGATATTTATAAAATAATATATGAGTGTGTAAAGCTTGATTGTAATGCACAACTCATAGTTGAGAGATATTTGGGATATTGAGAGGAATTAGAGATTAGCCTTGACTCCTTACTTATAGGAGTTCATTGAGCTATTTATATGTAATCTCTCCATTGGGAATTTGTCCCGAATGAATGAATTAAAATATGTCTCGTTTTATTATTTTCTTGTGCAATGCTTTGTTTTTATTTGATTAAATCATGGATATTTACAAGATTAAGCTCTAAAATGATGTTTTTGATTGATTTAAGAGTTTATTATGACTTAGAAATGATAAATAAAGATGTAGGAATACCTTTGGATGGATGAGGAGCCAAAATATTCCTCAAATATTCAATGGGAAGGATCGAGTTGATAAGTTATCTTGTCACGTTCCTTGGAAGTTGAGTGATGAAGATGAAAACAATTTGAAAATGATTGATATTGATGCATGATGATGTTTGACTATGTCCTAAACTCTGTAATGTCGAAGAATGAAGTGTAGGTTTGAAAAGGTAGTCTGAAATTGAAGATTGAAGATCCCTAAGAGAGAAAAAGAGTGTTATTTGTAGACAATAAATCATGTAATTTGGGTAAATATTTAGTCTCGATTTCATACTACATATTCATATGGTTCTTGAAAGCGAAGAGAGTACTAATTAACCCATGTCTTTGGCCATTTTACTTTTCTTTATTTTGCTACTTTTGACCTTTCATCCACACTTGCCCCATTTGTACTGTTATTTTGTATTTTCCTATTCTGAATGGGGTGCATAGCTAAGACCAGAGCACCCTGTACCTTGGTCCCCTTTTGCACGCCATAATCCTCTTTACACTTTCTTCTCATTTTTGGGCACTTACTAGCCATTTGAGATTTCTATCTTTTTGGCGATTTTTGGCCTTTTTAGGTTAATTATGAAATTAGAACAAGAGAACCATATAAGTATAAATTTATGAGACCATAATGAGGGTGAGCACTAAGTGCTACTATCATCACCTAAGGTTTCATCCATCAAAGGCATCTAAGAGCTCCATTTGCATCCATCTAACTCCATCAAAGGGACAAGGCTGGTTCATCTACATAACACTTCATACGAGGGGAGTCTATTGTTTCCATGAACATGTTATTTACATTCTACATCTAGTTATTTCTCACTACTCACAAATGAACGTCTCAGAACAAGAGCACCTAGGGCATGATTTGCACACACACACCTAGAACTGCATTAGGAGTCGAGATGTAGTGGAATGCTTAGTAAGTACACCATTATGATCACTAAGGATCATCTGAACCCCTTCATATGTACCTTTCTTATTTAGGTTTTTGATGCTTTGTCTGATTTTGTTTGTGATTCCTTCATCTCGATTTACAACAACATCAAGTGAACTTTAGCAATATTCATGTGACACAAAGCGAGCACAGAGATGATCATCCAATGAAACTTTGAAGGAGGTTCCCTGGTCATTTTACGGACTAGGAACCAAGATGTTAGACCAAGGAACACTAGGTGCCCTCATCTTTTTCCATGCACACCATCTACTCAAAAACTCAGATCTACACTTTTTTAGTCTCCCGTGTGGTTGTTTCTTCCTTAGTTCATCTAGTATTCATTGTGACATAGTCCCAACACATCTGAAATTCATCTAAGGCCTTTCTAGCCCTCCTTGCACATTAGATTTTTACATTTCATCTACTTAGTTTCTTGGGTATACTTACTACATTTTACTTCATTTATTTACTATTTTCTATAGCATCAAATTAAGCTAGAATAGATCACTATTTTCCATTTTAGTTTAATCATTTTGGTGAACCCAACCCTCAAATCCTCTTTCTTTCTTGCATTTTCCTCTTCTTATACTGTCACCTATAGTGGTCATTTTGGGTCTTTTCAATATTGTGAGCTTCCTTCATTTACCCATAGAGCTCCTACATCTATGACTACAACTGATAACCCTTCCCGAGCATTCTCACCATGTTCCTCTTCACGAAATAGAAGCATTTGATAGTGAGAAGTCCTATGATGAAGATACCAATGTTGACCAAGATCAATTTAACATTTTAATGATTTTTGACAATATTTGACTAATAATACCATTCATCTTCCACATGTCTTACATGATTTGATTACTACTAAGAAAACTTGTGATGCTTCGATCTCTATAGTTTCTCTTGCTTGACTCCCATGGTCTCCACTCTGCCCACTTATGTTTTAGTTCCCATTCCTACAACTACACTCCCGATGTTCACCCTAGCAAGACTGTAACATGTAGCTTGGCTCTTTTTGAATGCTCTTTATTTAAATTCTTTATATCAAGATTTGCAAACCAAAATTTTCCAGCTCTAGCTCACTACTTCTCGTGCATCACCATATTTAGACTCTACTTCATTGTTGCATACTCCTTTTGCACCTAATATTTCTTCTATCCATTTCCACCTAATTTCATCTCTCCCAAATTTCCCATATTTAAAGGCCATGGTAACCCATAAGATCATCTCCAAGCTTTTCATGTAGCATGCCTAGACTATGCGGATGACCATACCATACTCACTAAGATATTTCCTTGTAGTTTACAAGATTATGTGATGTGTTGGTTCTATGATCTACCTGTCCATTCAGTAACTTCATTTACACATCTAGTTGATGCTTTTCTCACTCACTTCTCTATCAACATTGGCTCCAAGATATCTTATGCTCAACTAGCACAACTTAAACAAGGATCTAATGAACACCTAAAAAATAATTTTTTGAGATACAAAAATAAATTAGCTAAAATGTAAAATGTGCTTGTAGACTCTAATCTTCAGGACTTATTCATCTAGAGTCTCTTACCACCTCTCTAGGAGAGTGTTCTATTTGAAACTTCTCCTTCATTTGATCATCTCTTTCATACTCTTAAGCTATGTGAAACCAAGCTCTTAGCTATAAGAAAGCTTAAATACCAAGAGCAAACATCATCCTCTACACATTTTCAAAGTCAACATTTAAACCATGTACAACTAAACCAATAGACACAAAAGTTACCATCAACACAGTATCTACTACTAAGGAGCTTCAATTGCAATCGAATCAATGTATTTTTACTAAATGTAGTGTACCTTTGCATATTTTACTACCACAAATTATTGATATTAACCTCAATATGTTACCTTATCCACTAGAAATAGACTTGTATTGACCAAAAAGGATGTAATTTTGATGAAAATTCCCATTGTGACTATCATCAGTGTGTTGGACACTCCACCAAATGTTTCTTTTGAATTCATTTTCACATTTAGGGTTTAATCGATAGTGGTGGAATTGAGATTCGGAATATGCAATTTCTCCATCTATTAATGAAAATCATAAGTTCTAAAATTTTAACAACCCTCTACCCAAACATGACATGAATATGACCGAATATTCTACTAATTATGTATATCATGTAGTACCTCCTCTTGCATCAGGGCTCTTGAATTTTTAGTTACACATCTGAAGCTTCTCTACCAATCATTTATTTCTCTAACCACCATTATTATGTGGCTTTCACATCTCATCAATTACATATAATTGCATCTATTGTATTAATTTGTATAAATAATACTAAGGTTGACCCATATTAGCCCATTAGCACATGTTCTATTTCACTTCTCATCATTATTGGCTATCCACTATCATAAATTTCATATCCGATGAAAAATTCATATGGTGTCATCAAACTTCATGTTACGGTTGTGACACTAAAATTAGGTCACACTCCCCTTTAGTCCCTTGACAAATAAACACTTTCATCACATTCACCTAGCCATGGCCCCCTTCACCTCACTATAATATTAATTTAATTATCAAAATTAAATTAATTCATTATCCTCACCATATTTATTATTTAAATATTTTAATTTAGATAATGCGCACATATCCACCTCACCTAGACACCTCATCTAGCCACCTCACCCTAAGACCTATTCTTATTAAGTTGCCATAACTAACTAAGACTTACCCAAACCCTAAAAATCAATGCCTACATTCCCTCAACCAAATTACCACATGCTTAAAAGAAGCTTCTAGTATAATCCGTGAGTTAACAACACGAGATCTCGAAAATTAAGGGGATCTGCCTAGTTTAGTAAACCTAGGAAATCCTTCCTAACCAACACGGTTACCCTTAACCAAAGACCTTTGATTAAGCTAGAACCACCGTCGGTCACCTTTTAATCCCCGAAAAACCTTATTTTCGAGGTTGGAAAAAATATTGGCATGTTTCTAAGAGATAACACATCTTTTAAGAACAAGTTTCCATGAGAACACGCATGCAAGGAAGGAGATCAAGCATTTTCTCTTGCATGAGACATCCAACATTCACTCAACAACCATCTAATAACCACCTAGCACACATTTGATCGAACCAAGTAGAAAGGAATGAACATACGGCCCATGCAAGATTTCCACAACATTTGGTGATCCTCCATAGCATTCAATCTCTTACTGTCAAAGACCTTTATTCGTCACTCACAGAGACGTCTAGAAGCAGATTTCAAGTAATTAGAATAGTTTACTCCTCTAGTTCATTCATTTAATCATTGTATCTTCATCCTTTGTTCTCCTAGCCACCCATTGACCTCCTTCAATACTCACTCCTCCATATCCCCATTAAACCCTCGCCAAATCCCATCCAAATGACCTAATACCTCATTTCGACCAGCCTAGTCCTTTGTGCAATCATAAGGGAGATCCAAAGCTCATTATGTGGCATTCCCAGTTTTCCACAAGAACAAAGCATCGGTTCTCCCCTACCAACATTGGTCTCTGTATTTACAATACAACCTAGAACAATGACCTATCCACCTATCCCCGCATCACCCTTAATCACTTGTGACCTACCTAAGACCTCTCAGGCAGACCAATAGAGACCCAGAACTAGTTACTTGACCTTCGGATCTTATTTTAACCTAGCATGTTAGATTAGATCTTTCTTATTGTGTTTTGAATGAGATACCTAAATCATTTTAATTACAATAAGATTTACTTTATTACCAGCATTAAATTGTTTTAAATAGTGGATTGACAGTTGTCTAAGGAAGTATCACACTTCCGGATCTAGCACACGCTAGGTAGTCCACTACATATATTATTTAACTTTTATTTGGTGGTCTTGTGTTCCATTTTAGGTAGTTCCTCCTAGCCAAAAGGAAGCTCTCACGATCAGCTATGGATTTAGAATTCATACGCATACGCAACAACCTATTAACCAACATTTCAATAGGTATTCCTCCTACACCCATTACCCTATCTGTTTCATCACTTTCAAAGAAACGTCTAAGAATCAGGTGAAACATTTTGGCATGCCTAGTGGGACCCATTCAGGGTTCCTTGCATTTTTATTCATTCTTAGGAAAAGTTGTGTGTTTGTTTCCCTTCTGAAAAGCATACACATTAATTTTCTTCCTTGGTAACCTTCTTTTTCTTTCTATTTGCTCTAAAAGAAACCTTTCTTTTGGTGTACTTAAAAGAACCATTTCTTCTTTTTTTTAGAATTTTAGTGAAAGATCATCCCTCTTTTCTCTTCATCTATTTTTGTCATCAAACTGCATATTTCGATTTGGGCTTAAAAATCATTGCATTTCATTCTGATTTATCAAATTAGCTCACATTAATTGAGTGCAACCTATATGTTAGAAGTCATTCCCACTAATGGTTGACAAACAAATTATAGAAAGCACATCTATCTCTCTCTCTCTCTCTCTACGAGTCTTTGCAAATTTCACAAATTCAAAACAATTACATATTCTTAAACATCTTTCCTAGGAATGCTTGTCAATGATCGACATTGATATGAGGATTAACAAGTACTCCCCACTCATTTCTTTATCGAGTCATATTTCGGATCGAAGCTCCTTTGCCCCACCATAACATACTTGAAACCTCACCTTTTAGATCTGTTATCTCCATTTTGAGTTCATGACAAAATGATCAGATAACCCCTACAAAATTTTTGAAGTTGATTTTTGCAATATTGCCTCTTTAAGAGAAATTCAGGTTTTCGGACCTCCAGCGCATCGAAACATGACCTATCCAAAACATGCTTTATGTCACCTATTTTCCGAAACCTGAAACCCACTTCATGTAGAGTCAATTCAGGTTTCGGACCTCCAGCCGCATCGAGAACATGACCTATCAAAACATGCTTTGTGTCACTGTTTTACGAAACCAGAAACCCGCTTCATGTAGAGTCAATTCAGTTTTCGAGATCTCGGCACATCGGAACATGCCTTATTCAAAACATGTTTTGTGTCACCTGTTCCCCGATACCCAAAGTCTGATTTAGTCCTTTGTATTGGGTTTTCGGAGCTGTGAAGCATCTAAACATCTCATGCTCTATGTCTTGTGTTTCCCGAAACCCGAATCGCTCTAAGCTCCCTTGTGTCGGGTTTTCGGACCTCTCGAACATGCTGACATGGCATTAATGCCGAGTTGTCGGTGAGTTGGCACGTGCCGAGATGAAGTGTATTAATTAAAAATTTTCTTATAAATACGCGGATTTCCACATCATTTTTACCGGACGTATTTTTAACTCGTGGATTTTTGTACATGCTCTTCTAATCTCGAAACCCAAAAGCTCGCTTGTGCCCGATTGAATCACCTATTTTCAATCTTTCCTTTCTCTGGTTAAAGGTATTTCTCTCTCCATTCTTTGTTCCTAGTTTTTATGGATTGATTGTGTGTGAATTCTTCTCATTTTCTAACTGGGTTTTGAGGGATTTTTATTCTTCTTCTTTCAAGAGTCATGTTCTAAAAGGGGTTTAGGTTTTAGGGTATATCTTTTGAAATTACCACTTGGTTTTATTTACTCAGAATTTTATTATGTGCTTGGTACATGAATGGTGTAAAAAAAAGGAGATTGCATGTTTGAAATTCAACAAAAACCTATTTTCCCTTCTCGGGTTTTGAAGTACATTGTTTAGTGTCGAAGACTGAAGTATATTGAAGGTTTGGAGTGTCGGGCTTTCTTTAGTTTCGAAATCAACACAAGTGTCAAAATTTCTTCGATTTCCGACATCATCATCGGTGCCGGACTTAATAGAGTTTCGACACTCTCAGCGCATCGGGTCTCCTAGATTTCCCGCCGAGTGTCGGACTTTTCATTTTTCCGACATATCCAGTAGATCGGGTTTTCACAAGTGCTCGACATCCCCCGATCTCTAGAACTTCCTTCCTTCGACATCCTTCATATCGGACCAGTCCGTCTCAAGAAAAACGAGAGAAGTCGGGAAGAATGAAATACAAGTTTAAAAAGGTGGAGTCTACATCATATATTGATTAACTGACTACGACATCCGGGACACGAGCTCGGGAATATAGATATTGAATATTTACGGAGTAGGGTAAGGAGTTCCTCCCAACTCCATGGATGAAATCTATAGGCGATAGTGGTTTGCCTCTCGCAGTGGGTTTCCCATGTCCGCTCAGTGTCTAGAATTCATCTTGGCTTGTGCCTCCAATTATGACTCGGCTTCTCGTTCCGCAGAAGTCAGGCAGGTGAAGTAGTGATCAAATTGGACGGAGGATACTTTGACGACCTCCTTAAACTACCCAATTTTGAAGAGTATGGAGAGTTGGACATCAAGTCACTCGAAAGCACAGGACAATGATCAGGAAGACTGCATCAAGCATGTAAACAAGAAGTTCCTGATCAAGGCCAAGCCGGCTGTCTCCAGATTTCCAAGACTTATCCCCAGGAGTGATTTCATCCAAGAAATCAATGACATCATTACTCTACTGAGTCGGGTTTTGGTTTGCCCGAATCGAATGTGTTCGAGGATGGATGTATCAATTCATGATCACCATCGAGAAGAATCGGGAAGGGATTGGTAGGGCACTCTCATCAGCAATGAGATTGATTCCCAAATGACAACGGTCTTGTCGGCGGGAAATCTTATATGTCTTCATATGTCACATACGCAGTGGCAGGATGAGGAATTATCAGTGGGCTACCAAGGAAGCAGAAGCGGTGAACCAGGTGTATCAATACTTCCCTCAATTGACAAAGAAGGGATCAAAGACCAATTCGGAAGGGTGAATGATGCCTTCTTCTATGAAAACATCTGTAGGATAAACCACTGAATTAAGGAAGACAAGAGTCTCGAGATGAGGCTTGGGCTGAAGTTTCCAAATGGGGATGTATCTTCTTACTGATTCAAGAAGTTTACATATCTTCGGGTGGTCATGTACTCGGGAGATCCTTTTCACCTTACGATATCCAGGATAAGCGATATTGATGGAATTGGTTAGGCAGCTGTTGGATTTCCATAAATTCCAACAAAGCAAACATAAGGCTGCTGTATCCTTCCCAATTTCTATTGGGAGATACACTTGCTCAACGATAGTGAAGGCCAAAAATGTTGTCCACAAACTTGGGACAAGTTGAAGAAGCATATGAAGCCTCGAGATAGTTTTGACATCCGAGGAGTGCTCGGGGCATATGGAACCCAACATCTGCGCACAGGACAAACATAGAGGATATTTGGATCGATTTGTGTAATGAGGTTCTTTGTTCGCGAGAAAGGATAATAGCAGATTGACAATTCTTTGAGATTCAAACACTCTTTGGAGCTTCTTTGATTTACCATAAGGTACAGTGACAATGAAATTATTTTGGATCTTTCCTATGATGGGATAAATGAAGATCAATATGTTTTCCCACTATTGATTGATTGGTCGGTCGGTGAATAAGCCTCCATTTCGAGATAGGTCGGCTCTAATCCTTGCTCGCACCAAAGCATGGCTCTCCTCTTGGGAATGAATTTTAAAGATGATAAGTTTTCAAAGTTGGGTGCTTGAGGCGGGGCCCTCCAAAAAGGAAAAGGACAGAAAATCTTCTAGGGGGCCTATAAAGGTCAAGATTGTCAAAAAGAGGAAAGAAAGAGAAATCTCTTCAATTGTTTCTCCAGTAGAAATGGTGAATGTGCAGAATCACCAACGCCACCAAAAATAGGAGAAATTACTTTGGAAGGAGAAGGAAGTCGACCTCTGGTTTCACCATTTGCTGATTGCTCAATGAAGAGACCTTATCTCTTGCATCCAAGGCTTTGGAGTCTAGATGCGTGCCTCTTTCCTCACAACCACTCCTACCTCCTTATTCTCCATCAACTTCTTGATAATGGCGAGTATTTTCTCGGACTTTCACCCCTCTCTCTTTAGTACCCAAGTGATCACCAACAAGCCCCCTCTGTGCCTCTTTTTATTGGATCTACTACCACATTGGTAACTATTCCTCCTCCACTAGTAGAATCTTCTCCCCTTGAGAGTATGATAGCAGCTTCAACAACCATGGCAACTCCCTCGATACGCCGCAATGGCTACTCAAGAAAACTCGAGGAAGAGGAAGGTGATTATGCCCCTACCGACCTTTGATTTCAGCTCACTCAAGGCTCCTCTTTGCTAAATCGGGCAAGAAGCCCAAAACGGTTTCAAGGGTTTTGGTGGATGCTTCAGGAGATAAGTTCGCAGAGATTGCCACTCACTCGGACCGACAAAACTAGAAAGGATATAACAGCCTCGATTATCAAATAACCAGGGTGGCTGCAGGGAAAGTGCCCAAGCGAAGGGCGCAACAAGATGCACGGGATGCCACAGCGTGCTTTGTGTCAAAAGTTAAAAAAGCAAAGACAACGAGAGATGAGCTTAAGAGAAAAGTGGAGCAATTGTGAGAGGTTTTGCTTAAACTCTCAAAACCCCTTGAATCCATACCACCTTCTTGTCTCTCCGGATTCGATTTCTCATCGGTGCCTACAATTGAAAAGATTGCTAAAAAAGGAAGGGTGGTTGATGAATGGATCAAAGGTTGCTCCAACAGGAAGGAAGTAATTCAAGACGTTGTGAAAGTTCATCGGTCTTTAGGGGACATTCGGAAGGAGGGAGAGAAGATGGATGATGAATTCTCTCAAGAAATTGGACATCTTGATTTGAATTTTGAAGCTCTCCATGTGTTAAAGCAAATACCAGCACATCTCTTAGTAGAAGAAGGTATTCTCATACGAGATAAGCATTTTCAGCTAACCAAGGCCATCGAGTTTAGAGTAAAGATTCTCAATGAAGCCTATAGCAAGTTGAATCGAGGATAAATTGATTGATGGAAAAAGTGATCTAGAAGAAGAATTGCTGAAGATTTGTCCAAAGGTGTCGGTTGGGAACTCGGGTATCTTATCGTGGATGATCTCTTTAAACAAGTCCAAGAGTGCATTCAATATGAACCGATTGCACGGATTTGGTCTTGAGATCATTGATCGGTTGGTAAGGATTGAACATTCTTTGGAGGCCTTAAGAAAGCTCAGTGAAAGGATTGAAAAAGCTTCGGCAATGCCAGCGATACTCATGAAACTTGCAAAATTTGGAATGATCATTCCCATGCGCTTTGATGAGAATGAGATGCGAGGCATAATTTGGAAGTTCAAGAATTTCATAACAAAGCAGTCTCAATTTAGAGGAAGAAAAAGATGAAGGATAAAAGGATGACGATGTAGACTAAGTCCCAATGTTTCATGTCATTTCAATCTTGAAATTGACATGTCTTTTTCATTTCTGTTTTCGTCACATAGGAAGCAAATTTTGACTTGGTCTCCTGCGTGAGAGTCAAGCAAAATAGAACTCTGTTTTAAAGAACACTATTTTCTAGGATTTATCCTATTTTCTCTCGTTTCCTTTTATTATAAATAAGGGATGCTTATGCATTCAAAGGGTCAAGATTTTTGTAATATTTGGAGCTATTGGAAAGAAGAAAAACTTTGTGTTTTTGTTCGATCATTTCAAAGAATAGGATTTGATATTATTTTACAAACTTTGTGTTGTGGGATATATCTTACTTAAGACATTGTTCTTATGTTCATGATCTTAAGCTATTCTTTGCATAGCATCTTAGTGTGGCTAATCATCTCGGACATTATATTTATGATCTAAAGCTCGTATGATTATTTCATGCTCTCGCATTTACTCGAAAGAAAATATGTTTCTCTCATTTCTTTTCCATTGTGCTTCTTTCATTGTAATAGTTTCTAAACCCGTTCATTCACGAAAGCCATATCTTTGAATCATGTGAATGCAGATTTGGGATTCTATCCCAACCCCCAATGGTTAGATTAGTGTGAATCTTTTATATATATTGTTTTCTTTGTGTTTTAGATTAGTAGCAAGCAGTGACCTCACTGTCTTTGAGGAGGATTTAATCCCATATCGTGGTTGAACTTCATATTTTGGTTTGACAAAATATCTAACCAACAAGATCTCCTTCTTTGTAGGAAGCCATCCTCACCAAAAAAATTTATTCTACGAGTTCATGATTCGGTCCTTAAATAACATAAGCTAAACAAACATAATAGAAAAGGCACTCTTAGGATTGCATTTTTTTAGTGTTTCTTCTTGGCTTGCATTTTGAGGTGAGAGGTCATGTTCTTCATTCTTCTTGTTTCTCCTTGCACACTCCTCATTACATTTGGTGTATTTTAGCTTTATCACGAGTGTTCTGGACCATATTCTCATCATTCTTAGAATTCTAGGTTTGATTCCACATCAGATTTTAATTCATAACCACTTTTATTTCATTCTTATTTCAATTTCATAGTAACGGTGTCGTTAAGTGACCGTCATCGATTACCCTCGACCATCATCGGTTTTACCCAACCAAGCGTTGGTTGACTATCATGTTGGTTAACCTACCCAAAAAGACATATTATTCATTATTTGTTTAGAGTCTCTATCACTATTATCCTTCCCATTGACTTGGTAAAAGTCTCATCTTATTTGGCATACCTATCAGGAAAATTTGGCCTTATACCTTGTTTTGATCAACCAATTGTCCATTTCCCACGATGTGATGGTAGTGGTTGCTGTGATCGGAAGTGGTTAACCCTAACTGGAATTGTTTTAGCCCGAGTCATTATCTGTGACACTTTTTAACCCTAATCACTTATTACCACATGTTTATCCTATTCTGTTGTATTTTGTGTCATTCACAGAAAGCAATCCCAACCTAATCAATACCTATTCATATGGTACTAATGCATCGACAAAAAGAGCCCTCATATTCCACACCGATTTTCAAACGCTCCACATAGCCCTTCATACCTTCCATTTTATCACCACCATGGAACTTATCCAACCTATCACTATCGCCACCGAAGATGAGGAGTTCATAGAAACGACTTCTTGACCAAAACCCTGCCGCCTTGCAGTTTTACCTTTCCCACTCATCCACTCAAGACATGCCTCGGGTCAATTGATAGTTCATATATAGCATACCCATATCTATCCCCTTAAATCTCACTCCCACTCCTACGTTAGCCCGGCATTATCCGGCTCCACGTTACCCACATCTACCTTATCCCTAGTCATGTTTATAGCTAGGTCTTATACCTGTTATGAATGTTGCGTCTGCTACATCCATTGTACCTACCACATCCACTATACCTTTGAAACCACCAAAACAAAACCTCATCTGCCCCTATTATCTCGCATATACCCATAGCTACACAACCACCTCCCGTGTCTGGTAAACCTACCCCATTTCAAAACGTGGTCCTTTCTATTTTGTAATCTTTAGCCGTTATTACCACTAGGGTCACCATGAGCCTTCCACCTCTATATACGTACTATAACGGTAGCCTCGTGTTTTGTCTATTATTCACTCTAGGTACATACCCACTATTTCACTATCTTCTTCTCAATCTACCTACACATCAGCACCATATACTAAAATGCCACTTCCATTATATGCCCAGCACCAACCATCTTACACTACAGGAGTCACCCATCCATCACAACCTACCAACGACCTAATCAAATTAATGATAGACAAGATGTAGACATCGGAGGCATCGATTTTTAGCTCTCACAACACTCTCACCTATGATGAGATTTGTAATGAGCCTATACACGCATCCATTCCTATCCATCCATATCCCATGCATTGGGAAATTTCTAAATTTAACCATTTAAATAGCAAGGAATACCCTACAACAACTTTTGTGATCTTTTAAACACGGGTGCTACCTAATCGCCCATGATGATGCTTTGCTCTTGAGGACCTTTCCCATGTCTATGACTAGACCCATGCATTGGTAGTATAGTGGGTTACCTAGACACTCTATATTTTCATTTAATCAGGTATCCCAAGCCTTCTTAGATCACTTCTCCATTAATATCATTAAGAAGGTTACCATGATTGACCTATACTCTACGTGCATCAATATGATGACGAATCTATCACACATTTTGTTGCTCACTAATGTAGCACGATCAATCAACTCACATTCCAACTACCGCAAACCGAACTCATCAATCTCTTCATGTGGGCTTGTGCTAGACATATCTCATCGACCCTACAAGTTCAAACTTTCTGAACCTTCGATGAAGCATTCACCATGGCACGAAAGATAGAGATTCGGGTCATCAAGAGAAGAAAATCAATTATGTAATAAGAACTCGACATTCAAGTCAAATGATACCTCTTCTTCTTCAAAACCACAACAATTATTCAAAAGCTAAGGGGCTAACTGCTAACAAAGTGGTACTCAAATCCGGCTCACTCATCCATCAAATCAAGCTAGCCCCTCATCTAATCTCTCACCCATTCAAATTTTCAATTAGACTTGAGAACAACGGAAATATACCCCAATTGGGGAACCTTATTCTTTTATCTTAAAAAGCTATATCAAAGTTTGGGCCATCACCCTTCCTCCTATAAAACCACACCCGCTTACTTGCCCCACATGGTATAAAGAACATGACTTTATAACTATCATGAGTAAAGGGTCATAGTGATGGGAATTGCATCACTTAAAAAACATTGTCCAAGAAATGCTCTGAGAAAGGAAAGTTAACCTTATGGATAATCCTAATGCACTACCAATCAAAACCTACATATCTTGAGAAACCCTTTCCTAATCATGCCCCTTCTTCCGATCAAATTGGTGAGACTTCAACTCATGATAGCCATACCCAGGTGAGGTCCACGCTATTTTAGTGATGCACCGATGCTTCCCAATTACCTCATATTCCTTCATAGAGAAAATTCTAGACTGAAGTCCTCCTTACATTGGAACCCACCTCACCTATTCCTCACCCATAGAGGAACATCTTTCACCTCCCTTCCTCACCCGTGGAGGAGCCTTCCATTAATATCAGAGACCATTTCACCTTTGGCTTCTCCACCTAGAACCATCACCTCTATCTTCTTCCATGGAGGATATTTGTTTATCTCCTCCACCCAAAGAAGAGCACCCATCATCTCCTCCACCTACGAGAGGAGCACCCATTTTCTCCTCCACCTATAAAACCTAGTAGAGATACCTTTTCCTCTAGGTGATCATTCTCCATCAGCTACCTAAGATCCCTGAGACCTACTTTTGGCTCTCTTACCCATGGAAGCTTGAAGCTAGAAAATTCCCCATCTCTAAGACACATTTATGGGAATTTCCATTAGGTCCTCATCGCCTTCATCTATAGATGTTTGGTTCTCATGCTTATGGCCAATCACTTAGATTATGTGGATAGAGCCTTTCTTTGGGGGTGTCTTACGCTCTGTCTCAACGTAAATGCATAGATGTCACTTGCTTGACACTTCCACTATCTACCCAAATATATTTTGACCAATTGAACCAAACACTGACCACCTCTATCACAACTTCTTCCATGACACTTATCAAAGCTCAACACACACCCTTACCCATATCAAAACATACATCTAAATCCAAACCCACACCTACATCATCTTCCTCGACTAAACCTATTACTACCTTAGGGGTCACCACAACCACTAACCTTATTCATCCACCTATTGAGTTGTCCCTCACGATAAGAGTAAAAATTTCAAAATTTTGAGTTTAAGTGTTTTCTCTGAAGTGCCTAAGTCGTGAAATTGAAAAAATCTGTGTTTTGGGTCATTTTGTGTGATTTTCGGGCCTGTCGGAACTTTTGTCCCAAGCTTGTCCCAAGTACGAAAGTGCACTCTGTTCCCCGATCGGCGAAATCCCGAAGTTGTCCCATTTTCGGGCCGTCGGAAATTTTGTCCCAAGTGTCCCAAAACTTTTGTGCGAGTTGTTCCAATTTCGGCGAAACACCGAACCGCGTACTACGCACTTTCATGTCTCAAATGTCCCAAAGTTAAAAGTGCGAGCTTTCCAATTTTGGCGAAACTCCGTGTCGCGTGCGTACTTGAGCTCCTTGTCCCAAAATCGAAAAATGCAAAGCTGTTTTATTTCCCGAGGTAAGTAACCAAACCGCGTACTCGGAACTTTTTGTCCCGAATGTCCCAAGTCAAGCGGGCCCACTTTGTTCCAATTTGGCGAATCACCGAACCGCGTACTCTCGCGCATTTTCGTCCCAATCGTTCCAAAAGCATTTGTGCATCCTCTCCTGTTTCACCGAATCGGCCGAGCCGCGTGTTTCGCGCATTCGCGTCTCACATGTCCCAAGCGTACCAAGTGTCATTCACACTTAGTTTTCCCGCTCACTCGAGTATGATGCTATTCAAATTGGTGGTTGTGTATTGATGCGCATTAAATTCATTCCTCTCTCAAGCGGCTATATAATGAGCATTTCCCCTTTGCATTTTTCGCATTGCTTCCATGCTTATCTTTGCTCGAACCCTTGCGATTTGAAAACCTGCGCAAATATCCCTCCCTTTGCAAATTCCTTCCCGAGTCTAGGTTGCAGCTCCGAGACTATCAATATGAAGATCAAGTTTCAGGGACAGGAGCAAATTTCTCCGCTTGAGTCTGCTGTTAGCAATATTGGGGACAGCGAAGCTCGTCATCTCGACTTCGGTGATTTTTGGGCAAGAATGGCAGATCTGACCCTACCCAATAGCACAAGCGATTCATGATAGCGGTTTGGCTTTTGCGGTGGTTTCCCAATCTCGGTACGGTGTCTTGTCGTGTGCTTTCATGCGGAGCTCACCCGACCCGCTTGAGCGAATTGACAAATGTACATGGGAACTCATTGCCAAGCTGGACGCTGCCGCCATTGGCGCTGCTCTGAGGATTCGGAGTTGGACAATGCTATAGTCGTCTCCCGGGATCAAGCACAGACCCTATTCGATCAAGACAGTGACAAATATAAGGCGCGAGTGGCGAAGTCTTGGTTGAAGAACCCTAAGAAAGGTGCTTCTCGCCTAACCAAAACCCTCTTCAGAGTAGATTTCAATGAGGAATTGTCAGACTTCATAATCCTGGCTCGGGTTATGGGTTTGCCCTCCACCGATGAGTTTCATTTACGGATGTGCCGCTCATCGGCATGGTGTGCGAGGAACACAAAACATCAAGCTGAGGCGAGAGATCATCGGTATGAATTTGGGGAGCAGCTATCCAACGTTCAGCAAACAAAGAAGTTCTATATGACTTCATACCTGATGTATACCCTAGCAGCATCAAGGCAGTGGTTTGGTTTCTCTATATAGATGCACACAAAGATGATCCAGTGTATGCCTATTGCCAGCAGTTCACCCTGGAGACCAGCAATCGGAATTTCAGAAGGGTCAATGATGCTTTCACCATGTGCGTGGTCAGATTGCTCGAAGGTGATACTGCTAGAAGGTTTTGAGATGAAGCCATGAACGATATCGCGAGTATGGAGCCTATTTCATCAATTCGGGAAATTTTCCTATATCGGGCTTCTTTGGTTATGAAAGCACTCCTCTACGGCTTCCCATGTTACTGATGATAAAATGGCCTTGATAGAAATATGCGAGGCAACTAGACAAGTTGCCTGAGAACTTGCGAGAGAGACAAGAAGATTTCTGGCTTGCACTTTCCCATCTCTCTGCAGGAAACTACACATGCAAAACTGACTCTGGATGCTCGAGAACATAGAAAGAGCCACTGGTCCCTATCCTTTGTTCATTTCTTCAAGCCAAGAACTGCTTTGACTTGAAGAAGTTTATTGAAACAGAACATCAAGATAATCTACCATCATAGGGCGAGATACGAGAAGACTCTTGGGTGGCATGCGAGATGATTTTGAAGCCGAGGAGAAGGCATTGTGGCGAGTTCTCCTACTGATTGATTCAGAACTCGAGTGCATACCAAGTTCTGAAGGTCTCGGGATGACAATTCTGACCTATACTCGTATGAGTATGAAAATGTGATTAAGCACACCCCTCTGGAGGACCTGGATTGGAGCGGGAAAGAGAGGGATGATCGGTGAGATTCTTGCTCAGTCTAGTCGGGACTAAGGTGCAGTTCGATAAGAAGATCGAGAATTCAAGAGGCACTCGGGAGAATCCTCCTCGAGGATGATTCGACACCGATAAGAGAGGCATCGGTTCAGTGCTGAAACACCAATGCAAACCCCTCCTGCCTCATCAACACGAGGACCTACTGAATCTACTCCCTCTTCATCTACCCAGGTATATAAGAAGAAACTCAAAGAGGTAAAGAAGGAGCCTGCGAGAGAATGACCCTCGAAAAAAAGGCGAGTTGCCTATAGGGCGAGAGAACATCATTGTTCTCAGTGAAAGTGAAGAAAGTGAGATGCCAACTCCTGCAAATGTTCCTGAAGATCCAGCAGATAAGGACAAGGAGGTCCAGAGCACTGAACTTCCAGGTGCTGCTGATTCTTCTACCGCCATTGCCTCCAGTGCTCTACTCACATCTCAGCTTGAGTCAACAGCTGCGCAGACCCTGAGTGTCATGAGCTCCCTGTCTCTTGGTCCCCTTGCTTCTCCTGCAGATTCTTCTTCCTCTTTTGCTTGGGTGCAACCTTTGGTTGACAAAAGGAAGAAAATCCTCCTCTCAAAGCTTGGGACCAAATTTCGATGCTGTTGCAGCCTTGTTGGGCACCACTCCTTCTCGTGCCAAGAAAGCCAGAACCACTTCCAGAATAGTGTCTGATGCCCAAGGTCAGCAATTCTTGGAGATTGCTAAGCCTACAGTAGACAAATCAGAATCAGACTTGCTGGCATCTGACTTGGAGCTTTCAAGAATCCCTATGGGAGAGTCTACTCCTGAAGGTGAAATTCACAACCTCCAGGAAACAGTCACAAGAGTCATTGGAAGGGTAGAGAAAGGGCAGCAAACTATTGAACAGTTGGAAGAACAAGCCCGGATTCTCACAGGTTTCATCAAGTCTCTTTTATCTAAGGATAAAGTCTTGGACCCTACCCCATTGACTACTCTTCCACCTCCTGTAATTCTAAGCCAAGATGAAGTGCAAAGTATCAAAGATATGCACAAGTATTACATCTATGGCGAGCTATTGAAGCCATGGTGGATGACATGCTTGTTCTTTGGATTAAACTTCATCGATGAAGCTTTCAAACTCCACGAAAAGGTGAGTAATGTGCAAGCTGAAGCTCTCCTCCACTATCAATACCATGGATAAAGAACTAAAAAATGGAGCGGTTGTATAGTAGACCTTCGCCTTATGGGACAGACGAGATGAGAACATCTTCTTGGCGAATAAGATTTTCGATGATCTAAGGACAATCTATCAAAATCACTGGGTCTACGGCGTGGAGTGGAAGATCGAGTTTTGGAGGAAGCTTTGGGAGAAATGAAGAACAGTGGCGAAGGAGAAGCTTTCAAGACTTTTTATTCTTTGCTTTGAGGATATACATTGTCATCTTGGGATGAAAACTCTGGTGTTTCCCTGTCCTTGCAAGAAATCAAAGCTCGATTGAGCTTTTGTCAAAGATAATCTATTGAGAAAGCTCCATCTCTAAGAAAAGATGAAGGAAATTTGTTCTCTTGATCTGCCATTGAAGAAGCAAATAAAGATTATCATACTCACGTCGAGTTTGATAAAGAGATGGAGAAGTGTGCGGGATTTTGGACTCGATCTGCGGCCAACACGTCAGTTCCACGTGGCAGAGACATAGCTGAGGCATTGAAGAAATTCAGGCAGCGGATTCTGAAGACAGTGGGTCCCTCCCAGTAGCTGGCCACCTGTCTCCTTCTCCTTTCTTTTCTCTTCTTCCCATTCTTTTCGTATTCTTTGTAATTAGTTAAGGTATTGCAATTGGCGATCCTTAACTATTCTTTAATTAAAAGAAACGGTTACGAAGAGTAACTGACTTGTAAGCTATATAATGGCCTTTCCACGCCATTTTGCGAGGAGGAAGAACTTGGATATTTGCTGAAAGTGTAAATAGATCTTAAAGAAATCAATACAAAAGGGCTTTCCATTCTTTGTCTATCTAATTCTTGTTATCTCTGTGTTTTCCTTTAATATTGTGAAGATCATTTTGTTCCTAACTCGTTAGTCTCTCTGATTGCATACTGTTCAGTTTTGCAAATACAGTGATCTTGTATAACCAAGAAGGAACTTTGTGTCCTTGATTAATAAATCTGAAGAAGGTTATTTATGGAACTTTGTGTCTTTAAATTTAATCTCATTCAGCCATATGAAATGATCTTGTCTTAAATTCTTTGAAGCTTCGCGCACCACGAAGAATTATTACTGCTATCTATAATTCTGAATGTTGCTATTCTGCTCATCTTCTTATTCCCTTTCCTCAGTCCTTGTGTAATTGATGATCCTTGTGGAAAACACTTTCGTAATATCCAAGTTTGACCATAAAACAATGTTCTGTACATTTGTAAATAAGTTCGTTTGAATAAGGAACCTCTCCCATTAAAGAGGAGGGACTTCTTGTCCCCTGACTGTTGCTCTTCTAAAAAGTCCTATTTGACGACCAACAGTTTTTGGCGACTCATTTGGGAAAATCGCATTCGATCTACTGCAATTTTCGATCATCCTTTGATACGGCGACTCGCGTTTCACTCGAGGAGAAGGACCCTTGGTATCGAAGATTCTCGGTTTCAGCTTTTGGAGCAACGGGGTTTTCCTTTCCCTTGAATAGAAGAACTCGTTCGGCGAGCACTCCACTGTTCAAGATAGAAGTCCTACGGGTGGTATTCCTTGAGAACCTGCTAGTCCCAATCTCGAGCTTTGATCTGGCTGGTGTTACGGTTCCCTCAAGCCGTATTTCCAAGAATGGCGGCACAATTGCCATGGGGTCAACGTGTGGGCCCTGGCCCTTACTCGACCTTTGCATGAGTTACCTAGAGGTAACCAGGAAGAACTTCCCCAAATTTAAAGGAGATGGCAAAGTACACCCTGATGAACACATTGCAGCCTTCATAGTTGCATGTGGAGTCTTGGGAGTTGAACATGAAAGGCGTCTCGGTAAAAGAACATTCGTTGAGGCGTTACGAGGATAATCTTTCTTGATTGGTTCTATCACCTTAAATTTGGTGCCATCACCATTTGGAATACTGATGAGAACTTCGGTTGAAAGCCGTTTCAAGCCGGCAGAAGATGTGCATGCCCTGCTTGCCCAAATTTCTCAGATAAAGAAAGATCCATCAGAACCCATGAGAGAATTTGTGGCTCGATTCAACAGACTGATCAACAAAATTCCTGTAAATACTCGACCGGTTGATCAAATTCAAAAATGTTTCTTTCTAAATGCTCAAACGCCCAAAGTCAGTTATGCTCTAAGAAGGGCTAATCTCGGAACGTTAGTTCTGGATCAAGAACTGGCTGTTAGTGTCGAGGATGACTTGATCATGTCAGGGAAGTTGAGAAGAGATCCTCCCAAATCTAAATCTGCTGCTTCTTCCTCTTCCACCTCTGGACCCAATACTGATCCATTAGTCCAGAAACTTGCAAATGATCTAGTAGCTATAAAGAAACAATTGGCTCAGCATGCCCCGTATGCAGATGTTCCAAGAAGAAATTTTCAGCCTAGAAATCGTTTGCCTGCTCCTCACACAAGACTAGCACTTGAAGGACCTCCTGTTAAAGTTCTGTGATACGACTGTGAAGTTGAAGAGCCGAGATGATGATGTGGACGATGAAGCTTGTGAGGAGTTCCTGGAGGAATTTGATGATGAGGCGGAAGAACTTGAAGGATCTCGGGTTAATTTCTTTACCACGAAGGCAGGCTTGATGATGGAGATGACTATGATGAAGTGGTAGCGAGATATGAGCAGTGAATCATTTTTTGTCATGACTCGAGAACAGACAAGGCAGAAGGAGAAAGTAACACAGCCCATGAAGAAATCTAAGGAGCAGCCGGCAACTATTCCTGTAATTGCCAAAAGAGGATCTCCTATCCCTACCTCATCTGCACCAAAGGTAAGTCCTGTCAATCCTACTAGCAAAGTTCCTTCTTTTTCTCCTAAAGTTGATAAGCCTAGAATTCCAAATGATGATGGTCCATCCACCTCTGGATCCTTTGATATTGTTGATCACCTAAAAAGGACCAAGGTTCAAATTTCAGAAGCTGAATACTACCAAACTCATCCCAAGGCTTTTGCCAAGATGATCCAATTTGTTAATTCCCATTCCAAGACCACCTCTAAAGGCCTTTTGCCCACTCCTCATACGCACCCTGACCTAGTCAGTAGGTAGTGCTTTGTCACCTCGCACAGTGACAAAATCAAGCCTTTTTATGTAACACTTCTTATAGCTGGCCATAGGCTCAGTAACTGTGTCATAGATTCCGGAGCCTCAGATAACGTGATGCCTGCTAAAGTAGCTCATGCTTTAGGCTTGACCCTCACTCGTACTTATGGATCTTGCTACTCCATGGAAAGTAAGGAAGTGCCTTTGGTTGGAAGGATTAAAGATGCACAAGTGGCTTTTGCTGCTTTACCTGAAAAGAAAGTCTTGGCTACCATCCTAGTAGCAGACATTCCTCCTTCTTATGGAATGTTGCTAAGTAGGAACTTCTGTAAAGATGTGGGTGGAGAGATTCAAATGGATTGGTCACATGCACTCATACCTGTCAATGGACACATGAAGAAGCTGATGCCTGAGAAACAATCAGAGTATATTGTGCAGAAAACGGATGATCCTAAGGCACAAATACTCTATGAGGACATAGGTCATGGTAATTACATGATTCTGTCCCCTGATGAAATCCAACCCTCCAAAGTATCACCCAAAGATCCCAATGGTGTTTGGATTTTAGAATTTGATGGAAGTTGTTCCTCGGCTGGTTCTGGAGCTGGTGTCCTGCTAGTGTCACCTGAAGGCTGCCTACACCCTTTTTCATTTAAGTTGCAGTTCGAAAACACTAACAATACAACGAGTATGAGGCTCTCATTCTTGGGTGCAAGTGGCCAAAGAGCGAGGTGTAAAAATCTTCGGCTCGTGGTGATGCGAGCTGATTGTGAAGCAAGTCGAAGCCTTTTCGGGTAAAAATGGGAGGTGAAGCATTACTAGGAATCAGGTTTGGGATTGATTGAATTCCTTGATGCTTTCTCCATTGAGGCAATACCTAGAGAAAAGAACAGCAGGGCTGATTCACTGGCTGTCTCAGGATCACTACTGATTCCCCATCCTGAATTCTCTCAGGATAAGTTCACTATTGAAATGGTCCACCGGCCTAGTGTACCTGACAATACCAATAACTGGCAAGTTTTCAACGATGACCAGCATTTGCTTTCCTTCCTGGAACTCAAGGGTAATTTGAACAAATTTGTATTTTGAGGAAGTGACAACTGCCTCGTGAGAGTGTGTCCTCGACCATCCTGTCACCCAAGAGAGAAAAAGCAGATCGGGAAGGTGCATTAAACTCAAAGGAAACAAGATTCCCAAAGGTTTGGTGAGTTTGGAGGAGTTGTTTGATAAACATGACGAGATATGTGAAATCTAAAGCTTCTTGGACCTCGTGATCGGTGAGTATGATAAGATTGATATAGGGAGTTCTCACGACCCCAAGCTAGTAAATATTGGAAAATGTTGCTGGCAACCGCGAGAGGAGAAAAGCAATTGATCTTCTAAGGAGGTATAAGGATGTTCTTGCTTATTCTTATGAAGATCTAAAAGCCTTCAAGCCAAAAGATATGCAGCATTCTATTCCCTCAAACCGGGAATTAAGCCTTTCAAGCGAGAAGCGAGGCGTACAATCCAAAAATAGTGACACCATCTTTCGGGAGATCCAGGAAGTTGTTGAAGGCTAAAATTATTTTCCCATTCACCATTCGACATGGATCGCAAATATAGTGCTGTTAGGAAGAAAAATGGTGAGATCGCATCTGTGTTGATTTCGGGAACTGAATCGGGCTTCTCTGAAAGATAACTACCCTTTGCCTATGATGGATCAAATATTGCAAGCAGTAACAGGATCTGAAATGTTATCTATGCTTGATGGATTCTCGGGATACAATCAGGTAGAGGTTGATACTGCAGATCAACACAAGACAGCCTTCACCACTCCTTGGGGTACCTTTGCCTACTGAGAGAATGCCTTTTGGGCTGATTAATGTTGGTGCCACTTTCCAGAGAGCTATGGATCTGGCTTTTGGAAGCTTGAAAGGGAAATGTATTGTCATATACCTTGATGACCTGTCAGTGTTTTCAAAGACAAGAGCGGATCACTTGACCACTGGAAAGCAGTTCTGCTTTGAGATCCGAGAGCATGGGATTTCTTTAAATCCTAAAAAAATCATCTTACGTATTCTGAGAAGGAAAACTATTAGGGCACATCGTCTCGAGGATGGTATTAAGATTGATCTGAAGCGAGTTCAAGCCATCACAAATTCCTCTCCCAACCGGTAAAAAAGGCGTGCATTCCTTCTTGGTAAGATCAATTTTTAAGAAGATTCATCCACTGATTTTGCTGAATTAACTTTGAATATTTCTCGAGATGATGAAAGGAAGCAAACATTTGGTTGGTCTTACGAAGGAAAGGAATCCTTTGAGGGTATCAAGAAAGCTATTGCTAAAACTCGAGTTTGGCACATCGATTTGAGCAAAGATTTCATCATCTATTGCTATCTTCTGAGATAATACCACAGCTCTTTGTCTTAACCCAAGAAGACTACGATAAACATGAGCTACCAATTGCCTTCATGAGCTATATCTGAAGAATCATGAGCTAAAATACACCATGATGGAGAAGCATGCTTTTGCGGTAGTCAAAGGCATCAGCGAGTTCCGTTTCTATATCCTCAACTCTCACTCTATGGTCTTTGGTTCGGATACAAGCTGTTAAGTCAATTCTTACAGCAAGAATTTGGGTCAAGAGAGGAAGCGGGTGGCTAAAGTCGGGAGTATGACATTGATATCAAACCGACCAAGCTGGTTCGTGGAAAAGGTCTTTGTGAGCTCATTCTTTGAAGGAGCCAAACATGAGTTGCTGGAGGAGAAAGCTGACATTCCTACTGTTCTATTCCTTAGTTCAGTCGATGAATGGTATTATGACATCGCCCATTTTCTCACCTATGGGGAATGCCCCTCTCATTTAACTACCAAGGAAAAGAGAATTTGCATTAAATTGAGATCGGTATGTATATATGTCTTTGTGGGAAAATGCCTTGTTCAAGCGTGGTTTAGATGGGAGATTTCTGAAGTGTGTGGACAAGGAACAACAGAGAAAGTTGCTCTCAGCTTTTCATGATCAGACATGTGGAGGGCACTATTCATCAACAGTCACAGCTCACAAGATACTCCGGGGAGGATATTACTGGCCTTCCTTGTTCAGAGATGCATCCAAGTGGGTGGATAAATGCGAGGCTTGTCAGACCTTTGTGGGAAGACCTAAATTGGCCTCTTTGCCTCTCAAGCCAGTTGTGATTGAGGAACCATTTCAACAGTGGGGTCTGGACTTCATTGGTGCACTCAACCCTGTTTCTAGTGCTGGTCACACTCATGTGCTAACCGCCACTGACTACTTCACCAAATGGGTGGAAGCTATTCCAGTCAAGAGCACTACTTCTGAAGTGGTATGCAACTTCATCAAAGAGAACATCTTGGTAAGGTATGGTGTACCTAACAAGATTGTAACAGATAATGCTTCGAACTTCTCCTCAACTGAGATAATGGATTTCTGCTACGGGTATGGCATCTCTCTGGCTCATTCTTCAGATTATTATCCCCAGGGAAATGGACAAGCAGAATCCACCAACAAAAATCTGGTGACTATCATAAGGAAGTTGGTCAATGAGTCTCGTGGCGGCATAAGAAGCTTTATGATGCTCTTTGGGTAGACAGGATCACACCTAAAAGAGCCATTGGAATGTCTCCTTTTCAAGTGGTGTATGGAGTAGAAGCTCAATTGCAGTGACAGTGGAGCCAGCCTTGCACTGATGAAGGCCATTGAGGATACTAGTTTCAGTGATGCTCTGGATAAAAGAATCATGTACTGCACAAAGCGAGCGAGGGCCAGATTGGAGGTTCTTTGATAGGATATCTGCTCACCGGCGAGAAGGTAAAGGTTCTATTTGACAAGAAAGCTAGGTTCAGAGAGTTCCAAGTTGGAGATACCGTGCTGTTATGGGACAAAAGACATGAACCTCGTGGCAGCCATGGAAAATTTGATTCCCTGTGGCTCGGACCTTTCAAGATAAGACACTTTGCTGGTAAGAACTCTTTCTATCTTGATTACATGGATGGTTCTCCCCTCCCACTTCCTTATAGTGGGTAGTATTTGAAGTTGTTCAAGTCATAGGTGACTAGGGAGTCCCTTTGTATATTCTGTACAGTGTTTTTGCTTTTCTGCTTTTGGTGTGTTTTCCTTCTGTTGTTGTGTGTGTTGCCCTCTGTATTGGTTTGTTTTTGACTCCTTTGCCCAATGGATAAGGCACTGGTCTGCTTCACCGAGTTTGTCTAAGTTCTTGCCTTGTCTCATTCCGAGAATTTATGCCAAGTCATCCCCAGAAGGAGCCAGCTGTTGTCCACTCAAAATTCCCCGCTCTGATAAGAGTAAAAATTTCAAAATTTTGAGTTTAAGTGTTTTTCTCTGAAGTGCCTAAGTCGTGAAATTGAAAAAATCTGTGTTTTGGGTCATTTTGTGTGATTTTTGGCCTGTCGGAACTTTTTGTCCCAACTGTCCCAAGTACGAAAGTGCACTCTGTTCCCCGATCGGCCGAAATCCCCGAAGCTGTCCCATTTTCGGGCCCGTCGGAAAATTTTGTCCCAAGTGTCCCAAAACTTATTGTGCGAGTTGTTCCAATTTCGGCCGAAACACCCGAACCGCGTACTACGCACTTTCATGTCTCAAATGTCCCAAAGTTAAAAAGTGCGAGCTTTCAATTTTCGGCCGAAACTCCCGTGTCGCGTACTTCAGAGCTCCTTGTCCCAAATCGAAAAATGCAAGCTGTTTCAATTTCACCCGAACCGGCCAAACCGCGTACTCCGGAACTTTTTGTCCCGAATGTCCCAAGTCCAAACGGGCCCACTGTTCCAATTTCGGCCGAATCACCCGAACCGCGTACTCCGCGCATTTTCGTCCCAATCGTTCAAAAGCATTTGTGCATCCTCTCCCTGTTTCACCCGAATCGGTAGAGCCGCGTGTTTCGCGCATTCGCGTCTCACATGTCCCAAGCGTACCAAGTGTCATTCACACTTAGTTTTCCGCTCACTCGAGTATGATGCTATTCAAATTGGTGGTTGTGTATTGATGCGCATTAAATTCATTCCTCTCTCAATGGCTATATATGAGCATTTCCCCTTTGCATTTTTCGCATTGCTTCCATGCTTATCTTTGCTCGAACCCTTATGATTTGAAAACCTGCGCAAATATCCCCTCCCTTTGCAAATTCCTTCCCGAGTCTAGGTTGCGGCTCGAGACTATCAATATGAAGATCAAGTTTCGGGGACGGGAGCAAATTTCTCGCTTGAGTCTCTTTATTAGCAATATTGGGGGGCAAGCTCGTCATCTCGACTTCGGTGATTTTGGGCAAGAATGGCGAGATCTGAACCCTACACCAATAGCACAAAGCGATTCATGATAGCGGTTTGGCTTTTGCGGTGGTTTCCCAATCTCGGTGCGGTGTGCGTCTTTGTGCTTTCATGCGGAGCTCACTTGACCCGCTTGAGCGGGAATTGACAAATGTACATGGGAACTCATTGCCAAAGCTGGGCCAGCTGCCGCCATTGCGCTTGCTCACGAGGATTCGGAGTTGGACAATGCTATAGTCGTCTCCCGGGATCAAGCACAGACCCTATTCGACCAAGACAGTGACAAATACAAGGCGCGAGTGGCGAAGTCTTGGTTGAAGAACCCTAAGAAAGGTGCTTCTCGCCTAACCAAAACCCTCTTAGAGTAGATTTCAATGAGGAATTGTCGGACTTCATAATCCTCTTTGGCTCGGGTTATGGGTTTGCCCTCCACCAATGAGTTTCATTTACGGATGTGCCGCTCATCGGCATGGTGTGCGAGGAACACAAAACATCAGCCCAGGTAGAGATCATCGGTATGAATTTGGCGGAGAAGCTATCAACGTTCGACAAACAAAGAAGTTCTATATGACTTCATACGATGTATACCCTAGCGGACATCAAGCGGTGGTTTGGTTTCTCTATATAGATGCACACAAAGATGATCCAGTGTATGCCTATTGCCCATGATTCACCACGGAGACCAGTGATCGGAATTTCGGAGGAAGGGTCGATGATGCTTTCACCATGTACGTGGTCAGATTGCTCGAAGGTGATCATTGCTAGAAGGTTTTCAGATGAAGCCATGAACTTGATATCGCAGTATGGAGCCTATTTCATCAATTCAGGAAATTTTCCTATATCGGAGCTTCTTTGCTATGAAAGCACTCCTCTACGGCTTCCCATGTTACTGCTGATGATAAAATGGCCTTGATAGAAATATGCGAGGCAACTAGACAAGTTGCCTGAGAACTTGCGAGAGACAAGAAGATTTCTGGCTTGCACTTTCCCATCTCTACGGGAAACTACACATGCAAAACTTGACTCTGGATGCTCGAGAACATAGAAAGAGCCACTGGTCCCTATCCTTTGTTCATTTCTTCAAGCCGAGAACTGCTTTGACTTGAAGAAGTTTATTGAAACAGAACATCAAGATAATCTACCATCATAGGCGGATACGAGAGAAGACTCTTTGGAATTTTGGTATGCGAGATGATTTTGAAGCCGGGAGAAGGCATTGTGGCGAGGTTCTCCTGTGATTGATTCAAGAACTCGAGTGCATGCCAAGTTCTGAAGGTCTCCAGGATGACAATTCTGACCTATACTCGTATGAGTATGAAAATGTGATTAAGCACACCCCTCTGGAGGACCTGGATTGGAACAGGAAAGAGAGGGATGATCTGGCTGAGATTCTTGCTCCAGTCTTAGTCGGGACTAAGGTCTGGTTCAGTAAGAAGATCCGAGAATTCAAGAGGCACTCAGGAGAATCCTCCTCGAGGATGATTCGACACCGATAAGAGGCATCGGTTCAGTGCTGAAACACCAATGCAAGCCCCTCTGCCTCATCAACACAAGGACCTGCTTGAATCTACTCCCTCTTCATCTACCCGGGTATATAAGAAGAAACTCAAAAGAGGTAAAGAAGGAGCTGCGAGAGAATGACCCTCGAGAAAGCAGGCGAGTTGCCTATAGGGCGAGAGAACATCATTGTTCTCGGTGAAAGTGAAGAAAGTGAGATGCCAACTCCTGCAAATGTTCTGAAGATCCATGAGATAAGGACAAGGAGGTCGAGCCTTTGAACTTCCAGGTGCTTGATTCTTCTACCGCTATTGCCTCCGTGCTCTACTCACATCTCGGCTTGAGTCAGCAGTCACTTGCATGAGACCACGAGTGTCATGAGCTCCTGTCTCTTGGTCCCCTTGCTTCTCCTGCTGTGATTCTTCTTCCTCTTTTGCTTGGGTGCTGACCTTTGGTTGACAAAAGAAGAGAAAATCCTCCTCTCAAAGCTTGGGACCAAATTTTGATCTTTGTTGCAGCCTTGTTGGGCACCACTCCTTCTCGTGCCAAGAAAGCCAGAACCACTTCCAGAATAGTGTCTGATGCCCAAGGTCAGCAATTCTTGGAGATTGCTAAGCCTACAGTAGACAAATCAGAATCAGACTTGCTGGCATCTGACTTGGAGCTTTCAAGAATCCCTATGGGAGAGTCTACTCCTGAAGGTGAAATTCACAACCTCCGGGAAGCTTGATCTGAGAGTCATTGGAAGGGTAGAGAAAGGGCAGCAAACTATTGAACAGTTGGAAGAACAAGCCCGGATTCTCACAGGTTTCATCAAGTCTCTTTTATCTAAGGATAAAGTCTTGGACCCTACCCCATTGACTACTCTTCCACCTCCTGTAATTCTAAGCCAAGATGAAGTGCAAAGTATCAAAGATATGCACAAGTATTCTATCTATGGCAGAGCTATTGAAGCCATGGTGGATGACATGCTTGTTGCTGGATTAAACTTCATCGATGAAGCTTTCAAACTCCACGAAAAGGTGAGTAATGTGCAACTGAAGCTCTCCTCCACTATCAATACCATGGATAAAGAACTAAAAATCTGGAGCAGTTGTATAGTAGACCTTCGCCTTATGGGACAGACAGATGAGAACATCTTACTGGCGAATAAGATTTTCGATGATGCTAAGGACAATCTATCAAAATCCTGGGTCTACAGCGTGGAGTGGAAGATCAGAGTTTTGGAGGAAGCTTTGGGAGAAATGAAGCAGTGGTGAGAAGGAGAAGCTTTCAAGACTTGGTTTATTCTTTGCTTTTGAGGATATACATTGTCATCTTCGGGATGAAAACTCTGCAGTGTTTCCCTGTCCTTGCAAGAAATCAAAGCTCAGTTCAGAGCTTTTGTCAAAGATAATCTATTGAGAAAGCTCCATCTCTAAGGAAAAGATGAAGGAAATTTGTTCTCTTCAATCTGCCATTGAAGAAGCAAATAAAGATTATCATACTCACGTCGAGTTTGATAAAGAGATGGAGAAGTGTCTGGGATTTTGGACTCAGTCTGCAGCCAACACGTCAGTTCCACGTGGCAGAGACATAGCTGAGGCATTGAAGAAATTCAGGCAGCGGATTCTGAAGACAGTGGGTCCCTCCCAGTAGCTGGCCACCTGTCTCCTTCTCCTTTCTTTTCTCTTCTTCCCATTCTTTTCGTATTCTTTGTAATTAGTTAAGGTATTGCAATTGGCGATCCTTAACTATTCTTTAATTAAAAGAAACGGTTACGAAGAGTAACTGACTTGTAAGCTATATAATGGCCTTTCCACGCCATTTTAAAAGGGAGGAGGAAGAACTTGGATATTTGCTGAAAGTGTAAATAGATCTTAAAGAAATCAATACAAAAGGGCTTTCCATTCTTTGTCTATCTAATTCTTGTTATCTCTGTGTTTTCCTTTAATATTGTGAAGATCATTTTGTTCCTAATTCGTTAGTCTCTCTGATTGCATACTGTTCAGTTTTGCAAATACAGTGATCTTGTATAACCAAGAAGGAACTTTGTGTCCTTGATTAATAAATCTGAAGAAGGTTATTTATGGAACTTTGTGTCTTTAAATTTAATCTCATTCAGCCATACGCAAATGATCTTGTCTTAAATTCTTTGAAGCTCGCGCATACACGAAGAATTATTACTGCTATCTATAATTACAGAATGTTCTTTATTCTGCTCATCTTCTTATTCCCTTTCCTCGGTCCTTGTGTAATTGATGATCCTTGTGGAAAACACTTTCGTAATATCCAAGTTTGACCATAAAACAATGTTTGTACATTTGTAAATAAGTTCGTTTACGAATAAGGAACCTCTCCCATTAAAGAGGAGGGACTTCTTGTCCCTTTACATTGCTCTTCTAAAAGTCATTACCCACTACACTTCAATATCTATCCCTCACACCCCCTTAAATGAACCACATCATCTACCTTCATAAGACCTCCATTATGCCCATGGGTAACTCACCCTCTTCCCCATGGGCTTTTCTTCTATATCATACACCCATATCACCTTTACCCCAAGAAGGTGACCTAAAGACAAAAATCAGCTACCCTCCAATAAGGTAGTCAAAGTAACCATACACCCTCTACTGCATTCATCTACCATACCCCTACAAAAAACATGACCAACACCCAAGACCATTCCAGTACCCAAAACCATAGCTAGACCCTACTCCCCCTCATGAGGACCGTTCCTCAAAAATCAGCCGCACCTACACCCAAACCCACTTTCAGACATTGTGAGACCCTTTAGCGAGGTCTATGCCAAAATATTAACCAACCTCCTTGAGACTTCTATCATCACATTACCACCACTCGGACCTTATGACCCCCTCAAACCCATGCCAAAATGGTTTGATGAAAACAAAAAATATTTGCCTACCATCGTGTGTCGAGGACACGATGTGGATAATGCTATGAGCAGAAAACCGTTCTTATCCGGTTATGTCCTCTAAAGAAAAATTTGATGATGGAAGACCTTCTTGAGTGAGGATCTCCTTTTCTAACGACACCCATTCCCATGGTTCTTCCCTCATTGACCACTAAAAAACCATGACCTCCCCTCCACGACTCTAGAGCCACCCTAAGACTCAAAAATAACATGGATCACATTCGGCCATAGAACTTGCCACACCATTACCTAAATGTTGTTGTGCCCAGCTCATCTCAGTTGAGGTTTCTCCCCGATAGGTTTTCCATCATGTTCTTTTACCACTCATCCTACACCTTCTCCATTTAGAACTCCTCAAATCAACATGATGCACGTTCACTACCTATGCTAAGAAATACAAAGGTAATGAAAAGGCAACTAAATCAACCAAGACCAACCCTATACCCAACATACCATCTATACCCACACCTAAGATTACTATCACTATTTGAGGCCCCATATACCCTATTTCTAATGGGGTCACACATCGCAAATGCTTAAACAATTACACCAATATCCCCCTTAAAATGTCTTGAATGTGACCTCATCTAAACCTTAGAAAACCATCGTCAAGATCTTATGGAGGTTCTTCAATCTATTGAGGTTTTACCCAATGAACCTACACTCGTAGCCTCCATTATCACACCCCATAAGGTAGATTTCTCTCACCAAATTTTGCCACCTTTATCCACACCTCACCCTACTCACCAAGTAACCTCCCTTAGCTTCTCGAGAGGAAATAAAAACCTCAAACCAAACCAATGACCGAGACCCAACTCTCTTCATTTTTCCACTTTAATGATATATGTATAAGATGTGTAATGATTGATGGGGTGCACAGCAATTAATATCAATTTCATCCCATGCATTTGCTGAAATTGTATACCTAACAATTGCATGCATGAACATCCTATCATGTTGCATTCATTCAATGATGCTATCACCTCTACACTAGGCACCATCATCCTCCATGTTCGTGTGGGTCCCCACAACACTATTCCAAAATTATTTTATGTCTTGGAGGGGAATTTCAATACAACTTTGTTCTTGTTGTAGACCCTAGATTCATGTCATGGGGTTAAATTCCTTCCACTTTGCATCGATGTGTAAAGTTTTAACATGAAAGGCACACCTATACTATTTTGATCCATCACCTTTTAAAACATGCAACATTCTTTAGTGTTCAATGACATACTTCATACCCATTAAGGCATCTAGCTTTCACGACCACTAATGCTTCACCTAACCTGATTTACTAGTATTTGGTAAAACCCATATAACCTCCTCCATTCCTACCACTTGAAACCTCATGTTTTCGACCCATTAGCCTTTTAAGGAATTAACTCCAGGTCGCTTCGACCTCCGATACATTATCTATTCCCACTAATGCATTAAACCATTGATCCTTAGAAGGAAATTTTCAATGCCTCACTGACAGGGAACACCCTTCATCACATTCACCTAGCCATGGCCCCCTTCACCCCACTAATATTAATTTAATTAATTAATTCATTATCCTCACTATATTTATTATTTAAATATCTTATTTTAAATAATATCCACACATCTGATTCACTTAGACACCTCTCACCAAGCCAACTCAACCTAAGACCTATTCTTAGTAAGTTGCCATAACTAACTAAGACTTACAAACCCTAAAAATCAATGCCTACATTCCCTCTAACCACATTCCCGCATGCTCACAAGAAGCTCCTAGTCTAATCCATGGGTTAATGACATGAATATGAGGAAATCAAGAGGATCTCCCTAGTTTAGTAAACCTAGGAAATCCCACCTTGACCGACGTCGGTTACCCCTAACCATCGTCGGTTAAGCCGAAACCACCATCGGTTACCCTTTTAACCCCAAAACAACCTTATTCTCAAGGTTGGAAGTTGGAAGTTGGAAAAAAGAGAAGGTTGGTGAGCATTAACACATCTCAGAGAGATAACACATCTTCAGAGAGAGTGAATTCAGAGAATCATGCATGCGAGGAAGGAGATCAAGCATCTTTTCTCTGCACTGACCATCCCATCCCGAGCCATGATCTGATCTAACCAAGTAAAGAGGAATGTACATGCAGCCCATGTAGAAGCTTTCCTTCAGTTGGTGATCACTTGCAGCCTTCAAACCCCTCATCAGCACCTCCATCCCTCACTCATAGGCATTCAGGACCGGAATCCAAGTAAGTATAACGTCATACTTTTCTGGTTTATTTCATTTCATCATCATTTTATCATCTATTGTTTACCTAGCCACCTATTGACCTTCTCAACATTTCCACCTCCATATACCCATTAAAACCTCACCAAATCCTACCCCAGTCACCCAATACCTCATCCCGACCAACCAAAGTCCTTTGTGTAATCACAAAGGAGACCCAAAGCTTGTTTTGTGGCATTTCCAGATTTCCACAGTAACCGGCACCGGTTACACCTGACCACCGTCGGTTACCCTTAACCGACATCGGTCTCTGTATTTTCCCATACAGCCCTAGAACAGAGACCTACCCACCAAATTTCATCTCACCCTCATCCACCTGTGATCTACCCGAGACCTCTGTCAAACCTACAGAACCCAGAACCAATCATTTGACCTTTGGATTCTATTCTAGCTTAGCTTGTTAGATTAGATCTATTTCTTATTGTGTTTTAAGTGAGATACCTAAATCATTTCAAATTACAATAGGATTTACTTTGTTTCTGACATTAAATTGTTTAAAAAAAGTGGTGATGACCATCTAGGAAGTATCACACTTCCGGATCTAGCATACGCTAGGTAGTTCACTACCCATATTGTTTAATTCCTTTTGGTGGTCTTGCTTTGCATTACAGGTAGTTCCTCCTAGCCAAAAGGAAGCTCTCATGATCAGTTGTGGATTCGGAAGTCATACGTGTGCAACAACCCATCAACCAACATTTGAGCAGGTATTCCTCCTATGCCGTTACCCTATTTGTTTCATCGACACTTGAAAAAAAATGATCTAAGAAATAGGTGAAACATTTTGGCATGCCGGTGGGACCCATCAGGGTTCCTTGCATTTCATTCATTCCTAGGAAAATTTGTGTGTTTGTTTCCCTTTGAAAAGCATACACACTAATTTTCTTCCTTGGTAACCCACCTCTTCTTTCTATTTTCTCTAAAGGAAACTTTTCTTTTGGTGTAATTAAAAAGAACCATTTCTTCATGTTTTCTGCATTGTAGTGAAAGAGCATCCCTCTTCCTCTTCATCTTATTGTGTCATCCAATTTCACATCTCGATTTGGGCTTAAAAATAAGTGCATTGCATTCTGATTTATTGCATTAGCTCACATTAATTGAGGGCAACCTATACTTTGGAAGTCATGCCCAGCTGATGGTTGAAAAATGAATCATAGAAAAGCACTTCTTTTTCTTTTTTTCTCTTTCTCTGAGTCTTACCAAACCTCACAAAAAATTCAAAATATACACATTCTTAAACAACATCCTACGGAAGAAGAAGTTGTAGGTGATCACATGATCACGGACATAGTGGGCACCCAGCTCACTCTTTGCTCTGTCTGTCGAGTCATACTTAGAGTGAAGCCCCCCCCACCATAACATACTTGAAACCTCACCTTTTAGATCTCCTTCTTTGTAGGAAGCCATCCTCACCAAAAAACTCTATTTCACAATTCATGTGTCAGTCCCTAAATAGCATAAGCTAAACAAACATAATAGAAAGGGCACTCCTAGGATCACATTTTTCTTAGTGTTTTTGCTTGGCTTGCGTTTTGAGGTGAGAGATCACGTTCTTCACTTTTTTTTTTGTTCATCCTTGCATGCTCCTCATCATAGTTGGTGTATTATAGCTTCACCTGAGTGTGCCTGGGCCATATCACCATCATTCTAGAATTTTGGGTCTGATTCCACACCATATTTTAATTCACAACCACTTTTCTTTCATCATTATTTCAATTTCATAGTAACCATCATTGGTTACCTCTGACCGCCATCGGTTATACCCAACTGACAACGTCGGTTCAGGTCCTTTTGCTAACCTACTCAAAAGGACATTTTTATTCATTTTCTTCCACTTTTCATAGTCCTGTCACTACCATCATACCCATTGATGTTGTAAACATCATCAGATTTGGCATACCTGTCAGATTTCACCTTCTGCCTTGTTTTTTCACTCACTGTCCATTTTCTACAGTGACCGTGGTAGTGGTTACCCTGATAGCGTCGGTTTTCCCTAACCGGCATCGGTTAGCCTATTTCACATTCCAACCACCATTTGGTACCTAATCCACTTTTTACCACCAGATTCACCTGTTCTGTTGTTCTCTGTGTCATTTATAGAGAAAAACCCTACTACGATCGATCTTGGTTCACATGGTGTTGACCCGAAGACAAGCAAGTGCACTCGTATTTCATGCCAGTTGTCAACCACTCCCACCTAGTCCTTCACCACCTTCCATTTTATCACCAGCCATGGATCCCATCCAGCCTATTACTATCACTACCAGGAGATGAGGAGTTTGCATGACTCCTTGACCAAAACCCTGCCACCTTGCAGTTTTACCTTTCCCACTCATCCACTCGAGATGCCTCGGGTCAGTTGATATATGACATGCCCATATCTATCCCCCGACTCTCACTCCCACTCCCGCATTGGCCCCATCTGGCTCTGTGCTTGCCCGCATCTACCTTACCCCAGTTGTTTCGTAGCTAGGTCCTATACATATAAGCTGCCATGTCTGCTACCTCCTGTGGCACCCGTTACATCCACCATACCCATGAAAACTACCCCAAACACAACCTCATCCACCCCTAATGTCTCACACATACCCATAGCTACATTACCACCTCTAGTGTCGGTGACCCCTACCCCATTTCAGAATGTGGTCCTTTCCATTCCACAATCATTAGCCCCTATTGCCCATTAGGGTTACCATGACCCTTCCACCCCCATATACATACTACCAACAACCTCCCGTTTCATCCATTATACATTCTGGGTACGTACCCCCTATTTCACTACCTTCTTCTCAATCAACCTACATGGCAGCCCCATACACTAGAGTGCCACCCCTGTTATATGCCCAAAACCAACCCTCTCATGCTATAGGAGGCACCCAATCATCATAACCCACCAATGACCTAATTAAATTGATGTTGGACAAGATGCAGACATTGGAGGCATCGGTTTTCAAGCTCATAACACTCTCACCTATGATGAGATTTTATGAGCCCATTCACCCATCCATTCCTATCCACTCATACCCCATGCATTGGGAAATGCCTAAATTCAATCATTTCAATAGCAAAGAAGACCCGCAACAACATTTGTGGTCGTTCAAACATGGGTGTTATCTGATCGCTCATGATGATGCCTTGCTCTTGAGAACCTTTCCCATGTCCCTCACTGGACCTGCATTAGATTGGTATAGTGGGTTACCTAGACACTCTATATTCTCATTCAATCAGGTAGCCCAAGCCTTCTTGGATCATTTCTCTATCAATATCATCAAGAAGGTTACCATGACCGATCTATACTCCACACGTCAGTATGAGGATGAATCTATCACAGATTTTGTCACTCGTTGGTGTAGCTTGATCAACCAACTTACCTTCCAACTGCCACAAATAGAACTCATTGAGCTCTTCACATGGGCTTGTGCTAGACATATCTCACCGACCTTGTAGGTCAAACCTTCCGAACATTCGATGAAGCATTCACTATGGCACGAAAGTTAGAGATTCGGGCCATCGAAGAGAAGAAAATCAATTACACAATAAGAATTTGGCATTCAAGTCGAATGATACCTCTTCTTCTTCCAAACCACAAACCAATTATTCAAAAGCTAAGGGCACCACTAATGCAGTGGTACTCAAGGCCAGGCCCAGCACATCCATCAAATCAAAGGCTACCCCTTCATCTAATCTCTCACCTGTCCAGACTTTTCAATTCAGAGAGAGCAGTGGAAATATACCCCAATTGGGGAACCTTACTCTTTTGTCTTAGAAAATCTTATCAAAGTTGGAGCCATCACTCTTCCACCCATAAAACCACACACTGGTTTTGACCCTGCTCGCCCCATGCCCGCATGGTATAAAGAACATGATTTCTGTAATTATCATCGAGTAAAGGGTCATAGTGATGAAACTACATCACTTTCAAAAATATTGTCCAAGAAATGCTCGAGAAAGGTGAGTTAACCATGGATAATCCTATGCACTGCCTGACCAAAACCTACACATCTTCGAGAAACCATTTCCCAACCATGCCCCTTCATCTGATCAAACTGGTGAGACCTCAACTCATGATACCCATACCCCTGCGAGGTTCACGCTATCTTTAATGATGTACCTGTCACCTCCCAATTACCCCATATTCCTTCCATAGAGGAGATCCTAGCCCGAAATCCTCCTTCCGCGTTGAGAACCAACCTCCCTGTTCCTTCACCAATAGAGGAACACCTTTCATCTCCTTCATCACCTACGGAGGAGTCTTCCACTAACATTGAGACCATCTCACCCCAGCTTCACCACTTAGAGAACCTTTACCCACAGTACCTCCTCCACCCATAGAGGAGCACCCATTACCTCCTCCACCCAGAGGAGCACCCATTACCTCCTCCACCCCATGAGAGGAGCACCCATTAGAGGAGCACCTATCCATTCCTCCACTTATAGAGGAGCTCCCATCATCTCCTCCACCCATCATAGACCCAGTTGAGATACCTTTGCCTCTTGGTGAGCATTCTCCATCAGCTACCCAAAATCCTACAGACCTACTTTGGCTCTCTTACCCACGGAAGCTGAAGCTAGCCAATTCCCCATCTCTAAGACACATTTTACGGGAATTTCCATTAGGTCCTCATCAACTCCACCTACAGACGTGTCATTCTCATGTTTGGTGATCACTTAGATTATGTGGATAGGGCTCTACTATGGGGGTGCCTTTTACTTCCCTGTCTCAACACAGATGCAGAGATCCCTTGTTGATACCTCCACTATCTACCCAAAAATATTTCGACCAATCAAACCAAACACAACCACCTCTATCACAACCCCTTCCATGACACCTGTTATAGCTCAAACCACACCCTTACCCATAACCCGACCTACATCTAAACCCAAATCCACACATACAACATCTTCCTCAACTAAACCTATTACCACTTTAGGGGTCACCCCGACCACCAGCCTTACTCATCCACCTATTAAACTGGATTTAGCTACATCCTCCAAAGTCAACACCACACCTACTCGACACCCAAATAGAAGCACCAAACCCATAGAACTCATACCCCGGCCACACCAATCACACCTACACTTGTCCCATCTATCTTAGGACCTCAGCTACCCAACATGGTCAAGAAACCTCCACCCACCAATAAACCAAAAACACAACAACCCATTCCTTCCTCACAAACCTCTGACCTACCCCGGATGCCCAACCTGACCTGACTTACACCACACTGCTAGCCTCTTTACCACCCATACCTCAATACCCTCAGCTATTATTGCTTCACTACCCACTACACTTGAGTCATTGTCTCTCTCTCACACCCAAGCATGACCCACGTCATCTACCTTCACAACACCCCGTTATCCCCATGGGTAACTCACCCTCTTCCTCCATCTACTTTTCCTTCTAGACCTCGTACACCCACATCACCTTTACCAAGAAGGTGTGACCCAAAAAACAAAACTCCACTACCCCATAATAAGGTAGTCAAAACAACCACACACCCTCCTACCCATCCATCTACTATACCCCTACCTAAAAAAACACATGATGCCGACACCAAAACCACACCTACACACCCAAACCCATAGCTCGACCCCTCCTCCTCTTTCAAAAACCATTCCTCAACAATCAACCACACCTACACCCAAACCCACGTTCACTTCCCATTGTGATCCACTAGCAGGGTCTTATGCCAAAATTTTAACCAACCTCCTTGAGACTTTTGTCATCACATTACCGCCACTCAGACCTTATGACCCCCTCAAACCCAAGCCAAAAGGGTTTGATGATACTAAAATTTATGCATACCATCGTGTGTCAGGGCATGATGTGGAGAACTATAAGGCCTTGAAAACCATCCTTATCTAATTGTGTCCACAGAAACCAACTTTGATGATGACCTTCTCGATGAGGATCTGCACACCTGACACCCATTCCCACACTGCCCCCACTCAATGACCACAACCTCCACCCTCACAGCTCTAAGCCACCCCAAAATTTGAAATTAACATGGTTCACATTAGAGAACTTGCCATGCCCCCCAAATGTCGTTTTGCCCAACTCACCTCGAGGGTTTTCTCCTCAGTAGGTTTTTTTCCCTTCGTGTCGTTATACCACTCACCCTACACCTTCTCCATTTTCCAACTCCTCAAATCAACATGATACACGTCACTACATGTGCTAGAAGGATAAGGGTAAAGAAAAGAAAAGCCAATTGACCCACCTGACCAATCCTATACCCACCCATACATACCATCTACACCCATACCTAAAATAACTATCTCATGGCCCCCACGTACCCCATTTCTAATGGTGTCACACATCACACCATGCTCAAACAATTACACCAATCTCCCCTCAAAATGTCCCTATATGACCTCATTCAAACCTCGGAATCCCATCATCAAGCTCTCATGGAGGTTCTTGATCTATTGAGGTTTTACCCAATGACCCTACACCGTAGCCTCCATTATCACACCCCATCAGTAGCTCTCTCTCACCAAATTACCACCTTCATCTTCACCCCACCTTGTTCACCAAGTGGCCTCCCTTAGCTTCTCGGAGAGGAAGAGATCGCCACACAAAATGATGACCGGACCAGCCCTCTTCATCTCTGTCCACATCGATGACATATGGGTGCACCGTGTGATGATTGATGGGGGTACTAGCATTAACATCATTTCATCCCATGCATTCGCTCAAATGTGCATACAACAATTGCATGCATAAACATCCGGTCATGTTGCGTTCATTCAATGATGTTATCACCTCTACACTAGGCACCATCATCCTCCACATTTTGTGGGTCCCCCACTTTATTCAGAATTGTTTTATGTTTTGGAGGGGAATTCAATATAACTTGTTGCTTGGTAGACCTTGGATCCATGTCATGGGTTGTGTTCCTTCCACTTTGCATCGTTGTGTAAAGTTTGAACATGAAGGACACACTTATACCATTCAGTGACCCATCACCTTTCAAAACATGCACGACATGCTTTACCTTGACCCAATGATGTGCTCATACCTATCAAGCCATCTACCTCCATGACCACTACCACTTCACCTACACCTCCACCTACCAGTCAGTCTGCTTCTACTACTGCCACACATACCTCCTCCATTCCTACCACTTGCCATAACCTCCATGGTTGACCCATCTAGCTTCCCAATCCATTAACTCCACCTCGCATCGACCTCGACACATTATCCATACCAGCTACCTACATACCAACCATTGATCCCTTGGAAGGTGTTTTTCAACGCCTCACTCTGGGGGAGTACCACCTATATAGTGTCAACACATTCCTTACTCAGGAGTATGGAAGTCTTCACCAACACCCTCATTATGATCACCATAGGAGAATGCCTCCTTTATGGTCCTCCTCATCTTTGTACTAGTCTCACCTATGGGGGACTTGATACTACCACTTACACACCTGAACCACCATCACAAACCCACCCATTTTTGTTGACTTCTAATCACTTACCAATCACCATTTTTCCCACACCTTCCTGCACCGATGTGCGTGGAAGGGTTTTGGTTTTGGATTTTATGAGCAAGGCCACCATACCATTATTCCATGTACCACCCATAAACATAATGACCGTAGTGGTATCGGCTTCCCTGAACCACCTACCAAACAGGCCCGCATTGAACTCATTAAGGACACTAGCCCTTCTCCACCTTCTTCACCCGCTCCACCTTCATCACCACCCTCACCGATGGAGTCGATGGATCCTGAATCTATCCCTCCTTTTTTTTTCATAAACACCATTTCCTTGGGGCCTCTGACTTATCAATGCGTGGGAGGCCCCTCCACTCTTCCCTTCTGTATCTGAAATGATCGATGATGACACACCTATAATTAATGTCATTCAATGTCAGGATGATGAATCCATACTCACCTACCTTGGTGTAGAAGACTCATATATTCATCGGTCGTTACCCTCGAGACATGTAAACCATGTTGAATGAATGACTATCGAGATCAACATTCATACTCAGGATGACCCACACATCCTAAAGATCGGACAATCTTTAGATGCTGCTGAACAGGAAGCCATCACTTCTTTTCTTAGAGATCATAACCATGCTTTCACTTGGTCTTACGCAGACATGCCGGTATTGACCCCACCATAGTGGTCCACAATATTGTAACCATTCCCGATGCCAAACCCATCAAACAAAAGCTGAGGAAAATGCACCCTCGCATTGCTCTTCTCGTCAAAGAAGAACTTCAGTGCCTTCTTTTTGTTTCCTTCATCTTACCCATTGATTATCCTCGTTGGATTTCTAACATTTCCCTATCACTAAAAAGTGATAGGGGACTCCACATTTACATGGACATTCTGTGACCTCAACCTAGCCTGCCCGAAAGATGACTTTCCCTTACCGGTATTGATCAGTTGGTTGACCTCACCACTGGTCATGAGATGTTATCACTCATGGATGGCTTCTCGGTATAACCAAATTTTTCTTGCCCCAGAAGATCAACACAAGACCTCATTCATCACCCCTTGGGGGACCTTACTATCGAGTCATGCCTTTTGGCCTTAAAAATGTTGGTGCCACATATCAGTGGGCTATGACTTACATCTTCCATGATATCATGCATCACATATTGGAAGATTACGTGGATGATCTCTTGGCCAAATCTAAATGTCACTCAGCACCTTGCCATCCTTAAAACCATCTTTGATTGCCTCATTAAATATTGCATCCGCCTTCAGCCTAAGAAGTGCGTCTTTGTGGTTCTTTTAGGAAAGCTCCTAGGATTTATCATTTCCCTCCATGTGGTATAGAAGTTTGACCCTACTAAAGTCAAGGCCATTCTTGAAATGCCTCCACCTACTAACCTTAAACAACTCCGTAGTCTGCAAGGTAAGTTGCAGTCCATTCACCATTTCATTTCACAATTATCTGATCGGTGTCAACCATTTCATCATCTGCTCAAGAAGGATGTCTCCTTTAAATGGGATGATGACTATGTCAAAAAGCTTTTGAGGCCTTAAAACAATACCTTCTCCAACCACCCGTACTCATCCCACCTAAAGATGATCAACCTTTTTACTATACATATCTCTACTGATCATTCCTTGGGAGCCATGCTCGCTCATCGTGATGAACAACACAGGGAGCGGTGGTTTATTACATAAGCCATACTCTTTTGGACTATGAAACCCGATACAACCATCCCGAAAAACTTTTCTTAGCCTTAGTTTTCATTGCCACCAAACTCCGTCATTACCTACTCAACCACAAAACCTATGTTGTGACCACCACACCCGACCCCTTACACTTCATGTATGCCAAACCTTATCAAAATCAGCGTGCCGCATGATGGCTTATGCTTTTAGCTGATCTTGACCTTGAATTCATTCATCAAAATTCCATCAAGGGCCAAGCTATCACCCGACCAAATTTGGTGATGCACCTATTTCGAGGATCGACCCTCTAATTTGACTTTCGGATGAGTCGATTCTACCCTTTCCACTGGATGAACCCCTTACCAAATGACACTCTTCTTTGATGGTTCCAAGTGTCAGCGTGGGGGTGGGGCTGGTATTATCCTCATTCCTCTTGATGGAGAACCCATGCCTTTGTCTTTCAAACTAGATTTTGAATGCACCAACAATATTGCGAATATGAAGCGCTCGTACTAGGTCTCTAAGCCACCTATGCCCTAGATGTCAAATCAATCAACATCTTTGGTGATTCTCAATTGGTCGTGAACCAAGTCAATGGTATGTACCAATGTCGTAATGAGATACTTCAAAAGTATAAACATCATGTAGACATACTTTTGACCACCTTTGATCGTTACACCCTTCAAACCATCCCACGTTCAACCAACAAATTTGTAGATACCATGGCCTGCTTAGCTTCCCAAATACCCACTTCACCTACGATTCTAAAATCTTTGTCACTGTATAATGACTCCAATCACCTTCTTATTTACCTCATGATGTTTACTCGATTGGAACCACTACCCCTGACCTGAGTGACCTTTGGTATAAACAATACTCGACTACCTTTCTCTCTCCATCTTACCTCTGATCTCACCCGTAATGGACAATGCGTGCCTTCCTTAAAAAGGTCTCTCATTACGTCATCTAGGGGGACTCCTCTATAAATGTGGCTTTGATGGTATTCTCTTACGATGCCTCATGAGTTCTGAAATTCCTTATACCATTAAGGAGGTTCATGATGGCATATGTGGAGGTCACTTTAGTGGCCTTGCTGTTGTTAAGCGTATTCTTCACCTAGGCTATTACTGGCTGACCCTTAACCATGATTGTTGTGACTACGTCAAATGTTGTGTAAAATTCCAACAACATTCCAATCTTCATCATACACCCAGTCATGCCTTACAGGTCACTCGTGACCTTTGGCCCTTCTCTCAATGGGGTTTGGATCTTGTCGGAGAAATCAATCCTCATTCTTCCCAATGCCATCAATGGATCATCACTACTAAGAATACTACACAAAATCGGTGGAAGCCATACCACTCATCTCCATGAAACTTGAGAAAATATGTGAGTTCATTAACCACCACATCATTTGTCGCTTTGGTGTTCCTCATCGCCTCATCACTAACAATGGAAAACAATTCAAAAACAAAACATTGCAAAAACTTTGTGATGCCTTTGGCATTCAGCTTAGTTTCTCATCACCTTATTACCCACAAACCAATGGCCAAGCTGAATCCACTAACAAAACCCTCAACAAAATTCTCATGAAAGTGGTTGATGATATTGGGAAGGATTGGCATACACACATTCCTTTTTCCCTGTGGGCATACCGCACTAGTATTCACACTTCCACTGTGGCCACACCATTTTCTCTGGTCTATGGTATCAGAGGCTGTTCTACCTCTCGAAGTCTAGATCCCCTCACTCACATTTCTCTCCATGACATGCTCACTAATGATGATGACTTTCGTCAGGACCATTTAGCACAGACTAGAGTTATTAGATGAACGTCGTCTTAACGCTCTGGATCACCTTCAAGTTTACCAACAACGTATCAAACGTGCCTATGAAAAATGTGTTCATGAATGAACCTTCCAAGTTGGTGACCTTGTCTGAAAGAAAATCAACATGTAACAAAAGAAGAAAAAAGTAAACGGGGAAAATTTTCTCCTAATTGGCTTGGACCATACATCGTGACTCATACCTATGGATCAGGTGCTTATCATTTATCTTCTCTTGATGGTAAACCCAAACCTGAGCCCCTTAATGCCTTGCATCTTGACCATTCTATTGTTGACTCATCATCCTACCTCACCCTTTGTCTCTTTCCAGGCTCATCCCTTGAGTGCTACCCACTCCATACACCTCCCTAATGATTAAACAAGAATCATGTGAGTACCCATCACTTGTTATCTTCTCTTAAATATGTGTACCACGACACTACACATAGCATGATTCTCATGGATACTTTTCATCTACCCTTAGATGAGATCCCATGGTCATTTCACCTTGCCTTTTGAACAAGAGTCCTATCCTTCACCTTGGTCTTGTCTATGACTGCAAAGACCTCACATGGGACCAAACTCCTTGAGTCAAACTTCTAATAAAAAAGATGACTCCCTCAAAAGGACATCTTCCTCTCGACCAATTACTACTTATAAATAGACTGCTCCCTGAAGGACAAGCTATGTAAAGCTCTAAAAAAAAAAAAAAAAAAAAAGAAAAAGCAACCAAAGCTTCCGCATCGATCGACTTCACGAAGACCTCAAGGAGTTCAATTTTTTTTCCCATATAGACTTCCTTCATCGATCGATCTATCTCAAATATAAGTCAAAAAACTCAACCTTTTTGTCATGGACTTGCCCATTGTGACCTAGGATCTCTTCCTGAAAAAGTGCATACTACCTCATATATAAAATTACCTACTCTTTCACCCTTCTTACCATTCCCACTCTCATTTCCTCATTGCCTCAAGGGACTTCTTACTTAGACATTTGGTGATCATGTGACTACTTTTCATCATAGAACAGTCAATCATGCAATGTCTTTAGGGTCTTATGTTCATCACCTCCTCCAAGGTATGATCTACTCGGTATGATCCTACCCAATCAGGTGGCTTTATTGCCCCCTCTTATCTTTTAACCATCTTTGTTTACGTTTTGATTACCTTATATAGGACTTGGTCCTCGACACTTACTTTTGGGGTAATCTTCTTCTTTTTCACCACAATCACCCCCACCTACATCATTTTACCTATAATCTACCCACACCTAGCAGATCTAAACCCACAACATGCCCAAAAACCTACCAACTCATTTTCACACCTCCTCATTTTCTTCCCTAGCTTATGGGAGAACTACATCGGCTGAGGTCCCTTTTTGCCGGGACTATGTAGGTAGCACTCCGAGGGCATGGGGCCCTTGGAGGTTAGCTCGGCCATTCTCTACCCTAAACAATTCATCTTCCATGTTCCCCACCATTTACACCACATCTCACTTAGTTTCCCTTTTATATACAAAATTGGAAATTAAGCCACATACATAACAAGTTGCTTCATATTTTATACATTTATTACACCTACCATTTCTCTATCATCACTATGCATAGATTATACCACATCTCACATATGACCCATAGTATCATTCATTGCAAAAAATAATGAATCACAACTTCACCTACTTTGACACATGACTCAACCCAACCTAACCAACCAACTCAACCATGCCTAATAACCTAACTCATCCATGCATAACTAACTCATCCATGCCATAACCGATCCATGCCTAACAACCACTCGATCCATGCCTAAACCTAACTCATCCATGCCTAATCCAACCCTAACTCATCCATGCCTAACTAACTCACTCGACCATGCCCTACCATAACCAAACCTATGCCTCATCCATGCCTAAAACTAACTTCGATCCATGCCTCCTGCCTAACCTTTGACTCCATCCATGCCTAAATCACCTAATCCATCCATCATCCTAACTCACCTAATTTCCATCCATCAAAACAACAATCCATATCATCATATCTCATCTACCACAAGCCATAAACCAATATCTCATAAACACATCAAAAATCACAAAATACCATGTATCTCATCATATAAATCAATAAATGTGTATCTCAATATACATGCCTATCTCATCATGTCCATCATCTCAAAATGGTGGCACACGAGGCCGATATACAATACAAAATGTCATCGGCATGTAGGCCGGTCTCATATATAAAAAAAGAATGAATCAATACAAAATCTCTTGGCACAGGCCGGTATATGCTCAAAATATACAAATCACTCATACATCCTCACTTATCTTTGGCACGTAAGCTGGTATGTGATAAAAAAATACAACTATCTTATAGGCTGGTATATATAAAAAAAAATAACTAGTATACATCAAAAACTAGGTGACCGCATATCAGGCATCTCACCGGATGTCCTCCATCTCTGTGTCACTGTACCCTCGGCCTCCTGTGTCCCTGTTGGCACCTCACCTAGAGCTGGTCACCGTGCGCTGGTGGCCTCTCCCTGATCGGGCCTCGGAGCTCGTTGACCTCTGTGCTCTCCACACTATGAGTGTGGGATCTCATCCTCTCCTTTGGACACTGTTGTGCCCTGTACTCGGCATAGGATATGAAATCTATCCCGGCCACCATAAGCTGGTCTGATAGTATCTCACCTCACCTAGGGCATCCCGTAACCTAGATATAGGCATGGTCTGTGGTGGTCCCATAGGTCTCGGCCCCTGTACCTACCCACCTGACAACCTACCTACTGCTGCTTGCACTGTGGCTGGGACCTACTCCGGTGCTGTGGTGGTGCCCCCTACCCCTGTGCCTATATCTGGGCTGTAAGGCCCCAATCTATGCTAGGTTGTGGCCAACTAGCCCTATAAACCTACCACCTGAGCTGTAAGGCTGCCACCTGACCATCCCCCCCTGACCATCTCCATCTCCTCCATCTCCTCCATCCACCATCTGGGCTGCAGGTGGCCACTGTACATGTAGCTCTGCTACCTCTACCTCTGAACCCTCCAGTTGTGTCTGTAGTATACCCAACTGGGTAATCAGTGTAGCTACCTACCCCTGTAGGGTGTCTCTCTACACTGTAATGGTAGCTAGGTCTGCTGCTTGCCCAGTGCAGGTGGTATGGCTCATAACTGAGCCACCCCACCACTACTGCCATACCTATACATGTACATCATCATCATGTCATCTATCCACTGATCCACTTTGGCTGCTCCTCCTCCCTTGTGGGCACTGTAGGCTTGTGGTAGAGGTAAGGGCCTCTCCACGTCATCTCTCTGATATTGTGGGAAGGGTGGAGGAATGTCTGTAAGAGCCGAACTGCCATCGGACTCTGTCTACTGGGATCATCTCATCCTCCCCACACGGTGACCCTATATCCACCTCTCTAGCTGGAGCTCAAGCTAGCTCCTCATGCATATGCCTATATGAGGGGAATCCCACATATGGCCTCCATATAATGTCCACTCCAGACAATCCCTCCAGTAACTACCGAAAATGGGCCACATCATGTGTCGGCCTATCGATCTCCGCTCTCCTATCACTGGCACCCATCTCCTGTATCCCACCCACACAAATCTAGGTGGGAATGCATCTTCTCGGGGCATCCCTATAGGTCACATGCACACTATGTGCTCATATGCCCAGTAGTGTAGTATAAATGTACAACACAGGCTAAACTGCTAACAAACCATTGCCCATATGCCCACAGACTCTCTGTATAGCTGCACCAAGAATGTTGGTGCCTAGGAAAAGTGTGTCTCATGCACCATCATATCATGGAGTACCCCCATCAGTGATCGGGGAAAGCATCCACCCTCTGCATCTAGCAGTGCATAGTGCACACTACCTCCATCAACAAAACCACTAGCCTCGTCTCATCCGGATGGGCTAGGTACATCTCTCCATAGCTCAAACTAGTGCTATGGAATCTCAGATCAGCCACCCCCTCACCAAAAACTATCCCAATCAGCTCCTCTGAGGCCTCGGAGGAGATAGAGTAAACTGGGCACCCAATATGGGTAACCACAAAATCTGGAACACGTCCTCTCAGGGTGATAGTCATCTCACCCGTCGGCAGGTGGAACGTGTTGGTCGCGGGATCCCATCTATCGATGAGTGTGACCATCAAGTTGGGCTGCCAAACAACATGTTTGTAGTGATGAACCCCACTCAAGCCCACTACCTCCCACATGCTGCAGCTCTAACGGGGTCGTTTTGTCACACAATGTCACCAGTAGAGGTGGAACCCTATCCCGCATATGTAACTGTGCTCTCCCCTGCATCAATCCAAGCATGACATTAATCCACATTTACCATGACCATATTCACCAATTATCATTACCCTCCACCCTATTTTCACCCTACCCATCTCAACTACCTAGCCCACATCACTTTTTGCACCCTTGTGCCTAAAAGCCTGACCAGTACCGGTTCATCCTAACCGACTCGGTCACCCTTAAACCGGCATTGGTCACTGTTTGGTGACCGATACCGGTTCACCCTTACCGACCATGGTTACCCCTTAACAGCATCGGTCACCTGTTTGGTGACCGATACCGGTTCCACCCAACCGACGCTGGCCACACTTGCCGCCGGTCATCTGTCATCGCGAAAAACCCATGATCTTCCCAAAACCCCCTTTTTCTAAAACCCCCCCCCTGCCCCTTTTACCCCCTCTAATGACCTAAACTACCCCTGGACCTCTACCCACCCCACCTATACAATTTACTACCCTCCCCCTTCCTCTTTTTCCCATTATTCCCCCATACCCAAATTTAATTTTTACCCACCCACAAAAAAAAAAAAACAAAAAACCTACAAATAACAATAATCTACTCCTCTAATCTATCAAATCCACAATGTAGAGTAGGGCACTTACCTCACCATCATTGCCGCCATCTCGGTGGCATGTCAGCTTGCTTTATACCGGTGGCCCACCCGATCCCTCTCTGGCCTCTGCCATCACCGAATAGCTACTCATGTAACCTCGACCAATCAAATCTCTCACCTTGATCCGTGGACCCGCTATGCTCACCAACCAAACCCTCATCAAATCACACTACTCACTCTTTGTCCCATTTTCTGGACACTTTTCTCTCTTTTCTCTTTTTTTTTTTCATTTTCTCACTTCAATAAAATAACAAATGAATAAAAAAAAATGTGGATTTTTTGTTTTTATAACCAACCCGACCTAACCGACGTCGGTTACCCTTGACCGGCATCGGTCGCGTGCCCTACCTACCCATCATCGGTTGACCTATACCATCATCGGTTATCCATGATAGCATCGGTCACCCTCACCACACACATTACCATTTTTCCCTTTTACCCCCCCCTTTTTCCCTTTTACCCCACCCTTCCTTCCCTGATCCTTTACCCACCCCACCTTTACCCACCCATTTACCTTACTTTCTGACCTCATCATTTCCTACCTCCCTTTGTCCTCCTTTGGGGACTCATTATTTTACCCCTACCTTGCCTTAGCCTTACCCATGTACATGTGTGACCTAGATATTTGGACCTGGACCATCGCTAGTGACCTTTGACCTCATGTGTTCACTATACCTTTTGCTAAGCACTTTATTACTGTGTTGTTGACATAATGACCTTACCTAGCCTATTACCGTGACCGTTTATCCTGAACCTACCTTTGGTGTACCGGAACATACCTAAACGTTCCTGCACCTAACCTATGTTGTGTTTCCTAACCATATCCTATACCTTGGATACGGAATCACTTGACCTTGTTTGGATAAACCTATCGACCTTAGACGATGTAGAGTTTTCCTGCTCTTGACGGTAGTGTCTTTGCGGTTTATGTGTGTGTGTGTTTGATTGTTGCTACCTTTGACCCAGACCCATTACCTAGATTTCCGAGTAGACCTTTAACCCTTTCTCCCCCGTGCCCACCTACCTTTTCCTCCCATTCACCTTTTATCAAACCACTCACTGATTCTGCCTTTGCCTCATCAGTTCTGGTTTGAGGGGGATCACCTTCACCCACACATGGGGCAACCACATCTTATTTTTGTTAGCGTCACTTACCAATACAAGCTACAACAAAAAAGGGGAAAAATGTAGACACTAAAATTAGGTCACACTCCCCTTTGGTCCCTCGATGAATAAACACCCTTCATCACATTCACCTAGCCATGGCCCCCTTCACCCCACTAATATTAATTTAATTAAATTAATTCATTATCCTCACTATATTTATTATTTAAATATCTTATTTTAAATAATATCCACACATATAGTTCACTTAGACACCTCACCAAGCCAACTCAACCTAAGACCTATTCTTAGTAAGTTGCCATAACTAACTAAGACTTACCCAAACCCTAAAAATCAATGCCTACATTCCCTCTAACCACATTCCCGCATGCTCACAAAGCTCTCGAGTCTAATCCATGGGTTAATGACATGAGATCGAGGAAATCAAGAGGATCTCCTAGTTTAGTAAACCTAGGAAATCCCACCTTGAACTGATGCCGGTTACCCCTAACCATCGCGGTTAAGCCAGGAACCACCATCGGTTACCCTTTTAACCCCAAAATAACCTTATTCTCAAGGTTGGAAAGAAAAAAAAGAAGAAGGTTGGTGAGCAAAAACACATCTCGGAGAGATAACACATCTTAGAGAGTGAATTCAGTGAGAATCCGCATGCGAGGAAGGAGATCAAGCATCTTTTCTTGCACTGACCATCCGACCATGATCTGATCTAACCAAGCAAAAGGAATGTACATACATGCAGCCCATGTAGAAGCTTTCCTTGAGTTGGTGATCACTTGTGACCTTCAAACCCCTCATCAACACCTCCATCCCTCACTCACATAGGCATTTAGGACCGGAATCCAAGTAAGTATAACGTCATACTTTTTTGGTTTATTTCATTTCATCATCATTTTATCATCTATTGTTTACCTAGCCACCTATTGACCTTCTCCAACATTTCCACCTCCATATACCCATTAAAACCCTCAAGCCTACCCCGAGTCACCCAATACCTCATCCTGACCAACCAAAGTCCTTTGTGTAATCACAAAGGAGACCCAAAGCTTGTTTTGTGGCATTTCCAGATTTCCACAATAATCGGCACCGGTTACACCTGACCGTCGTCGGTTACCCTTAACGACATCGGTCTCTGTATTTTCCCATACAACCTAGAATAGAGACCTACCCACCAAATTTCATCTCACCCTCATCCACCTGTGATCTACCCGAGACCTCTGTCAAACTACAGAAACCCAGAACCAATCATTTGACCTTTGGATTCTATTCTAGCTTAGCTTGTTAGATTAGATCTATTTCTTATTGTGTTTTAAGTGAGATACCTAAATCATTTCAAATTACAATAGGATTTACTTTGTTTACAACATTAAATTGTTTAAAATAGTGGAGTGATAACCATCTAGGAAGTATCACACTTCTCGGATCTAGCATACGCTAGGTAGTTCACTACCCATATTGTTAATTCCTTCTGGTGGTCTTGCTTTGCATTACAGGTAGTTCCTCCTAGCCAAAGGAAGCTCTCATGATCAGATGTGGATTTGGAAGTCATTATTGACCCCACCATAGTGGTCCATAATATCGTAACCATTCCCAATGCCAAACCCATCAAAAAAAGTTGTGGAAAATGCACCCGCACATTGCCCTTCTAGTCAAAGAAGAACTTCAGCGTCTTCTTTTTGTTTCCTTCATATTACCCATTGATTATCCTCGTTGGATTTCTAACATTGTCCCTATCACCAAAGTGACACGGGGACTGTACATTTGCACGAACTTCCATGACCTCAACCTCACCTACCCAAAAGATGACTTCCCTCTACCCGGTATTGACCAATTGGTTGACCTTACTGCTGGTCATGAGATGCTATCACTTATGGATGAATTCTCGAGCTATAACCAAATCTTTCTTAACCTGGAGGATCATCACAAAACCGTATTTATCACCCCTTGGGGGACCTTCTGCTATCGAGTCATGCCTTTTGGCCTTAAAAATGTTGGTGGCACATATCATCAAAGGCTATGACTTATATTTTCCATGATATCATGCATCATATATTGGAATATTACGTGGATGACCTCTCACCAAATCTAAATGCTGCTCCGAGCACCTTTCCGTCCTCAAAACCATTTTTGATCACCTTATTAAATATTGTGTTCACCTTTAGCCCAAAAAGTGTGTCTTTGTGGTCCTCTCAAGAAAACTCTTGGGATTTATCATTTCCCTACATGGAATAAAAAGTTGACCCTTCTAAAGTCAAGGCCATTCTCTAAATGCCTCTACCCACTAACCTTAGATGTACTCCATAGCCTACAAGTTAAGTTGTTTCTATTCACCATTTCATTTCACAATTATCTAATTGGTGTCAACCATTTCATCATCTGCTCAAGAAGGATGTCTCCTCTAAATGGGATGATGAGTACCACAAAGATTTTGAGGCCTTAAAATAATACCTTCTCCAACCACCCGTACTCATTCCACCTAAAGATGATTAACCTTTCTACCTATACATCTTAGCTACGATCATTCCTTGGGAGCCATGCTCGCTCATCGTGATGAACAACACAGGAGAAGGTGGTTTATTACATAAGCCGTAATCTTTTGGACTATGAAACCCGATACATCCATCCCAAATTTTTTTCTTGGCCTTAGTTTTCATTGCCACAAAACTCCTCCATTATCTACTCAACCACAAAACCTATGTTGTAACTAACACTAACCCTTACACTTCATGTATGCCAAAACTTATCAAAATCAGCGTGTTTCATGATGGCTTATGCTTTTAGTTGACCTTGACCTCAAATTTATTCATCAAAATTCCATCAAAGGCTAAGCCATCACCGACCAATTGGTTGACACACCTATTTCCAGGGATCAACCCTCTAATTTTGACTTTCTAGATGAGTCCATTGCTACCCTTTGCTTAGATAAACCCACTTACCAAATGACACTATTCTTGATGGTTCCAAGTATCGCGTGTGGAGGTGGGGCTGATGTTATCCTCATTCCGCTTGATGGTGAACCCATGCCATTGTCTTTCAAACTAGATTTTGAATATACAAACAATATTTCCAAATTGAAGCACTCGTATTAGGTCTCCAAGTGCAATGTGCCCTCGATGTAAAATCAATCAACATATTTGGTGATTTTAAATTGGTTATAAACCAAGTCAATGGTATATACCAATGTCGTAATGAAATACTTCAAAAATATAAACATCATATCGACATAATTTTGACCACCTTTGACCATTATGACCTTGATTATCCCCCATTCAACCAAAAATTTGTAGATGCCATGGCTTGCTTGGCCTCTCAAATACCCACTTCACCCGCCAACTCTAAAATATTTTTCAGAGTACAAAGACTCCAATCACCTTATTTTTTACCTTGATAAGTTTACTCCATCGGAATTGCTACCCCTGACCCGAGTGGCCTTTGGTATAAACAATACTCTGACCACCTTTCTCTCTCCATCTTACCTCCTGATCTCACTCGTAATGGACAACACACCCTTAGAAAGGTCTCTCGTTACGTCATCATGGGGGGCCTCCTCTATAAGCACGACTTTGATGGTATTCTCTTACGATGCCTCACGAGTTCCAAAATTCCTTACACCATTAAGGAATTTCATGATGGCATATGTGGAGGTCACTTCGGTGGCCTTCTTTGTTGTTAAGTGTATTCTTTACCTAGGCTATTATTAGCCAACCTTAATCATGATTGTTGCACTATGTCAAACGTTGTATAAAATGCCAACAACACGCCAACCTTCATCATATACCCAGTCATGCCTTACAGGTCGCCTGTGACCTTTCGCCCTTCTCTCAATGGGGTTTGGATCATGTCGAAGAGATAAACCCCATTCTTCCCAATGACATCAATGGATCATCACCACTAAAGAATACTACACAAAATGGGTTGAAGCCATGCCACTCATCTCCATGAAATTCAAGAAAATATGGGAGTTCATCAATCATCACATCATTTGTCGCTTTGGTGTTCCTCATCACCTCATCACTAATAATGGAAAATAATTCAAAAACAAAACATTGTGAAAACTTTGCGATGCCTTTGGCATTTAGCTAAGTTTCTCATCACCTTATTACCAACATACATATGGCCAAGCTAAATCCACTAATAAAACCCTAAAAAAATTCTCATGAAAGTGGTTAACGATAATGGGAAGGATTGGCATACGCACATTCCTTTTGCCCTATGGGCATATCACACTAGTATCTACACTTCCACTGCTGCCACACCATTTTCTCTAGTCTACGGTATCGAGGTTGTTCTACCTCTCAAAGTCTAGATTCCCTCATTCCACATTTATTTCCATGACATGCTCAATGATGATGACTTCATCAAGACCGTTTAGCAAAACTGGAGTTAGATGAACGCCATCTTAAAGCTCTTGACCACCTTTAAGTTTACCAAAAACGTATCAAACGTGCCTCACATGAAAAATGTGTCCATTCACAAACCTTCTAATTCGGTGACCTTGTCTGAAAGAAAATCAACATGTAACCAAAGCAAAAAAATAAACGGGAAAATTTGCTCCTAATTGGGCTTGGACCATACATTGTGACCCATACTTACGGATCAGGTGCTTATCGCTTATCTTCATCTGATGGTAAACCATTGAACATGATCCCCTTAATGCTTTGAATTTTAGTCCTACTATTGAATTTTAGTCCACATCACTTTTGCCTCTTTCCATGCTTGTCCCTTGAGGCTATCCACTTCATACACCTCACCAAATGATTAAATAAGAATCATGTGAGTACCGTCACTTATTATCTTCTCTTGAATATGTGTACCACGACACTACACATAACATGATTCTCATGGATAGTTTTGTCTACCTTTAGATATGATCCCATGGTCACCCTACTTTACGAACAAGAATCCTTTTTCTCACCTTGGTCTTGTCCATGACTTCAAAGCCCACATGGGCCCAAACTCCTTGAGTCAAACTTCTAATAAATAGATGACTCCCTCAAAATGACATCTTCCTCTCGTAATCATGCTATAAATAGACTTCTCTCACGAAGGACAACTATGTAAAGTTCTTTAAAAAAAGTGAGAGAATTAGAGGCTTCAAAGCATTGATCAACTTCACAAACACCTCAAGGAGTTCATTTCCTCATTCCTTATAGACTTCCCCCATCGATCATTCTATCTCAAATACAAGTCAAAATAGAAGAATTTTCATCATGGACATGCTCTTTGTGACATTGGATATCTTTTCCAAAGAGCATGCCACCTCATATCATATAAAATTACTCACCTTTCACCCCTCTCCCCATTTTCACCCCCATTTTCCTACTGCCTCAAGGGACCTCTTGGAAACAAGACATTTGGTGATCATGTGACTACTTTTCACCCTTAGAACAATCAATCATGCAATGTCTTTAGGGTCTTACATTCATCACCTTCTCCAAGGTATGATCTACTCGGTATGATCCTAGCCAATCAGGTGGCTTTATTGCCCCCTCTTATCTTTTAAACCATCTTTATTTACATTTTGATTACCTTATACAGGACTTGGTCCTCGACGCGTACCTTTGGGGTAATTTTCTTCTTCCACCATAATAGACATCACCTATACCATTTTTCCTATGGCCCACTCACACCTAACAGACCTAAACCCATCATGCCTAAAACCTACCAACTCATTCTCATACCTCCTCATATTCTTCCCTAGCCTATGGGAGAACTACATCGGCCTGAGGTCCCTTTTTCTCCAGGACTATGTATAAAACACTCGAGGGCATGGGGCCCTTGGAGGTTAGCTCAGCCACTCTCTACCCTAACCAATTCATCTTTCATTTTCCTCAAATTACATTCTACCCTACTTAGTTTCCTTTTTATATCTAAAATTGGAAATTAAACCAAACAAATAACAAGTTGCTTAACATTTTTATCCTCATCACAACATACATTTATTACGACTTCCATTTCTCTATCATCATCATGCATATATTATAAAAACATCTTCAATATGACCCATATCATTATTCATTGCACAAATTAATGAATCACAACCCCAACCAATTTAAAATTAACCATGCCTAAACCAACCTGACTCAATCCATTCCTAAAGACCTCACTCAACCATGCCTAAACTAACTTGACTCGATCAATGCTTAATGATCTAACTCGATCCATGCCTAAAGACGACCACATCATACCTAACTCACCTAGTTTTCATCCATATCACAATAAAAAATTAAAAGTCTCATAAAACATTGACAAATCAAGAATATCATGCATCTCATCATATACATAAATAAGTGTGTCTCAATGATACATGTATGACTATCCCATCATTTCCATCTCAAACAAATCATCGACATGCATGTTGATAATAAATAAATAATATCATCGCACACAATGCCGGTCTCATGCACAATAAAATAATAAACAAATACAAAATATCTTCGGCACATGTGCTGGTATATGATCAAAATATACAAAAATCTCATACATTCTCACTCTCGTCACCACGCCCTTGTAGGGTGTCCTCTACACCGTGATGGTGGCTAGATCGCTAGTTCTGCTACCCCAACTCATGTAGTGCGTCTTGCTCATAAATGAGTCACCCACCACATTTATATCATCTGCTATGACCTTGACATCATCAATCCTTTGGTCTCATCGCCCTCTCCTCCCCGCCTTCTATGGGCATTGTACGTTGTGGTAGAGGTAATGTCCTCTCCACGTCATCTCTCCTATATAATGGGACGAGCGGAGGTATGTCCTATAGCAGCCAAAACTACAACCTAACTCTATCAATGGGATCATCTCATGCTCCCTGGTTCAAGCAACCCTATATCCATCTCGGTGAGTTGTAGCTTAGCTAATCGATCACGCATCTACCTATATGATGGGAAATCTACATATGGCCTTCAAATGATGTCCACCCTAGAAAACCCGTATAATAGTCACCAGAAATAGAGCCACATCACATGTGGGCCTATCACGATCTCTGCTCTCCAATAACATGCACCCATCATCTATATCACACTCGTAGTTAGCTTTGGCGAAAGGCATCGGTCTAGGGCATGCCCACTGGACACACATAGATAATGTACTCATATGCCCAACAACATCAAGTAGAAAGGTACAACACAAGTTGAACTTGCACAAATTCCCATACACCCACATCTCTCTGTATAGCTGCACCAAGAATGTTGGCACCCAAGCAAAGCTGGTCTCATCTATCATTATATCATGTAGTACCCCCATCAATGAGCTAGGAAATCTATCTCCCTCGCATGGCGGCAAAGGCAAAGTAGCACTTTGCCTCCATCAATAGAACTACTAGCCTTGTTTCCTCTGGATGGGCTAGGTACATCTCTCCATAAATAAGCACGCTGTGGCGCTATACAATATCATCTCAGCCATCCCTCTTTAAACATCACAAGGCATCGGCTCCTCCAAGGCCTCGAAGAGATCTAATAGACCTATGTACCTAATATGGGTAGCCACAAAATCCTGAACACGTCCTCCAAGGTGACTATCATCTCACCCATCAGTAGGTGGAATGTGTTGGTTAAAGAATCCCATTTATTGATGAGTGCGACCATCAGACTAGGCTTAGGACTACATGTTGGTAACATCAGGACACCATTCAAGCCCACTACCTCCACATACCATAGCTCCTTAGGGGTCACTACGCTGCAAATCATGTCACACGTAGGGGTGGAACCCTATCCTACATGTGTAATCTGATCTCTCCTTGCATCTAATAAAAACAAAAAATAAATATACATTTACCTTTACTCATCTCACCCACCCAACTTGGCACTTTTGGCCCCTTTCTCTCCAAAACTCAAGCTGGTGTCAATTTTATCTAACCGACCCGAGTCCCCTAAACTAGCATCGGTCACTGTTTCATGAACGATACTAGTTTAACTCTCACCGATGCTGAGCTCAACCGTGGACGCTGAGTCCACATCGTGGAAAAACCCATGACCCCCAAACCCTCCCTTCTCAAAAAAATTTCTACCCTAACACTTCTACCCACCTAAAATCACCTACACCTCCCCCTACACCTCATCCCTTCCCTCTTCTCCCACTTATCTCTCTCCCCACTCCTCTTCTACCCAATTTACCCCCATTTCCAAATTTTATTTTCCCCCACCCAAACTAAAAACATAAACCCAATTTGACAAATCACCTAATCTATCTAACAAAATACAACAAGAGTTGGATGCTTACCTCATCATGCTACCGTCATCGTGGTGGCACATCGGCGGCCGCACGGTGGCCCGCTCAATCCCTCTCCAACTTCGTCATCACCAAATCGCTACCCTAACGCTCCACCCAATCAAATCACACCCACCAATCCTGTGGACCCACCTCTCACCAACCAATCACCCACCGTTTAGATCACCAACTCAACCCTCCATTCTATCTAGACACTTTTTCCCTTTTCTCTCTCTTTTGTGTCATTTTCTCAATTCACTAGAAGACAAATGAATAAAAAAACATGGATTTTTTTGTTTTATAACAAACCCGACCTAAAAAATCTGGTTTTAGCTTCACCGACATCGGTCACGTGCCCTACCTTACCATGGTTGGTTACACTCTACCAAAGCATCGATTACCCCAACTGGCATTGGTCACCTTCTCTTACACATTGCCCTAAATTTTACCCTAATACCCTACCCATCACTCCTTTTTCCACACCTAATCCTTACCTTGATCATTTCCTTCACCCCACCTTTACCCAAACCATTTACCTCACCCTCCTAACCTCATCATTTACTTGCCTAATCTAATCCTCCTTTAGGGACTCATTATTTTTCCCATTCCTCGGCCCTACCCGTGTCGTGACCTAGATACACGGACTGAAAAATCACTAGTGATCTCTGACCTCATGTGTTAGCTATACCTGCATGCTGACAGCCATTACTTGTTGTTGATCTAATGACCTTACGCTTGCCTCAGGTCGTGACCATCTATCCCGAACTTACCTTTGGCGTCGGAACATACCTAAATGTTCCTACACCTAATTGCATTTGTTTCTGACCATATCCTATACCTTGATACCGGAATCACTTGACCTTGTTTGGATAAACCTATCGAGCTTAGACAATGTAGATTTTTCCTACTCTTCAACCTAGTAACATCTACAATTTATATGTGTGCGTGCATTCGGATATTACTACCTTTGACCCTGAACCATTACCTAGATCACTTGAGTAGACCTTGCCCTTATTCCCTTATTTACATTTATCAAACCACTCACCAATTCTACCTTCTTCCTCATCAGTTCCTTGTTTGAGGGGATCACCTCCATCCACACATGGGGCAACCACATCTTATTTTTGTCAAGATCGCTTACCAATATAAGCTATGCAACAAAAAGGAGGAAAATGTAGACACTAAAATTAGGTCACACTCCCCTTTGGTCCTCGACAAATAAACACTTTCATCACATTCACCTAGCCATGGCCCCCTTCACCTCACTATAATATTAATTTAATTATCAAAAATTAAATTGATTCATTATCATCACCATATTTATTATTTAAATATTTTAATTTAGATAATGCCCACATATCCACCTCACCTAGACACCTCATTTAGCCACCTCACCCTAAGACTTATTCTTAGTAAGTTGCCATAATTAACTAAGACTTACCCAAACCTTAAAAATAAATGCCTACATTCCCTTTAACCACATTCCCACATGCTTAAAAGAAGCTTCCAATCTAATCCACAAGCGAAGGACACGAGATCCCATAAAATCATGGGGATCTACCTAGTTTACTAAACCAAGGAAATCTGCCTAATCGACGCGGTTACCCTTAACCGCTTGCTAGTTAAGCGAGAATCACCATCGGTCACGTTTTAATCCAAAAAAAACCTTATTTTCGAGTTTGGCAAAAAGATTGGCATGCTTCCATAGAGATAACACATCTTTTGAGAACAAGTTTCCATGAGAGCACGCGCAAGGAAGGAGATCAAGCATTTTTTCCTGCACAAACATCGGGCATTCACCCGATAACCACTAAGCACACATTTGATCCAACCAAGAAAAAAAGAATACACATGCATCCCATACAAGACTCACCAAATCCCATCCAAATGACCTAATACCTCATTTCGACTAGCCTAGTCCTTTGTGCAATCGAAGGAGATCCAAAGCTCATTCTATGGCATTCCCGGTTTCCACGATGGCAATTTGTAGACACCAAATTCATGTCTTACGACCCCTTGTGACCCGCATCCCATTTCGTGACCTAACCTCATTACCTAAACCTTACACAATTATTTATTAATTACCTTGTAATTGATAAATCCCTCATCACCTCACCTACCACCTCATTTTGCCACCTCATCATGACCTAGCCCTAATCCTAAACTAACCTAATTAAGACCTAAAACTTGGTCTATACCTACACCCATGACTAATGACCCCTTTCTCGCACCCAAAACCGACCTTCTAGTCACTTGACCAAGCCATGACTAATCTCTCGGGAGAAAGCGGGGAAGGTGGGCTATTTTACTAAAAATAGCCTACTTTTTCCTTCACCGATGCGGTTCCTACTCGGCCGCCGTCGGTTACGTAACCGCCATCGGTTCCTGTAAATGGCCTCCCAAACCAAAAAAAAGGATCGGAATTTCATTTTGGATCGGGGTGAAGGATTTTGAATCAACAGAGATCATTTGGGAGTGATCAAGAGAGTCGAGATCTTCACTTGGCCGAGCGAGCGAGAGAGGCGAGTGGAAAAACCGAGAAGAGTTTGCGTGCAAAAGGAGATCAACTTGCATCTTAATCAAAAACTAGTAAGTCACATCTTGCATGTCCTCTGTTATAACATTTCTTATGCTTTTGAATCACGAGTCCTCATAAATCCATTCCTGAATCCACTACCCAGTGTGCCATTGCATCTAACTATCATTCTTTTACCTCTCATCACCTCATTTCCTAATATCACCCATAAAACCAGCCTTACAAACAACATAGTTACCCTACGGACAACCACCCCACAAAACAACCAACCTACAGATCCTAAGCCCTACCAGCATCGGCTACAGTGGCGGTATCGGTTATCCTTCTGACAAGAAATCAGCCTTTCCTACCCGTTTTCAACAAAATAATTTAATTGATATTTTGAGTCTTTTGTGTTGATTCATATTATTAGAGGTGACCACCTTTGAAAGGAAGTTTTATATTTCACTGGGCCCAGCGAGTTCCCTCATTTATTGTCTAATCAAAATCGTGTGGTCTTGTGTTCTTATTTGCGAGGTAGTCCTTCAGAGACAAAAAGGAGTTCTTCGCGAGTCAACTTTGATCTTTCTCTGATGCGCACACCATCTCGACGTTAAACAGGTATTCCTCCCTAGCCCTAACCTTATCTCTTTTCTAAAAGGAATGAAACATTTGAGTGAAACATTTTTGCACCTTGGTGGGACCCATTTTGGGTTTCTTTCTTTCTTGCTTGCTTTCATATAGGGAGTATACTTGCTGTTTTCTTCTTCTAAAAGATATTCACAAGGTTTTGTATTATTTTGATAAAAGAACTTGCTTTGCTTTTACATCTCGCATTAGTGAAAGTCATCTCTTTTGCTTCATCGAATATCATTTTCGATTTGGGTTTAAAACACGTGCATTGCATTCTTTGCTTTTGTTTTCAATTCTAGTGAACATAGATTAAGTAGCAATTGTCGTACACGTGGGGGTGATATCCACGGTATTGACAAGAAATTAATCTTACTTTCTTGCACAACACATACCGAATCACTTCACAATTAACACAACAGCTCAAACACCCCCCTTTTCCGCGGTATTCCTCGCCCGATTGAGGTAACCTTATAAGCCAAAACAACTTGACATTTCCCCTAAGTCTTTTGTTTAGGATTGACATCGTTCCACGTCTAAAGGCATAAGCCCACAATAATTAAAATTAACCCTAGGGTTAGTCGGATTTGCGTGTGCATCTTGCTTGTTTTTAGTTCTGTTTTCTTTTTCATACCACATCTTTGTGATCAATAATTGGACAAGTATACTAAACGTTGTTAAAAATCAAATTAGCAACCTTTTATATCTTGTTGGCCCAGACTTCTTACACCGACATCGGTTACCTGACCGGTGTCGGCTATAGTATAACCGACATCGGTTACTAGACCGATATCGGTTACTGTCTTTCCCAACTCCTGACAAACCAGCAACCTACCAATTTCACGATCGAGTTTGTTTGTTCTGTGATTGAAACCCTACTGTGAACTCCTGTCCATGGTTGTTATCACTCAAAAGCAAGCCGCCGCCATGGTTTCACATGCTTGCTCTGTTTCTTTGCCTGAATCACCCCCTTCACATTGCAGTGGGAATCCTACGGATACCGGCGAGGTTCTAAATTCTGTGGGAGATAAGGACTTTGCCAAGTTTACGGATGCTAATTCTAGTGATTTGTCAATACTATTTGTCTCATACCCTGACCATACACGCGCTTTGATGGTCAGCTCCTTGTTGGTATGCCTATTAGTATAGCTGCTCATTTAGCTCCCACTCGCTTTGATAACACCGCCTTGCTTCTGCATCTCTAGCCCCGTCTCCCGATCAAGCGGCCGGAGGTTCATACGACTCAGTTGGCTTTCCGTTGGTTAATCTTGGACCCCACATATCATTACCACCATTGCCCCTACCTCATCTCTCTTGCATTGCTCGTTCATGACTTGCTCTCTGCCACCTATCCACACTAGCTTTCCTTCTCAAGCTCCGCCTACCTTTTCTTTCCCATACACGTATCCAGTGACCTCAACATCTTATATGGGACATCCCTATTCGGTCGCCTCAACATATTCATCCTCCATACCTTATCAACACTTAACCCCACCATTGTCAGCGGAGGCCCTGGCCCGATTTGCCTCCGTTTACCACAATCGCACCATCATCTCATCCGACCACGGATTTCATTAAACAAATGATGGACAAAATGCAAAACACGGAGGCTTACATTTGAGGAAGTCGTAGCGCCTTGACATACGAGCAAGTTTTGGGAGCCTATTCACCCATCTGTCCCCCTTCATTCGTATCCTCCTCAATGGGAATTACCAAAATTTACCCGTTTTAATAGTAAAGAGGACCCTCAACAACACTTGCGATCATTTAGACATGCTTGTTATTTGATTGCTCATGATGATGCCTTGTTACTCCGCACCTTTCCTATGTCCTTATCAGGACCCGCCTTGGAGTGGTACGTGCTTTAACTTGACACTCAATCTTCTCTTTTAACCAACTAGCCCAATCTTTCTTGGATCATTTCTCCATTAACATTGCTTAAGAAAGTATCTATCACTTGACCTTTATGCCATCAAACAATTGAAGCGAATCTATCGCAGATTTCGTTGGACGATGGCGGGGCCTTATCGACCAACTTACATATGCCTTGCCTCGGGTTGAACTTATCGAACTTTTTACGCGGGCATGTCTAAGCACATTTCTCCTACTCTTCAAATTCAAACTTTCACACATTTGATGAGGCCTTTACCATGGCTCGGAAACTAGAAATTCGAGCCTTAGAGGAAGAGAAATTGCGGTTGCGTAACAAAAACCCCAATTTCGAACTTCAGATTCCACCAACAAACCTAACACCACCAATCCTCACCCATCGACCGCTTGAAATCAAAAGGGGGCCATGCGCATGGTGATGGTCAAATCCCAACCACCGTCTAATACCCACCCGAAAACCACTTATAAGTATAAAGCAGAACCCATCAACTACACTCCCTTGGGAGAAACATATGGTGTGATATTGGAAAAATTGCTCAAAGCGAGAGCCATTACCTTACCTCTGTTAAACCTCATTCGGGTTTGATTCCACTCGCGCCATACCTTCTGGTACAAAGAAAATGACACTGTAACTTCCACCGCGTGAAGGGACATAGTCATGAAGCTGCAAGATGTTGAAAAACATAGTGCGGGAAATGGTTGATGCGGGGATATAGCCCTCGATAATCCTAATGCCCTGCTTAACTTGAAATTTGAAAATATTCAACAAACCATTCCCGAATCATTCTTCTAACAGTAATCTAAATCAAGATATCTTAGCCGAGGAGAGTGTTCATGAGATCCATGCAGTCTTCGACTCCCAGCCAAAAGCCTCTATCGAGAAAATTTTGAATCAAGCCTCTCCACTAACACAGGAGTCCGAACCTCCTTCACCACCATCAAGCCAAAGCGAAATCATTCCTTTACCCATAAAAGAGTTAACTGCCCAGACTTCTCTTCTCATCAATGAGTCTGCTTACACCACATCCTTGCAAGACTGTGAGCGGATGTTATCTAATTTATCTATTTCCCAAATGTCTCCTTCTACCATTCTTGCTTTGTCTCTGAGAGGAAGGCTCGCCACTTCTTTTCTCATCCTTAGGAGAAACCTCTTGAACCGACATCACCACATTCTTTAAACATGTGGATCCCCTCAAACACGCCCTCCTACCTATTAGTCCTTCATCACCTAAATCTTTTCAACGACCAGTCGACCTCTTAACATCTATTGATACAGTGCCTCATCTACCCCCTATATCACACCCACAGTGGAGTGGAATCACAACCCGTCTTTCTTTCGTACAAAAGTTCATATTCACACGTGAGGATTTGTCATTCCACGAGAAGATAGACGGGTCCTATGGGAGCGTTTGAGTATGCCGTATTCTACTCAAATGCAAATGACCAATCCTGAGGCCTCCACCATATACCCGAAGTGTTTACAGAAGCTTAAAATACCCATGTTCTCACCTTCACCCCCCTCACCTCTACCAAATGCCCCGTCCACTTCTATTAACTTAACAAATCTTCCCTACACTTGGGACCTCACGATGCCAGTCTAACGCACCCGCCCTAAGCGACTCGATTTATCAAAAATAAAGCCGCCCCGCCACCTAGGAGACAAACTCAATCCGTACCTCTATCACAATCAAAACCATCATCGTCACACCTACCTTCCATATTGGGACCTCATCCCTCCACCTTGCATCAATATATCATACCTCTGCGTTTTCTTTAAAGCATTGACCTCGCCTTACGCACCTATCACAACAGATCTAAGGGGTATAGCAACACCGTCATCACCCCGCGTATCTGTTCACCTATCGACCCCTAAACAAATTCCATCATCAAAAGATTTGTTTTCGGTCACTCCTATTTCCCGTGGTTGTTTTTCGATACCACATCATCGTGACCTCATCATCAATATAAGCCTGCGCGAAGAAACCACGTTTAGTGAAAACCACGTGTCGACACCCCTCGGCTAAACCACCACCCGTCACGAACCAACCACGCCCAAACATTACCAAACCCCATGAAACCAATACCCTCATCCTCCTCCGATTTTGACCCACTCAAAGGATCTTACGCCAAAATCCTTGCTATGTTGGTGGAGAATGCGACCATTTCCCTACCCCCACTTAGACCTTATGACCCGTCTAAACCTCGACCTATAGGTTATGATGAGTCTAAAATCTGCGCTTACCACCGCACACGGGACATGGCGTAGAGGGATGCAAAGCGTTGAAAGCCATACTTCGTCAAAGTCACCTCTCTCGAGACAGAAAAGCTAAGAAAGACAACTTACGAAGAGAGAGACCTTTAGCTTCAATTCCCTCTCCTATATCACCTGTCCCCGCCTCACCAAGATCTATCATCATTACAGCCCCACCTCTCGAAGACCATGACCTATCCCTACCGTCTTCCTCCTCTCGTATTCATGAAATCAATATGATTAGTGTTCTTTACTCGAGGCGAGAAAAACAATGGGAAAGCAAAAGAAAACACACCTGCGGCATCTCTTTCTCCATCGGACCATCCGATTGCACCACCACCTAAAGTGGTTATTCGTGGACCCCTATCCCGTCTCTAATGGCATTGCCATCGAGAACTATGATCAAACGACTTCACCGATCACAGTAAAAATGACCTTTGTATGATCTCATTCGGACTTGAATCTCATCGACAAGCTCTCGTTGAGATCCTTGAGGATAGAGGTTTTACCTAATGAAACCTTACACTGTTGCCTCTATTCTAACACCCGATCATGTTGCTTCACTCACTAAACAACCTATCTCCTCGACCACTTGGGCTCTGCACAAGCTGCGGCGCTTCTTTGTCGGTTTCTCAGAAGATGAAATTATCGACTTTGGTACCGAAGATCGACCCTGCCCTTTTATCTCGGCGTACGTTCGGGATATCGGGTACGTCGTGTTATGATTGGCGGGGCACTAGCCTAAACATCATCTCTTGAAAGCCTTCCAACAAATGAATATCCCCTCTAGCTACATGTGTGCGATCCCATCATGTTGCGGTCATTTAAACACTATTACCTCTACCTTAGGCACCGTGATCCTCAACATTCGGGTAGGACCACGTACTTTACCGAACTCTTCTATGTCCTTGAAGGAGAGTTCGATATAACATATTGCTAGGTCGCCCTTGGATCAGGGCTATGGGATGCGTTCCCTCAACATTACATAGATGCATAAAATTTGAGTACGAGGGAAGTCCTACACGGTAAAAGCTGATCCTCCCCCTTTAAAACCTGCGATATGTTATACCGCCCTAACGATGTGCTTATACCAATCAAGACACCCATACATTCAACCTGACCATCCTCTTGAATGTACCTCAACCATCCACCTCAACCGCACCTACGCCTTGGTGATGAAACCACCATAAAGTCGCAAAAACCACTTCCCTTCCCCATGACTAACATCCCAACCGCGGACCCCTTAGTAGATGTTTTGATGCCTTACTGTTTGGGGAGTATGCCTATATAACGTTAGTTCTTTCCATACCCCACGGGAATACGGACAGTACATACATGCACATCCTACCTATGACCGTCGTGTGGGGAAGTAATCTCTTACGGACCACCCCATTGCCGCACCAACCTAACGTATGGGGGTGTTGGCGCATCCTCCATTACCCCTGAACCCCCTCTTGGTGTGGTTCCCTTCGATCGATTTTCAATACTTGACAAATCGTCGTTTCGCCCTCACCTTCTTGACTCATTTGTGCTTGGAAAGGCTTTGGTTTTGGTCTTTATGAACAAGGCCGACATACACTCATTCCCGTGACTACACGCAAACACAATGATCGCGGTGGTCTCGGTTTTCTGAAACACCTACCTACGGGGAGGAACCTCGTGTCGGTTGTCTTCTAGAGACAACGACGGCGTCACCCTACCAGAACCATCATCACCCATTTTGCCTTCGTCCCTTTGCACGAGTCGATAGATCCGAATCTATCCCTCCTAACTTTTTTTTCATAAATGCTATCTTCCTAGGTCCTCTCAATTATCAGCGCGATAATGAGGACCCTCTTCTATCCCCCTTACGTATCCGGACATGATGAAGAGGATTCACCTTCGATTAATGTTGTTGAGTGCCAGGATGACGACTCCATCCTCACTTACCTTGGGGCGGATGACTCCTATATTCAACGCACCTTACCGTCTGAAACTCAAACCATGTTGAATGAATCGACTATAGAAATCAACATCCACATGGAGGAGGATCCTCACATTGTGAAGATCGGACAATCCCTTAACACATCGAGAACAAGCCGCCTTTACTACCTTTCTCGTGTACCCATGACCAAGCTTTCGGCTTGGTCTACGAGACATGCGGGAATTGATCCTACCATTGCCGTCCATAACATCACTCTAAACCACGATTCCAAACCAATTAAACGAAATTGAGAAAAATGCATCCACGCATTGCTCTCTTGGTCAAGAGGAGCTTCAAGCGACTCCTTCTGTTTCTTTCATTCTGCACTATTGACTATCCTCAATGGATTTCTAACATCGTACCTGTCACTAAAGCGACGGGGGGACTTCGGATATGCACGGATTTCTGGGATCTTAACCTCGCTTGCCCTAAGGATGACTTCCCCCTGCCTAGCATTGACCAACTTGTAGATCTCACTGTAGGCCATGAGATGCTCTCTCTCATGGATGGTTTCTCGGGATATAACCAAATTTTGGTTGCCCCCGGCGATCAACATAAAACTACCTTCATAACTCCTTGGGGAACCTTCTGTTACCGTGTAATGCCATTTGGCCTTAAGAATCTTTGGTGCTGACCTATCGGTGGGCTATGACCTACATTTTCATGACATTATGCACACTATCCTTGAAGATTACGTCGGCGATCTTCTTGGCAAGTCTAAACATCGTAGTGAACATCTCGATGTTTTAACCATTATTTTTGATCTTTGTTACAATATTCATCCAGCCTTGACAAAGAAATGTGTCTTTGGTGTCCTTTGGGAAACTTCTTGGCTTTATCGTCTCTTTGCGTGGCATCGAGGTCGACCCATCTAAAGTCAAAGCTATCCTAGAAATGCCCCCACCTACCGATCTCAAACAATTGCGTAGTTTACAAGGTAAGCTCGATCTATCCGGCGTTTCATCTCCCGACTCTCGGATCGATGTCAACCTTTTCATCACCTTCTTAAAAGGACATTGATTTTCAATGGGCGAAAAGTGCCACCTAGCCTTTGAAGCTCTCAAAACTTATCTCTTACGACCACCGTGCTTATCCCACCTCGGGACGACCGCCCTTTCTACCTTTACCTTTCCGCCTTGACCACTTTTGTAGGGGCCATGCTTGCACATCGTGACTCCGAGAATCGAGAACAAGCCGTTTATTATATAAGTCGTACTTTGGTGGACTATGAGACTAGGTATACACATGTAGAAAAGTTATGCCTAGCCCTATCATTCGTGGCTACCAAACTCCGACACTACCTTCTGAATCACAAAACTTTCGTCATCACCAACACGGACCCCATCCATTACATGTATGCCAAACCTCATCTAAACCAACGCATCGCCAGATGGCTCATGCTCCTCGCCGACCTCGACCTTGAGTTTGTCCACCAGAAATCAATCAAAGGACAAACTCTTGCAGACCAACTTGCGGAGGCCCCTTTACCTAGGGAACAATTTACCAATTTTACATTCCCAGACGAACTCATCACTACTCTTTCCCTCAAGGAGGAGTCGTATCGATGACCCTCTTCTTGATGGATCAAATGCCACCGTGGTGGAGGGCGGCGTTGTTCTCATTCCTCTCGGCCTTTGAGCCCATGCCTCTTTCATTGAGACTCGATTTCCCTTGCACTAATAATACTGGCGGAATACGAGGCCCTTGTTACGGGTCTCTCGAGTTGCGTTACACTTAGGTATCAAATCTATCAATATTTTTGGTGACTCTCGATTGGTAGTCAATCAAGTTATGGGCATCTACCGATGTAAAAATGAGGAACTTCAAAAGTACAAACACTACGTGGATTCACTTCTAGCCTTATTTACTCACTATTCTATCCAAACCATTCCCGCTCCACTAACAAATTTGCGGATACTATGGCTTGCTTAGCCTCGCAAATTCAGCTTCATGTTGACTCTGAATTATTCGTCTTGGTCAACAACTTTTTGCCCCATCCTACTCAACCCCGGTAGTTTGTATGATAAATACGTGTCTGCTAAGCTTTCGCGAGGATACAGTACCACCAATTTCACGACTACCTTACTGACCCTCTGTTCTCCCTTGACCTTACTAGTCTTGTGCAAACGCGCTTTTCTTAAAACGTTTCTCGTTATGTAGTTATGGGGGACTCCTTTATAAACGTGGCTTTGATGGCATCCTCCTTCGATGTCTCACGCGGAGGTCACCCATACCATCAACGAGTCCATGACGGTATACGTGGCGGACACTTTAGTGGCCTTGCCGTGGCCAAGCAGAATCCTTCGCCTTGGTTATTATTGGCCTACTCTCAATAACGATTGCTCTGAATATGTTAAGCGTTGTGTTATGTGTCAACAACACCATGACCTTGACATACTCCTAGCCACCCCCTACGGGTGCTTGAGATCTTTGGCCTTTCTCACGATGGGGTTTAGACCTTATTGGTGAGATTCACCGTCCTCTTCGCAAGCGTCACCGATGGATTATCACAATGACCGAATATTACACAAAATGGGTGGAGGCTATTCCACTCATTTCAACAAAAAAGAAAAAAATTGTAGAGTTCATTAACCACCACATTATCTGTCGTTTTGGTGTTCCTCATCGCTTTGATAACGAGATAATGGAAAATCTTTCAAAAATAAGTTATTGCAGAGACCTTTGTGACAACTTTGGTATTAAACTTAGCTTCTCATCACCCTACTATCCACAAGCAAATGGTGACAGGGCTGAATCTTCTAATAAAACCCTAACCAAAATCCTCATGAAAGTTGTCGATGAATCAGGAAGAAATTGGCACGATCACATCCCTTTGCCCTTTGGGCTTATCGTACTAGCATTCGTACCTCTACTAATGCTACACCTTTTCTTTGGTATATGGTGAGAAATTTGTCTTGCCTCTCGAAATACAAATACCCTCCCTCGAGAATATCTCTTGAGGATATTCTCACCTGCGATGATTTCCAAGAGCGGTTAGCCCAATTGGAGCTTCTTGACGACGTCGTCTTACGACTCTCGATCACCTTCAAATCTACCAAAAAGCGTATCAAGCGTGCTTATGATAAGCGACTTCATGAGCGTACCTTTAAGGTTGGTGATCTTGTCCTCAAAGAGAATCAACATGTAACCAAACTAGAAAAGAGCAAACGTGGAAAATTTGCTCCTAATTGGATCGGGCCTTATATAATCACTCACACTTATGGATCGGGCACTTATCGTTTAGCTTCAGCAATGGTAAACTGAGCTGAACCCCTTAATGCCTTGCATCTTGATCATTCTCTTGTTGAATTTGGTGTTATATCACTTCTTATCTACCTCTTGCTCGTCCCTTGAGGCTCATTTACCACTACATACACTTTGTTTCCTACATCTCCAAATAAAATCAAGCTCACTTCTCACCTCCCTCAATGATGCCTTCCCCTTTTTAGTCTAGTCCATGACTTTAAAGTCTTAAAATAACACCTTCTTATGGGATTTTCTTGAGTCAAACTTCCTACCAAACTAGATGCTTCACGCAAAAGAACATCTAGCTATCTAAATTATATATATTGCTCCTTGAAGGATAGCTATATGCCAAATTATTACTATTATTATATATAATTTGCTCCCCAGAAGAACACTATGCACTAAAATCATATCTGCTACTATAAATAGACTGCTCCCTCGAAGGACAGCTATACACAGTCAGCCTTTATCAGAAGCTTCTCGCATGGATCAGCTTTGTGAAGACCTCAAGAATAGCACAATCAATATCCCTTGTAGACTTCCCGCATCGATCAGTCTATATTCAGTAAAATAAAAGCCTCATTCAAAAGAACTTTTTGGGTCATGGACTTGTCTATTTAGGGTAGGTTCTCTTTCGTCAGAACACTCACTTTGTAATAAGTTCTCCGTACCTCAACTATACCATTCACCTCACCTCACCATTTGTTTTGACTCGAGGGACGTGCGTACTTTGATATGTTGTGATCATACTGACTCTTTTCACCTATTGACTTCTCGTCATATGCACCGGTACCTAGGGCTTCAAGTTCGTTCTATGTTGTGTGGTTTGTTTTGCTCTGTTCACCTGTGGAGCACTCTTTCCTCTTTGCCTTGCATCTAGGATTGTGTGTTGATCTTAATCAGGACATGATTCCCTACCACTTGGGTAGGCTAACTTTCACTTCCTTATACCTTTTACAACATCACCAATTCATTACCAACACCATCGACCTTACCTTACCAATATTACTATCAATACTTTTACCAACCAACCAATCGCCTAACCATACCTAAATTTGCACTGAATTCGCCTCTCCACGATCCTGGAGAACTACATCGATCGAGGCCCCTCCTTGCTTTGTGCAATGGGCTATGTAGGCAGCACTTCGGAGACATGGGGTCTCCCAAGGTTAGCTCGACCATCCCCTACCATAACCTATCATGTGTAGTAAATATAAACATTTTTTGTGTATTTCTATTTCATCACATTCCTCTTTATCCTTTTTTCAAAACACCGAAAATCAAAACACAAACATTCTTATTATTATCGTAACTCAAATCAACATACATATTCAGCTTTATTTAGATGTTAAACACATACATCTTCTCTATCATCGACACGCAGGTCGGCATCCTTATTTATTCTTATACCTTGCTAACATTTACTTAGACCCTCACGCCTCATCCCGAACTAGGGGATGATCGTGATCGACGACGCCGCTCACCGGGCCTCTCTATCCTCAATGGTACCACGGCTATTATTGGTACCAGCCCGATCTGATCTGCTAATCTCTCTGTAACATATGAATACGCTCCCTCGCATGGAGGAATCCAGCCTCTAATCCTGTGCTCGTGACTCATGACCACTAACAATCCTCTTGTCTCATTCACTGCGTTTGGAGCTGCTGCACTAAACTCTGCTGAGACGATCTCTCTCTCTGTGTAATCCTAGCTATGTCGGGACGATCACGTACACCTCGCATGATTCTGCTACCCACCATAACCTATAGGCCTCTGTCGTTCTGCATCCATTACTGCTGCGATCGTTTGCTATCTCCTCTGGCCCTTTGGAGGTGTTGGCGGGGAGGTGAGAATCTTTGCCTCGGCGTCGATCCTCATATATGGTCTATAAGCTGCGGTATGTCTTGCACCAATCAAATTGTCGCGCGCACGTGATCTAGAGGAATCCTCTCATACTCACACGGCACTGTGCCTGCGATCCACCTCAATCGCTCTACACCCCTCAACTCCTCGGCTATATTCTCTGTTACCATATAGTTCCGTAAGGCCTCAGCCAGATATCCATGATCGTCGCCCTCTCCCATACCTGCCTATAATACTCAATGTCACCCGTCACGGCACTGGGATCTTGCCTCTGTGCATCTGGACCCATCGTGAACCCCTGACCTCGTACTCCGGTCTCTCTGATTTGGATGGGTTGGCTATTGGTCGCACACACACTGATGTGCTCATAGGCCCAGCAGTGTAATAAGTATGAACCATCGATGTAGTCTGTGATTTCACCTACAAGCCCATAAACCCCTGTATAGCTCCGCCAAATATGCGGTGCCCATGCAAAAGTCACGTTCCTTTCTATCATCTCCCGAATAACACACATCAATGCCTTTGGAAATCTTCCCCCTTAGCCCTCGGTAATGCATAATACCCTACCGCTATCATTAATATTGCTAACCTTGTCTCCTCGGGGTGTCTGCATACATTATGCCATACGTAAATGTCAAACCTGTTGTGTCAAATCTCGTGCGTATGGACCAAAATCTTTACATTGTTATTATCGCTGCCCGCCCCGTGCTAGGCATTTGCACTGATATCTTGGTGTTCTATAATCGGGAGTCTCAAAATACGGAACACATCTTCGATGTCCTTTGTCATCTCTCCTGTTGGCGAGATAGAAGGTATTTGTCTCGAGGATTCCATCTCTCGATCAACGCCTTTTGTAACATAGCATGGTTACGTGCGATTCGTGAATAATAAGCGGATTCCACTTAACCCCAAATGATTTATCAATGTCCATTCAAATTTGGCGTTACATCCGCTCGGATTCGTGACAAGCGTTGGTACTATCATTCATCCTCAACCCTGCCTCTGCTGCGTACATCAAATAACAAACAACCATTGATTCCTCAAATCACCCGGGTTTTTCTCAAATTACGGAAATTCCTACGGAATGGCCGGTATCGTTTACTGACTAATACCGGTTGAGTAACGATACGGTTATCCTAACGCTATCGGTCCTTTATTAATTACATACACCTTGCCTAAACAACCACCTACGACAATAAATTGCTCGTTTATTCCTTCTGTCCATACAAACATACACGAAACCCACGATTACCTACCCGTAACACTCACCTCATCTATAACCCTTTTATCATGTTTTCTTTCTCATATCTACCCACTTAATCTCCCTCTTATTCACAAAACATGCAGAAATCAAATCTGACCAAAGCGTTTACCTCTTGGGTTGCGGCGACTTGCGGTGGCACTTGTCTTCCCTCTCGTCCTGCCTCTTGGATGCTTCTCCTCGTTACTGTCATGATCACCACTCTTTTCAAATTCACCTTTCTAAATCTGAATCTCGGATCGCATTCACTTTCACTGTCCTTTTCTTATCACCTAAATCTCTCATCATACGATACCTGTCTCTTTTCTCCTTATCACTCAAATCTCTCATTCGAATACTTGTCGATCGTCAAAAGCGTCGCGTTCGCGTATTTAACTTCTTGCATGGCTCTCAAAATTAGAACTTAAGTTGCCACCCTAGCTTTTCTATTTTTAGAAAAGCTCATCCCTAAATAACGGTATCGGTTATATATGGCCGATATCGGTCTATCGACTACTGACATCGGTTCCCTAACAGTATCGGTTACACACACTGCCTTTTTGAAACATGGTTCTTTTCTTGTTTTTACCTAATTTTTGTCGCGCGCCGCCTCTTTTCTGCATCTCATCACCATTATCCATATTTGTCCATCCACCACACATATCATTACAATTTCATTAACATCATCTATTTTACAAAAACAAACAAGCCATCAACTAAGGATACCAAAACAAAACAAAACAAAACAAAAAACTATCTATCATACATCATTTGGATCGACTCATCGGATACATATATAACAATGTCCCAAAACCAGCACCAAAACATGCGACATTTCATCATATAACATGTCATCCATATATACGTGCAAAAGACATCAACATCATCCATATATCAACATGTCAATTAAACTCATCATACATTCTATATCACAAACCATTGTGAAATACTTAAAAACATTTTAAACACTACATGTGGATCAAAACATCATATATATATATATATATATACAAGTTTCAAATATACTGATGTGCCTGCATCGGGGCCTCTGTGATCTCATCATCCAACAAAGCCGCACGCAGGCGCATGATAACTATCAAACATCTCGGCTCGGCTCGCGGGCCGGTCCCTCATATCAAAAATATACTCGGCTCATGAGGCCGGTATCATATGTCTGACCCGTACTCGGCTCGCGAGCGGTCTATAATGAATCAATAAATGAATAAATGTAGGCACGCGAGCCTCTATCAACCAACGGTTCGTGAGCCGGTGCCCATGTCCAATATACAAATGTGCGGGGACCCCTCGGCTCTCTCCACCTCCCTCTGCTGCTGCTTGGTCACTGTCCTACCTCTCCCGCCTCCTACACTGTGCAGACACACCATTGTGGCTGCGCCTCCTGCGATCTCGACTATGCGAGGTCTCTGCTGCTCGGTGTGCACATATGGTGATACTCGGCTCGGTACTATCAAGAACATCCTGATAGTACCGGGCCTCTGCTCTCGCCTCCATATATCATCTCCGTGCCATAGTAGAGTCTTGGGGCTGGTCCCGGACTCCTCTTGCCCTTGGTACCCCACATTGTTGTGTGGGTGTATGTGTTGTGCTGGTGGTGCTATTGTACTTTGGTGGTGGAGTATCTGTACACACATGCTGGGGCTGTGGTTGTGCATTGCATGCTGCATGGTGGTGTGTGTGCATCTGTGTGGTGGTACGTGCTGTGCTATGCTGCTGCTGGGCTAGCTGCCCCTGTAGGACACCTATACGTGCACTGCGGCACATTGCTTGTTGCCTGTAATAATTTGCTTTGGCCTGAGGCTGATCTCGCTCTGCTTATCACTGCTGACCAAGTCACAGGTGTGCCAGGCGGTCTTATCTAGCTGCTCTCTGACCAGCCCACCAAACCATGTATGCTCCCGTACAACCAGCATCATCTACACCATCATCTGCCGGCCTCTCGGGCCCAATCGGATCCACGGGGGTGTGGTGCGGCGGTGGGGCCTCACATCATCCCTCTGTCGGGGGAAGGGAGGTGGCTCGTCTGTGCGGCCCCATCTGCTGCGTACCCTCTCAGGGGTATCCTCTCGTACTCTCCGGCCTCCGTCCTGCTTTATCGAGAAAGTGTCTTTGGATCCAGCGTAACTGTACTCGGCCTCCTCTGTGCGGGTGATGACCTCTGTAAGGTCTCCATACGATATCTACCGCTGTCAGGCCCTCTAACAAATGTCTATAATAGGTGACATCCCGCCCTGCAAGCACTGCTCGTGGCTGCCCCACGACCCCCAACCACCTCTGAAAGCCGTGTATGTATATGATGACTGTGGCCCACAGGCTTTGAGGTAACCCTCTGAGTGCGATCATATGATGTGCTCATATGCCCAACAGTGAAGTAAAAATGTAGAGCAAATCCCAAATCGCCTCATCCGGCGATAGCCCCATAGCTCCCTGTATAACTGCACCAGGTATACTGGTGCCCAAGCGTAACAGGTGTGCTCCTCCACCATCTCAAGCAGCACCCCCATCAATGCACGTGGAAAGCGGCCTCTCACGAGTCGGGAGGCGGCGGGTGATCCGATCATCATCGGCACGGTAAGCCGTGTCTCATGTCGGTGCGCACGGTACATATCACCATACCGATACTCACGCTGTGATAGGTAAGTAGCGAGCTGCATCTCCAAAAACACAGCAGGATCTTTGTCCATGGCCATCTCGGAATCTACACGGAAGGCGCCTCTCCCTCGATCGGCGGTCGAAGGATGCGATACACATCCTCGATGTGATAGTCATCTCCCGGTCGGGAGATGGAACACATTGGTTGCGGATCCCATCTCTCGATGAGGGCAACCATCAAGCTATGATCTCTATCGATCGCTCTATATCATTTGGACTCACCGAGTCCCACCTCGCATGATAGCCCAATGCGCTGCGGACACATGTGGTCGCATCCGCACCAACAGGTGGGGGCATTCTCGCATCGTCAGCTGGCCGCGTGCTGCAAAACCAACCCACAACATTAGCTCTACTCTTTACAACAATAACACCTGACCCTCTACACCCACTTTTCTTCTCCACCTAGCCACACCACGACTCTCTAACACACCCCTTTACCCACCTATTCTCTCACTATTCGCCTCCCTCTTACCCAAAACAACCCACCCCAAACACCCCATCTGACCCAAACAACACCTAACCCCACCCCCACAAATTCAACACAACACAATAACTTAAAAAAAAAAAAAAAAAAAACCTAACCACCACGGAGCCCGGTGCACAAAACCCCCCCGATATAACCCACAGCGGCCCTCTTCCCCCGCGCCGGTCAACTACCCCAACCCATACACCCTGCCAAACACAAAGAACCCCCTCCTGGATTTTTCGACCGTGCGATGAGTGCAGTGACGGCATCGGTCTGCTCATTGTAATTTCCGAGCCGAACCCCATGCGGCCCCCCCACCTCCATTTTTCATCTTTTTACCTACATACCCACCCAAACACCCTAAAAATCTACCCACCCGGCCGCCTTGGCTTATTTCACCTATCTACCCTCTCCTTTTTGAATTATTTCCATTTTCTAATTATTTCCTAAAACATGTAAATTCTACCCAAACCCCAATCTAGCTTAATAACATCAACTAAACACAATGAGGGTTTCGAACCTACCCGTACGATGACACGTCGTCGTGGTGGGATGGGTGGTGGTAGTCAGCTCCTCCCTGCTCCTCTGGGTGTGCCATGGCTCCAATGTCCTCTTACGGGTCCTCAACCAATCAACTCGCCTCCTCCTCACTCGGGCCACTACCTGACTCACTCCTCCCGGTCAATAGTGCCACCTCGGTGAACAAATGCACCAATATCACTATTCCACCTCAGACACCCCAAATCGGTTTTCAAATTAGAAATGTGACAATGATGAGGCCGTATTTTTTTCTTTTTATAGGTTTTAACATAGAGCCGACACCGGTCACATCGTGCCTAAGGAACCAGCATCGGTTACCTAGCAGTGTGCAGGTCATAGCTAACCGATATCGGTTTTGTCTTTTTCACCCAACTTTACCCCTATTTACTAATCGCCCTTTCTCCCAATATCATCGCCTATATCCACCTTTCTTTGAACACCATTTGTTCACCTATCGTGACCAGGCCTCAGACCCAGACCAGGCCCAACCGGCCTATCGGCCCCGAGCCAGGCCTCGCCCTACCCATTTGGCCCGACCCAGGCCTCAACCTACCATCCGGCCCGACCCAAGGCCTCACCTAACCATTTGGCCCGACCCAAGGCCGCCCCCCAACTTGGCCCGACCCGAGGCCTCACCCTAACCATTTGGCCCGACCCGAGGCCTCACCCTACCCAGCTGAGCCGGCCCGACCCAGGCCTCGGCCGACCCAAGGCCCGACCCGAGGCCAAGGCCCCTAATCCGGCCCGACCCAAGGCCGACCTTACCCATTTGGCCCAGGCCAACGCCTGACCCTAACCATCCGGGCCCGACCCAAGGCCTCACCTACCCATTTGGCCGACCCAAGGCCTCACCCTACCCATCCGGCTGCCCGGCCAAGGCCGCGCCCTGACCATTTGGCCCGACCCAAGGCCGTACCACTTCCATACCTTACCCAACATCACCAACATACACTCTTATCCACCCATCCTGTAGTTTTTGTCCAATCGAGCTCACTGTTCGTGTTTAGCATAATTAGGGTCCTTGACTTGATCGTCGACCAACTTTGCCTAGACCTGAGACCGTGACGTTTATCTCAACCAAACCTGACCATTTGAGTGCTTGCCGAACATGCCTAAACGTTCTGTACCTTACCTGTTATATACCACGGAGCTACTTCTATGCCTTGGATACGGGATTATATCACCCTTGTTTGGATAAACTATCGACCTTTGCTACTATACATTCTTTGGTTTGCTCGTCAAATCATGTACCCTAGTCGCTTATTGCATTTGACATCGTCTACTGCCTTGGACCTACCCCACCACCTTACCATCCTCTCTGACATGTACCCTTTATCGACCCTATCACTGATTTCCCGTTCACTCAATCGTGATAGATTTGAGGGGATTACCTATATCCTTAACGGGAGAAACCACTTCATATTATTGTCGCGTGACTTTTCTGACACAAGCTACACGACAATAAGGGGCTAATGTAGACACCAAATTCGTGTCTTACGACCCCTTGTGACCCGCATCCCATTTCACAACCTAACCTCATTACCTAAACCTTACACAATTATTTATTAATTACCTTGTAATTGATAAATCCCCATCACCTCACCTACCACCTCATTTTGCCACCTCATCATGACCTAGCCCTAATCCTAAACTAACCTAATTAAGACCTAAAACTTGGTCTACACCTACACCCATGACTAATGACCCCTTTCTCGCACCCAAAACCGACCTTCTAGTCACTTGACCAAGCCCGCAACTAATCTCTCGGGAGAAAGCGGGGGGGAAGGTGGGCTATTTTACTAAAAATAGCCTACTTTTTCCTTACCGATGCCGGTTCCTACTCGACCGCCGTCGGTTACGTAACCGCCATCGGTTCCCTGTAAATGGCCTCCCCAAACCAAAAACAAAGGATCGGAATTTCATTTTGGATCAGGGTCGAAGGATTTTTGAATCAACAGAGATCATTTGGGAGTGATCAAGAGAGTCCAGATCTTCACTTGGAAAGAGCGAGGCAGTGGAAAAACCGGAAGAGTTTGCAGCAAAGGAGATCAACTTGCATCTTCGTGAAAACCGATAAGTCACATCTTGCATGTCCTCTGTTATAACATTTCTTATGCTTTTTGAATCACAGTCCTCATAAATCCATTCCTGAATCCACTACCCAGCGTGCCATTGCATCTAACTATCATTCTTTTACCTCTCATCACCTCATTTCCTAATATCACCCATAAAACCAGCCTTACAAACAACATAGTTACCCTACGACACAACCACCCCACAAAACAACCAACCTACAGATCCTAAACCCTACGACATCGGCTACAGGTGGCAGTATCGGTTATCGACTTCTGACCGAGAAATCAGCCTTTCCTACCCGTTTCAACAAAATAATTTAATTGATATTTTACGGTCTTTTGTGTTGATTCATATTAGCTTGAGAGCTGACCACCTTGAAAGGAATTTTTATATTTCACGGGCCCAAGGCGAGTTCCCTCATTTATTGTCTAATCAAAATCGTGTGGTCTTGTGTTCTTATTTGCAGGTAGTCCTTCCAAGACAAAAGGAGTTCTTCGCGATCAACTTTGATCTTTCTCTACGATACGCGCACCATCTCGACGTTCAAACGGGTATTCCTCCTAGCCCTAACCTTATCTCTGTTTCTAAAAGGAATGAAACATTTCGAGTGAAACTGACATTTATCTAAGAAGTATCATACTTTCTGGATCTAACAGACGGTAGGTAGTCCACTGCATATACTATTTAAATTTAATTTGGTGGTCTTGCGTTCCATTTTAGGTAGTTCCTCCTAGCCAAAAGGAAGCTCTCATGATCATCTATGGATTTAGAAGTCATAAGTGTGCAATAACATATCAACCAACATTTTAACAAGTATTCCTCCTATGCCCATTACCCTATCTATTTCATCACTTTCAAAGAAATGTCTAAGAATCAGGTGAAACATTTTGGCACGCCCGGTGGGACACATTCGGGGTTCTTCACATTTTTATTCATTCTTAGGAAAATTTGTGTGTTTGTTTCCCTTCTGAAAAGCATACACATTAATTTTCTTCCTTGGAAACCTTCTTTTTCTTTCTATTGGCTCTAGAAGAAACCTTTCTTTTGGTGTACTTAAAAAGAACCATTTCTTCTTTTTTTTTTTTGCATTTTAGTGAAAGAGAATCCCTCTTCCTCTTCATCTATTTGTGTCATTGAACTTCATATTTTTATTTGGGCTTAAAAATCATTGCATTTCATTCTGATTTATAGCATTAGCTCACATTAATTGAGGGCAACCTAAACACGGAAGTCATTCCCGGTGATGGTTGACAAACGAATCATGTAAAGCACATCTCTCTCTTTGAGTCTTGCCAAATTGTACAAATTCAAAAAATTACTTATTCTTAAACAACATCTTTCCGGGAACACCTATCAATGATTGCACTTTGATCCGAGGATCGCGGGTACTCCCTGCATTACCGCTCTGTCGAGTCATACTTGAGTGAAGCCCACCCCCATCATAACATACTTGAAACCTCACCTTTTAGATATTCTTTGTAGGAAGCCATCCTCATAAAAATTCTATTCTACATTTCATGAGTCGAGTCCTTAAAATAGCATAAGCTAAAAAAACATAATAGAAAAGGCACTCTTAGGATCACATTTTTAGTGTTTCGCGGCAGCTTGCATTTTGAGGTGAGAGGTCACGTTCTTCATTCTTCTTGTTTCTCCTCATCATAGCTAGTGTATTCCACTTCATCTTAGTGTGTCGGACCATTTTCTCATCATTCTCATAATTTCAGTCTTATTCCACATCAAATTTTAATTCACAACCACTTTTCTTTCAACACTATTTTAATTTCAAAGGTGTCCGTCCAAATGACCATTATCGGTTAAATACTAACCGTAATCAGTTACCCCCTAACCATCGTCGGAGATACCCAACCGATGTTGGTTCACTTTGATTTTGGTTATCCTACTCAAAAGGATATGTATTCACCTTCTTCAACAATTCGAGTCCATGTCACTATTATCATTCCCATGGCATACCACAAATTTGGCCTTATACATTATTTTTGACCAACTGTCCATTTCCCACAGTGACCAACAATGGCTACATTCAGAATCGAAAGTGGTTACCCCTAATCGGCATCGGTTTACCCTCGACAAAGATTGGTTATCCTATGCCACTTTCCATGTAACACCTCGAACTATTGTTACTACCTCCTAAGCATTCAAGTGTTGATATATGATTTCTTCTGTAAAAGGATGTGTTCCTTTGATTGTGAAGTCATGCTTGATATGGATTGTATCTTCTTTGCTCTTGAAGATCTTTGAGTGAGTCAGGATATGCTTGGACTCTTTTATTTCTTTCATTTTTAGCAAGACCGAGTTCAATTTGATTTCAAAAGGAATTGTGGATTTATCCGTTTTTATGACTTCTCACCTTGGATCGGTTGCATTGATCCAAGAGATGTTTTAAGTTTATTCGGATGAACAAAAATTATAGACCTTACGAAAGTCAGTAAGCTCGAATGTGTTGAATAAGCAATTCTGGAGTCTAACTCAGGCTGATCGTGTTAAATGAATTGGTTCCCGATATCGTAATATCAGGAAGGCCTAGACCTTGAGCCAGGTAATAAATTCTGGTGTATACTGCAAGATTTTTATCAATGCCGGATAGAATCCATTTCGGGAATGTTATACCCTGTTGGTTCTTATACTGAATGATCCTACTTGTGAGACCTAGAATGGATTCGTTAAGGTTAATAACCTTAACCTAAACTATAACCTATGGGTTGAATTATTGCTAATCTAACCTAGCCCTAAACTATAGGTTTAATGCTCCTAAGGTTAGCGACCTAGCACTATGGAGGTAAGACTAAAGTATTACCTTGTGATTTAACCTATGTTTCTAACCTAACTAATGATCATGGATAAAGGAGGACCTATGAAGGGGTGTGAGTCATGGGCGGTGGTTTCCATGACATTAAATGGGGTGGATAAGCATGAAGGACAAGGGATTTGGCGGAGGTTATAAACATCTATTGAGACCTAACGTGGCGGTATCACCAAATTTGGGAATGGTTGTTTGTGTTCATGGCAATCACCAACTTTGGCAAATCGGTGGCAATAGAGATTAGGTGGGAATCTTGGAGTTAATGTCATTGATGAACTTCGGTTCCCGAGCGCGGATTGCTTGGGAAGGCATGCAAATGGAAAATTGGTTGGTATTTTGGTTTTCCATTCGCCTCTTTTTTCTCTCTGTTTGATCACTGGTTCTTTGAACCAGTCTACTTTGTGTTGCATGGCAACTATGAGAATATCTAGCTCTTTTCTCTGTCAGGGAAAGTTTATAAGACATGAAGGTAACAAATTATTGTTGTTTAATCTATTGTGGAAGAAGAGGAGAAGGCGCGAGCTCATTCAGAGGTCTTCTTCAGATTTTTAAGCGACATTACCAGGCATGTTAGGCCCTGACTTTTAAAAATCTTGCTTTACTCCAAATGCTTTCATTAAAACAACTCTGTTCAGGTGATTTCAGTTCAGTTGGTTTGAAGCAATGTTTTGGTTCTTCTTTTCCTGTGGAATTAGGAATCTCGGGTTATTCGATGACTTTGTTGGAATGTTACTGTATTTATTCTTCCTTTTGGATTCATTTCGATTAAAGACCGGCTGTGCTTTTATTGTTGATTGAATCCTGTTGAATCTTGCTGTGAATTCTTGAAGTTTCTTCTGTTTGGAATGCTTGCTGTGATTATACTACTTGAATGCGACTATTGTCGAGGTCCTTACTGTGTTTGTGATTTTGGGTTAGAATCTGTTGAAAGTTGCAAGGATTATATACGAAAATGACTCAGTGTGAGTCTTTGTAATGTTTCGTATGTTTTGACTTCTGTTGAAAGTTTTGCAGTGGATACTTTTTAGCATGATATTGTTGGAATTCTTGAAATGGATAGTATGTTTCGACTTCTGTTGAAGTTTTTCAGTGAATACTTTTTAGCATGATATTGTTGGAATTTTTGAAATGGATAGTATGTTTCGACTTCTGTAGAAGTTTAGTTGAGAATACTATATGGTTTCGACTCCTTTTGAGTCCTTGAAATGTAACTTATGTTTTTAACTTCTGTAGAAGTTTTGTTGTGCATACTGTTGGAATCCTTGAAATGGATAGTATGTTATCAAACCTCTGTCAGGAAGCGTTGTGGATACTCATTGGTTTTGAGTCTGTTGGAGTCCTTGATATGATGCGAGTTGGCACGATTCTCGATTTAAGTCCTCGTTGTGCATGCATATCATACAGACTCTTTCTTAACATTGTTGTGTTATATTCAGTTCACTTCTGTGGAATTAAAGGATGGGTTTTCTTTACAAACTTGACTCCGTTTGAGACCCTGTTGTATTTCGTAGTAGCTCGACTTGGATGAAACTTTGAGGAAATTATTGATATGGAATTCAGCTTCTGTGAAGACCTTGTTGTGATTATTTTTCTTGAAATCAGCTTCTAATATAGGTCCTTGCTGTATAATCGTAGGGATTTGTTTTAGTTGAATGAAGCTGTGCATGTTTGAGTTTTGACTAATTAAAGTGTGAATGTCACTGTATTTGCATATGGAAACGTCATTTGTTTTTAATGTTATCTTGTCTCGCGTTTGACTGAAACAAAGAGCTCTTAGTTGAACCATGTCAGGCGATGGCGTTGGGTATTTTCATGTTGATGAATGATATGGAAAAGGTTTGTTGAGTCTTTCATGGTTGGATTATTTTTCTTTTGCTTTGTCGCGAGAGCTCTTGTAATGCTTAATAGCTACAGGTGATTTTTATTAATGAATTTAGATGAAACTGTAGTTTCTTCTTGTGATCTCGACTATTTTAAATTGCATGCGTAAAAGTAATTGCGTTATTTTAGAGGAGTCGGTACAGTCCAGAACATGATTGAAATGGGAATCTGATTGACTCTGTTTCCTTCTCCTGAGCTATAAATTATATGTTGATGTGTAATAAGAGGAATAAGAAAATACTCTCTCTCTCCTAGTCTGGAAACTTTATGTGCTTTCTCCTTGTATCCTTATGTGATCTCTATGGTAAGGGCATAACAAGAATAGACTGTGGTATTGTATGGAGAGACTGGTATAAAATGTGTGTTGCTGTATAAGTAGGTATACTCATCAATACCATTAAAATAATGTATGATTGAAAGGAAATTACGATAGTTGAGCTTGTTGAATGTTATAAACTACCTTTGAGTAATTGTTAGAAACATTCTTGTAGGAGTTTTGTTGTCTTTAGAATGGTTGTATTCATTTGTTCTTAGTCTCTAATATAAGAAGATGAATAGCCTGATTTATGTTTGGAATTTGAAGAAATGATTTCATTTAAACAGGTTGTTTAATGAGAACAATTGGTGGATTGCAATTGTTTTAAGAATTAGTGCTTATCATGCTCAGTTCACCGAACTGACCCGTGTTGACAATTTTTGCAGATGGTTGCCGTAAGTGGTAAAGGAAAGCAGATCTGATATGATGTTCAGATTGTTTAATTTGGTTTAATGATGAATTCCAACTTGATTCTCTAAATGTACTACTTGAAGAAAGATGTTCTTTTGCTGTTGAATATTGTATCAAATATGTTGAAAGCATAAATTGTATTTGATTAGCTTAGAAATGAATGAAATGAGGGAATTGTTACTTATGTGTTTGCATTCGTGCATTCTGATGGATTGAACTTCTTCGGTTTGAATGATTTTAAGAGCATTTTTATTATTGTATACCTTGGAGACATTTGGAATTCTCTAAGTAAACTTTGCAAAGATTAGGTGACTGAATACTTGTAAAAGTGAGTAGTTCTGTTATGTTCTATCTAAAGCTAATTTGGAATTTAGATCACTGTCTTTTGAGAAGCTAAGGTTAAAATAAACCTCAACAGGAAGCTGAACGGGAAGAATAAATTATTACTTCCTAGTCTTGATCTAAGTCAAGACAACGTTTAATTTGATTTTAAATCACTATATCTTAATACTAATAAGTAAGATATATTTCAGTTATGAGAACTGATATAAACCTAAAAGGGTATGGTTAGCAACCTTATGAGAAGATTTAGGGCTATTGCCCAATTTCGTTGATTTAGATTACTGTTTATCAATGAACTCCTTGATGAGACCTCAAATCTTAATAACTTCTCTTTGTGAAATGGGTTTTAATAAGAAAGGAAATTCTAAGGTGAGGAACCCAGGGGTTGGGAAAAGACTACCCTAAAAGGAGCGTCTTAAAGTATAACTTTAACTCAACGTAAGTAACACCTTAAAGTTAAGTAGATATTTTCGAGGTGGATTTGAAGGTTGATGGCACAAGTCAACTGCAAGGTTGTACCTTCGAGAAGATTAGGATCTTCTCGAAGATACAACAATGCAGGTGACTTATGACGACACCCTTTGCATTGATCGTTAAGATTTACACCTTAAACTCGAACAAGTTTTTACTCGAGACCGGTTAGGAATGTGGTCATGATATGAGGCTGCCCCGAGACTCAGTGGTACCATGACACATAGGGTTAACTAGGGTTGACCTAAAGATGTCAAAGATATCCCTAGTTCTTGAGAACATCCTTATATCATTGTCATATTATTAATCCGTTCGAGTGAATAACTTGGGGAGGAGGAGGAGGTGTGAAGTCGCTGTAAGACATTTACATAACATAGGAATGGGGTGAAGGATGTATTCCAGATTGATTGAGTATGTCGTCAAGGAATACGAGACATAAGTAGTATGTTTCAAATCTTTGGCCAAAGTATCACAACCTATCGATTGCGTTGTCCTATGTCACCTAGTCTCGAGGGACAAGATACCGATGAATAATAGTAACAATTATTCGAGATAGGTTCCTTGGACAAAGCATTCAATCTTGGATTAGGGAAGAGAACCGCAAGAGTGATGTGTTGAAATAAAAATTCCAACTCTTTGATACTCATGAATAGATCGGTAGATTACCGAGTCATGGAATGAATAGATCGGAGGTACTCCGAGTCATCACTGTTGCATATGGTTATCTATTATAAGAATGATTGTTATGATATGAGAGTTTTAAATTATGTATTTAGAACTAAGATGCACCTATCAAAAAATAAAAAAATTCTTGTTCTAATATACTAAATTGAGGACGTTACATCTTGGTATCGAGTGAAGGTTGCAGCTCTTAGACCTATTGTGTCCATAATCGATAAAAACCTGAATTTTCTTGTAACAGAAAATGGTTAGAACAAGAGGAAACATTGTAATAATGCTCCACCAGAAGGAGGGGTGGCAACAACCCAAAAGCTTGATGAGATCCTTGCTGCCCTATTGGACACAAGAGATCGTTTGGCTGTACTTGAACAGCAAGTAATGGGAAATGAGGAGGAAGATGAAGCTGGTAACAACAATCAGCAACCTCTTGAGGACAACCCCGATATGGGTGTTGATAATAACGCTGGAAATGCACCTGTCCAACTAGAAAACAAAAAGGCCAGGTTGGCAGTGGAACTCACTAATGATATAAAAAGGATAAGTCCACCTAAATATGATGGCACCACATTAGGAGATGGAGCTGAGAACTGGCTCAACGAAATGGAGAAGTACTTTGCAATAAGAAACTTCTTGGAGGAAACCAAAGCTATTTGGGGAGCCTATCAGCTTTCCCACGAAGCATCTTCGTGGTGGGATAGCCGTAAAGCTGAGCTAAATATTGATGAGACCAATATTACTTGGGATCAATTTAAGGGCTATTTTAGGCAACGTTGGCTGCCACAACTTTTCTATGATCAGAAAATGACAGAATTCCAGAACTTAGCTCAAGGGAAGCTAATGGTAACTGAATACTGGGAGCGGTTTACAAAATCCTCAAGTATGTACCGCAATATCAAACTGACGAGAAGTTCAGAATATGGAAATTCATCATGGGACTAAATCCCGTAATAGGAGGAGAGGTTGATGTTCATAGCCCTACCACTATGGAAGGGGTTGTTGAAAAGGCCATAAGACAGGAACAAAAATTAAAGGCTATTTCTGCTCATAAAGAGGAAGTGCGGAAGAAGATTGCAAACCCTTCTTCAACTTCACTTGCACCCAAAAAGGGACCATGGAAAAAGTTTGGAAATAGAAGTAAGTTTCCAGGGGATAATAGTAAGAAAACAATAGCAAATAAGCCTGCTGGAAATGTAAGGGATAATTTTGCCAAAAATTATAACAATGGGCAGAAGCCCTATGGAGGACAACGTGATAATTACAAGGCTGGAGGTAATTTTGAGCCTAAAAGGGACTGTAGGAGGCTGCACAATTGTGGCAAAGACCACTACGTAAATCAGTTCCCTTTGAATAAGGATGATCATAATTAGCAAAGATAAGATACATGCTTGCAATAGCAGGACAAGCAAGTGAAAAGCAAGTGACACCTATAGAAGTTTCGGGTAAGTTATTTGGCATTCCCTGTCACTATTCTTTTTGATACAGAGCTATCAATGTTTTATTTCAAAGTAAATTTGCTTCTAAACTTAAGAGAAAATATGGAAAAATGGATAAATCTTGGACTATACAAGACGGTAATAACTCTGTTCATACAAAGGTGAGTATGTGTCTTTTTGGGGCGAGTCCTTGACTTACCTAACTTTTCCACTAAATTTGACCTCTATGTTATACCTTTGGGATCGTATGACATTGTCATCGGTGTCAATTGGTTAGCTGACCATAAAGCAAAAGTAGATCTATGAAAAGAATATAAAATGTTTAGATGATCGGTGAAAGCAGCAGAGAGATTCAAGGTGTGAAACGGAAAATTTCAGTTAGAAAACTATCGGCCATGCAGCTTTAAAAGGATTAAAACAAAGGATGTACCCTTTATGTAGTAAAGATATCTAAATTTTCGAAGAAGATGGTGATTTCGTGAAACGATTTCCTTTGTTGCAAAGTTTCAAGGATGTTTTTCCGGAGGAATTACCAATTTTACCACCCAAGAGGGAATTTGACTTCACCATCGAAATCAAACTAGGAACGAAACCTATTTCCAAAGCACCTTATTAAATGACTACTACAAAGTTAGTCAAGCTTAAGGCACAATTGTAAGAACTTTTTCTAAGGGTTTGATTAGACCAAGTGTTTCACCTCGGGAGTGCCAAGAATATTTGTGAAAAGAAGGATGGAACACTTAGGTCATGTGTATTGATTATCGGATGTTGAAAAAAGTAACAATCAAGAAACAGTATACCCACTTCCAAGGATCGACGATCTATTTGATCAGATGCATGGGGAAGTGGTTTATTCTAAGATAGATCTTCAATCTGGTTATCATCAATTAAGGATTAGAGAAGAAGATATTCATAAAACAGCTTTCCGAACAAGGTACGAACATTATGAATTCACGGTTCTACCCTTTGGATTAACTAATGCACCCGCAGATTTTATGAACTTAATGAATAATATATTTCAAGAATACTTGGACAAGTTTGTACTTGTATTCTTGGACGATATTCTCATATATTCTAAAAATGTCGAGGAACACAATGAGCATTTGAAGATAGTTTTGGGAATTTTGAGAAAAAGAAAGTTGTATGGTAAATTATCCAAATGTTCTTTCTTTGATATAGAAGTTCACTATTTGGGTCATGTCATTAGTAAAGAAGGAATTGCTGTAGATCCTTCAAAAATAGTGGAAATAACTAATCATTCCGCACTAAAGAATGTGCATGAAGTAAGAAGCTTCATGGGTCTTGCTAGTTATTATAGAAAATTTGTTAAGGATTTTTCTAAAGTGGTGCACCGATAACTTCATTGCGTAAGAAGGATAAGAAATTTATTTGGAATGATAAGTGTGAAACGATTTCAAAAGTCTAAAAATCTAGTTGACTTCACACCTATATTAGCATGTACTGCACCTAATGGGAGCTTTACTGTTGTAACGGATGCTTCGGGAAGGCCTTGGAGGTGTTTTGTTACAAAATGATCAAGTCATAGCCTATGAAAGAGTTCTATAACTTTTGGCAAGGCTGCCAAGTTGTCACCTCATTACATGGGACCTTTCGAAATTGTCGAAATAATCAATCGTAGCTTATCGATTAGCATTACCACCGCTTTGTCTTGCATGCATGATGTTTTCCATATTTCTTTGCTTAAGAAATACGTTTCAGATTTGTCACATGTCTTAAATTGGAATTCTCGCAGGTCCAAGACCCAGGAATAATCATGGTTAAACCCACACGAGTGCTGGAAACTCACCAATTGCATTTGAGAAATCGTGAAATACAACAATGTAAGGTCCAGTGGGACCAGTTTAACGAAGAAAGTGCAACTTGGGAAAATCTGGAAGAGATGAAAATTGCTTTTCCTTTTCTTTTTCAACAGAATGAAATCTGTTGACAAAGCATTTTTTTTTATGAACTTATCTTTTTCATGTCTATATGAAAGCCAGATTGAGGCAAACATTATTTAGGCTGAATAAAATGTATCGTGACATTGATTTCTAGAACTATTCAAGTTGGAAATAGTCTTATTGTATTGTGAACTAATAAATTGGTTGACCTGAAGGTAAATCAAATATGTAATCATCGGGACGATGAATCTTTTAGGAGGGAAGCATGTAACACCCTGAACTATTGTTACTACCTCCTAAGCATTCAAGTGTTGATATATGATTTCTTCTGTAAAAGGATGTGTTCCTTTGATTGTGAAGTCATGCTTGATATGGATTGTATCTTCTTTGCTCTTGAAGATCTTTGACTGAGTCAGGATATGCTTGGACTCTTTTATTTCTTTCATTTTTAGCACCTGAGTTCAATTTGATTTCGAAAGGAATTGTGGATTTATCCGTCTTTATGACTCAGCCTTGGATCAGTTGCATTGATCCAAGAGATGTTTTAAGTTTATTCTGGATGAACAAAAATTATAGACCTTACGAAAGTTGCAAGCTCTGAATGTGTTGAATAAGAAATTTTGGAGTCTAAATCAGGCTGATCGTGTTAAATGAATTGGTTACCGATATCGTAATATCGGGAAGGCCTAGACCTTGAGCTGTAATAAATTCGGTGAATACCGCAAGATTTTTATCAATGCCGGATAGAATCCATTTCGGGAATGTTATACCCTGTTGGTTCTTATACTGAATGATCCTACTTGTGAGACCTAGAATGGATTCGTTAAGGTTAATAACCTTAACCTAAACTATAACCTATGGGTTGAATTATTGCTAATCTAACCTAGCCCTAAACTATAGGTTTAATGCTCCTAAGGTTAGCGACCTAGCACTATGGAGGTAAGACTAAAGTATTACCTTGTGATTTAACCTATGTTTCTAACCTAACTAATGATCATGGATAAAGGAGGACCTATGAAGGGGTGCGAGTCATGGGTGGTGGTTTCCATGACATTAAATGGGGTGGATAAGCATGAAGGACAAGGGATTTGGTGGAGGTTGTAAACATCTATTGAGACCTGACGTGGCGGTATCACCAAATTTGGGAATGGTTGTTTGTGTTCAATTGGCAATCACCAACTTTGGCGGTCGGTGGCAATGGAGATTAGGTGGGAATCTTGGAGTTAATGTCATTGATGAACTTCGGTTCCCGAGCGTGGATTTCTTGGGAAGGCATGCAAATGGAAAATTGGTTGGTATTTTGGTTTTCCATTCGCTCCGTTTTCTCTCTGTTTGATCACTGGTTCTTTGAACCAGTCTACTTTGTGTTGCATGGCAACTATGAGAATATCTAGCTCTTTTCTCTGTCGGGGAAAGTTTATAAGACATGAAGGTAACAAATTATTGTTGTTTAATCTATTGTGGAAGAAGAGGAGAAGGTGCGAGCTCATTCAGAGGTCTTCTTCGGATTTTTAAGTGACATTACCAGGCATGTTAGGCCCTGAATTTTAAAAATCTTGCTTTACTCCAAATGCTTTCATTAAAACAACTCTGTTCAGGTGATTTCAGTTCAGTTGGTTTGAAGCAATGTTTTGGTTCTTCTTTTCCTGTGGAATTAGGAATCTCGGGTTATTCGATGACTTTGTTGGAATGTTACTATATTTATTCTTCCTTTTGGATTCATTTTGATTAAAGACCGGCTGTGCTTTTATTGTTGATTGAATCCTGTTGAATCTTGCTGTGAATTCTTGAAGTTTCTTCTGTTTGGAATGCTTGTTGTGATTATACTACTTGAATGCGACTATTGTCGAGGTCCTTACTATGTTTGTGATTTTGGGTTAGAATTTGTTGAAAGTTGCAAGGATTATATACGAAAATGACTCAGTGTGAGTCTTTGTAATGTTTCGTATGTTTCGAATTCTGTTGAAAGTTTTGCAGTGGATAATTTTTAGCATGATATTGTTGGAATTCTTGAAATGGATAGTATGTTTCGACTTCTGTTGAAGTTTTTCAGTGAATACTTTTAGCATGATATTGTTGGAATTCTTGAAATGGATAGTATGTTTCTTACATTTGAAGTTTTTCAGTGAATACTTTTAGCATGATATTGTTGGAATTTTTGAAATGGATAGTATGTTTTGACTTTTGTAGAAGTTTAGTTGAGAATACTATATGGTTTCGACTCCTTTTGAGTCCTTGAAACGTAACTTATGTTTTTAACTTCTGTAGAAGTTTTGTTGTGCATACTGTTGGAATCCTTGAAATGGATAGTATGTTATCGACTTCTGCGGAAGCTTGTTGTGGATACTCATTGGTTTTGAGTCTGTTGGAGTCCTTGATATGATGCGAGTTGGCACGATTCTCAATTTAAGTCCTTCTTTGCATGCATATCGTACAGACTCTTTCTTAACATTGTTGTGTTATATTCAGTTCACTTCTGTGGAATTAAAGGATGGGTTTTCTTTACAAACTTGACTCCGTTTGAGACCCTGTTGTATTTCGTAGTAGCTCGACTTCGGATGAAACTTTGAGGAAATTATTGATATGAAATTCGGCTTCTGTGAAGACCTTGTTGTGATTATTTTTCTTGAAATCGGCTTCTAATATAGGTCCTTGCTGTATAATCGTAGGGATTTGTTTCAGTTGAATGAAGCTGTGCATGTTTGAGTTTCGACTCAGTGTGAATGTCACTGTATTTGCATATGGAAACGTCATTTGTTTTTAATGTTATCTTGTCTCGCGTTTGACTGAAACAAAGAGCTCTTAGCTGAACCATGTCAGGCGATGGCGTTGGGTATTTTCATGTTGATGAATGATATGGAAAAGGTTTGTTGAGTCTTTCATGGTTGGATTATTTTTCTTTTTCTTTGTCGCGAGAGCTCTTGTAATGCTTAATAGCTACAGGTGATTTTTATTAATGAATTTAGATGAAACTGTAGTTTCTTCTTGTGATCTCGACTGTTTTAAATTGCGTGTAAAAGTAATTACGTTATTTTAGAGGAGTCGGTACAGTCCAGAACATGATTGAAATGGGAATCTGATTGACTCTGTTTCCTTCTCCTGAGCTGTAAATTATATGTTGATGTGTAATAAGAGGAATAAGAAAATACTCTCTCTCTCCTAGTCTGGAAACTTTATGTGCTTTCTCCTTGTATCCTTATGCGATCTCTACGGTAAGGGCATAACAAGAATAGACTGTGGTATTGTATGGAGAGACTGGTATAAAATGTGTGTTGCTGTATAAGTAGGTATACTCATCAATACCATTAAAATAATGTATGATTGAAAGGAAATTACGACAGTTGAGCTTGTTGAATGTTATAAACTACCTTTGAGTAATTGTTAGAAACATTCTTGTAGGAGTTTTGCTGTCTTTAGAATGGTTGTATTCATTTGTTCTTAGTCTCTAATATAAGAAGATGAATAGCCTGATTTATGTTTGGAATTTGAAGAAATGATTTCATTTAAACAGGTTGTTTAATGAGAATAATTGGTGGATTGCAATTGTTTTAAGAATTAGTGCTTATCATTCTCAGTTCACCGAACTGACCCGTGTTGACAATTTTTGCAAGATGGTTGCCGTAAGTGGTAAAGGCAAGCAGATCCGATATGATGTTCAGATTGTTTAATTTGGTTTAATGATGAATTCCAACTTGATTCTCTAAATGTACTACTTGAAGAAAGATGTTCTTTTGCTGTTGAATATTGTATCAAATATGCTGAAAGCATAAATTGTATTTGATTAGCTTAGAAATGAATGAAATGAGGGAATTGTTACTTATGTGTTTGCATTCGTATCTTGATGGATTGAACTTCTTCGGTTTGAATGATTTTAAGAGCATTTTTATTATTGTATACCTTGGAGACATTTGGAATTCTCTAAGTAAACTTTGCAAAGATTAGGTGACTGAATACTTGTAAAAGTGAGTAGTTCTGTTATGTTCTATCTAAAGCTAATTTGGAATTTAGATCACTGTCTTTTGAGAAGCTAAGGTTAAAATAAACCTCAACAGGAAGCTGAACGGGAAGAATAAATTATTACTTCCTAGTCTTGATTTAAGTCAAGGCAACGTTTAATTTTATTTTAAATCACTATATCTTAATACTAATAAGTAAGATATATTTCAGTTATGAGAAGCGATATAAACCTAAAAGGGTATGGTTAGCAACCTTATGAGAAGATTTAGGGCTATTGCCCAATTTTTTTGATTTAGATTACTGTTTATCAATGAACTCCTTGATGAGACCTCAAATCTTAATAACTTCTCTTTGTGAAATGGGTTTTAATAAGAAAGGAAATTCTAAGGTGAGGAACCCAGGGGTTGGGAAAAGACTACCCTAAAAGGAGAGTCTTAAAGTATAACTTTAACTCAATGTAAGTAACACCTTAAAGTTAAGTAGATATTTTCGAGGTGGATTTGAAGGTTGATGGCACAAGTCAACTGCAGGGTTGTACCTTTGAGAAGATTAGGATCTTCTCGAAGATACAACAATGCAGGTGACTTATGATGACACCATTTGCATTGATTGTTAAGATTTACACCTTAAACTCGAACAAGTTTTTACTCCGGGACTGGTTAGGAATGTGGTCATGATATGAGGCTGCCCTGGAGACTCGGGGTACCATGACACACAGGGTTAACTAGGGTTGACCCAGTATGTCAGCATATCCCTAGTTCTTGAGAACATCCTTATATCATTGTCATATTATTAATCCGTTCCTGAGTGAATAACTTGGGATAGGGGAGGCTGACAGAAGTCAGTGTAAGACATTCTACATAACATAGGAATGGGGTGAAGGACGTATTCTAGATTGATGAGTATGTCGTCAAGGAATACAAGACATAAGCAGTATGTTTCAAATCTTTGGCCAAAGTATCGCAAGCTGCTGATTGTGTTGTCCTATGTCACCTAGTCTGAGGGACGAGATGCCGATGAATAATGGTAACAATTATTCAGATAGGTTCCTTGGACAGAGCATTCTGAATCCCTGGATTAGGGAAGAGAACCGCAAGAGTGATGTGTTAAAATAAAAATGCCAACTCTTTGATACTCATGAATAGATCGGTAGATTACCGAGTCATGGAATGAATAGATCGGAGGTACTCAAGTCATCACAGCTGCATATGGTTATCTATTATAAGAATGATTGTTATGATCTGAGAGTTCTAAATTATGTATTTAGAACTAGGATGCACCTATCAAAAAAAAAAAAAAAAATTCTTGTTCTAATGTACTAAATTGAGGACGTTACATTCCATCTAACATTTGGTACCTAATCCACTTATTACCACATGTTCTTCCTATTCTCGTTGTATTTCGTGTCATTCACGTAAATCTAGCCCAACCTAATCAAGCACTGCTCACATGGTACCGATGCATCGACAAGCTAGTGCCCTCGTATTCCACTCCAATTGTCAACCGCTCCTACCAAGCACTTCGATGGATCCTATCCAACCTATCACTATCACTATTGGAGATGAGGAGTTCACACAAATCCTTGACCAAAACCCTGCCGCCTTGTAGTTTTACCTTTCCCACTCATCCACTCGAGATGCCTCGGGTCAGTTGATATACAACATGCCCATATCTATCCCCCTAAATCTCACTCCCACTCCTGCGTCAGCCCCATCTAGCTAGCTCCATGTTGCCCGCATCTACCTTACCCCTAGTCATTTCACAAGCTAGGTCTTATACCCATTTATGACTGCAATGCATCTGCTACATCCATTGCACCCACCACATCCACCATACCTTTGAAAACCACTCAAAACACAACCTCATCTACCCCTATTATCTCACATATACCCGTAGCTACACAACCACCTCCCCGTGTCGATGACCCCTACCCCTTTTCAAAACGTGGTCCTTTCTATTCCCCAATTGTTGGCCCCATTGACCACTAGGGTCACCATGACCCTTCCACCTCCATATACGTACTATCAAGCAGCCTCTTGTTTCATCTATTATTCATTCTGGGTATGTACCCCCTATTTCACTACCTCCTTCTCAATCTACCTACACGGCAGCACCATATACTGGAATGCCACCCTTGTTACATGCCCAACACCAACCCTCTTACTACAGGAGGCACCCAACCATCACAACCTACCAATGACCTAATCAAATTAATGATGGACAAGATGCAGACATTGGAGGCATCGGTTTTTGGCTCTCGCAACACTCTCACCTATGATGAGATTTGTAATGAGCCTATCCACCCATCCATTCCTATTTTCCATACCCCATGCATTGGGAAATGCCTAAATTCAACCATTTCAATAGCAAGGAAGACCCACAACAACATTTTGGTCATTCAAACATGGGTGCTACCTAATCGCCCATGATGATGCTTTTCTCTTGAGGACCTTTCCCATGTCTCTAACTGGACCTGTGTTAGATTGGTATAGTGGGTTACCTAGACACTCTATATTTTCATTTAATTAGGTAGCCCAAGCCTTCTTGGATCACTTCTCCATCAATATCATTAAGAAGGTTACCATGACTGACCTATACTCCACGTGTCAGTATGATGATGAATCTATCATAGATTTTTTTGTCACTCACTGGCGTAGCTTGATCAATCAACTCACATTCCAACTACCACAAACAGAACTCATCGAGCTCTTCACATGGGCTTGTGCTAGACATATCTCACCAACCCTGTAGGTCCAAAATTTCCAAACATTCAACAAAGCATTCACCATGGCATGAAAGTTAGAGATTTAGGCCATCGAAGAGAAGAAAATCCAATTACGCAATAAGAATTTGGCATTCAAGTTGAATGATACCTCCTCTTCTTCCAAACCACAAAAAAATTATTCAAAGCCAAGGGCACCACTAATATAGTGGTACTCAAAGCTGACCAGCCCAGCTCATCCATCAAATCAAGCTAGCCCCTCATCTAATCTCTCACCCATTTAAACTTTTCAATTCAGATGAGAACAATGGAAATACACCCCAATTGGGGAGCCTTATTCTTCTGTCTTAGAAAAGCTCATCAAAGTTGGGGCCATCACCCTTCCGCCTATAAAACCACACACTAGTTTTGACCCTTCTTCCCCACACCCGCATGGTATAAAGAACACGACTTCGTAACTATCATCGAGTAAAGGGTCATAGTGATGGAAATTGCATCACTTTCAAAAAAACATTGTCCAAGAAATGCTCGAGAAAGGTGAGTTAACCGTGGATAATCCTAATGCACTGCCAATCAAAACCTACACATCTTCAAGAAACCCTTTCCCAATCATGCCCCTTCGTCTGATCAAACCGGTGAGACCTCAACTCATGATAGCCATACCTGCGAGGTCCACGCTATTTTCAGTGACACACCATTGCTTCCCAATTACCTCATATTCCTTCCATAGAGGAATTCTAGCCCAAATTCCTCCTTCTACATTGGAACCCACCTCACCTATTCCTCCACCCAGAGGAACACCTTTCACCTCCTTCCTCACCCGTGGAGGAGCCTTCCACTAATATCGAGACCATTTCACCTTTGGCTTCTCCACCTAGGGAACCATCATTCATAGTACTTCTTCAGTCCATGGAGGATGCTTGTTTATCTCCTCCACCCACAGAGGAGCACCCATCATCTCCTCCACCTATAGAGGAACACCCATTTTCTCCTCCACCTATCATGGATCCTAGTAGAGATACCTTTTCCTCTAGGTGAACATTCTCCATCAGCTACCCAAGATCCCCATAGACCTACTTTTAGCTCTCTTACCCATGGAAGCCGAAGCCAACAAATTTCCCATCTCTAAGACACATTTTATGGGAATAGCCATTAGGTCCTCATCAACTTCACCTATAGATGTGTCATTCTCATGTTTGGTCGATCACCTAGATTATGTGGACAAAGCCTTATTATGGGGGCGTCTTTTTACTTCGGTCTCAACACAGATGCAGATGTCACTTGTTGATACTTCCACTATCTACCCAAAAATATTTCAACCAATCGAACCGAACACAACCACCTCTATCACAACTTCTTCCATAACCCATCATAGCTCAACACACACCCTTACCCATAACCCAACATACATCTAAATCCAAACCCACACCTACATCATCTTCCTCAACTAAACCTATCACTACCTTAGGGGTCACCCCAACCACCAACCTTACTCATCCACCTATCAAACTAGATTTAGCTACATTTTCCATAGTCAATACCCAACCTACTTTGGCACCCAAATAGAAGAACCAAACCCATATAACTCATACCCTAGTTTGCTAATCACACCTACATCACCTTCACCTTTTTGTCCTATTTTAGGACCTCAACCTCCCAACACGATCAAGAAACCTCCACCCATCAATAAACTAAAAACACAACAGCCCATTCCTTCCTCACAAACCTCTAACATACCTAGGCACCCATGACAACTTACACCTACACACCATAGCATCTTTACCACCCATACCTCCAATACCCTCAGCAAATTCTTCATTACCCACTACACTTCAATCTCTATCCCTCACACCCCCTACATGACCCACATCATCTACCTTCACAAACACCTCTCCATTATCCCCGTGGGTAACTCCCTCTTCCCCATCCACTTTTCCTTCTAGATCTCGTACACCCATATCACCTTTACCCAAGAAGGTGTAACCTAAAGACAAAAATTCACTACCCTCCAATAAGGTAGTCAAAACAACCATACACCCTCCTGCCCATTCATCTACCATACCCTACCCAAGAAAACACAACCAACACCCAAGACCACTCCAGCACCCAAAACCATAGCTCGACCCACTCCCCCTCCTGCAAGGACCGTTCCTCAACAATTAGTTGCACCTACACCCAAACCCACTTTCACTTCCCATTGTGATCCACTAGCAGGTCCTATGCCAAAATCTTAACCAACCTCCTTGAGACTTCTATCATCATGTTACCACCACTTAGACCTTATGACCCCTCAAACCCAAGCCAAAAGGGTTTGATGACACTAAAATTTGTGCCTACCATCATGTGTCAGGGCATGATGTGGAGAACTACAAGGCTTTGAAAACCATCCTTATCTAGTTGTGTCCTCCTGAAGCCAACTTTGATGATGATGACCTTCTTGATGAGGACCCTACTTCACCGACACCCATTCCCATAGTCCTTCCCTCACTTCCCACTCAACAACCATGACCTCCACCCCCCAGCTCCTAGAGCCACCTCCAAGATTCAAAATTAACATGGTTTCACATCAGAGAACTTGCCACACCATTACCTAAATGTCATTGCACCTAGCTCACTTCACAAGGCTTTTTTCTCCTCGGTAGGTTTTTTCCCATCATGTCGTTATACCACTCATCCTACACCTTCTCCATTTTCCAACTCCCCTCAAATCAACATGATCCACATCACTACCCATGCTCAGAAAGACAAAGGCAAGGAAAAGGAAACCGACCAACCAACCAATCCTATACCCAACATACCATCTGCACCCACACCTAAGATTACTATCCGCAGCCCCACATACCCTATTTCTAATGGGGTCACACATCGCACCATGCTCAAACAATTACACCAATCTCCCCTCAAAATGTCCCTATATGACCTCATCCAAACCTTGGAATCCCATCGTCAAGCTCTCATGGAGGTTCTTCAATCTATTGAGGTTTTACCCAATGACCCTACACCCATAGCCTCCATTATCACACCCCATCATGTAGCCTCTCTCACCAAATTGCCACCTTTATCCACACCTCACCCTACTCACCAAGTAGCCTCCCTTAGCTTCTCAGAGGAAGAGATCACACCACACCAAACCGATGACCCGACCCATCCTCTCTTCATCTCTATCCACATTGATGATATACATGTATGATGTGTAATGATCGATGGGGGTGCTAGCATTAATATCATTTCATCCCATGCATTCACTCAAATGTGCATACCTGACAATTACATGCATAAACATCCCATCATGTTGCGTTCATTCAATGATGCTATCACCTCTACACTAAGCACCATCATCCTCCACATTCACGTGGGCCCCGCACTATTTCCATAATTATTTTACATCTGGAGGGGAATTTCAATATAACCTTTGCTTGGTAGACCTGGATTCATGTCATGGGTTCGTTCCTTCCACTTTGCATCATGTGTAAAATTTTTGAACATGAAGGACACACCTATACTATTCTAGCTGATCCATCACCTTTAAAACATGCAACATGCTTTACCAACCCAATGATGTGCTTATACCCATTAAGGCATCTACCTCCACAACCACTACCGCTTCACCTACACCTCCACTTACTAGTACAATCGCTACCTCAACCACACATGCCTCCTCCATTCCTACCACTGCCACAACCTCCATGGCCGACCCATCACCTCCCAATCCATTAGCTCCACCTCCACATCGACCTCTGACACATCATCTATTCCAGCTACCCACATACTAACCACCGATCCCTTGGAAGGTATTTTTCAATGCCTCACTCTGGGGAGTATCACCTATATAATGTCAACACATTCCTTACTCCACAAGAGTATGGAAGTCTTCACCAACACCCTCGCTATGATCACCACATAGGAGAATGTCCTTTATGGTCCTCCTCATCTTCGTACTAGTCTCACCTATGGGGGACTTGATACTACCACTTACACACCCAAACCACCATCATAAACCCACCCATTTTCCACTGACTTCTAGTCTCTCACCAATCACCATTTCACCCACACCTTCCTACACCGATGTGCATGGAAGGGTTTTGGTTTTGGATTTTATGAGCAAGGCCACCATACTATTATTCCATGTACCACCCACAAACATAACAAATGTAGTGGTATCGGCTTTCTTGAACCACCTACCAAACAAGCCTACATTGAACTCATCGAGACATCAACCCTTCTCCACCTTCTTCACTCGCTCCACCTTCATCACCACCTTCACCGATGGAGTCGATGGATCTTGAATCTATCCCTCCTAACTTTTTTTTTCATAAACACCATTTCCTTGGGGCCTTTGACTTATCAACATGAGGGTGAGGCCCCTTCCTCTCTTCCCTTCTGTATCCTAAAATGATCGATGATGATACACCTTCCATTAATGTCATTCAATGTTAGGATGATGAATCTATACTCACCTACCTTGCGTGCAAAGACTCATATATTCATCGTCGTTACCTCTCGAGACACAAACCATGTTGAATGAATCAACTATCGAGATCAACATTCATACTCAAGATGACCCACACATTCTAAAGATCGGTCAATCTTTAGATGTTGCTAAACAAGAAGCCATCACTTCTTTTCTCAAAGATCATAACCACACATTTGCTTGGTCTTACGTAGACATGCCCGGTATTGACCCCACCATAGTGGTCCACAATATGTAACCATTCCCGATGCCAAACCCATCAAAAAAAAGCGAGGAAAATGCACCCTCACATTTCCCTTCTCGTCAAAGAAGAACTTCAATGCCTTCTTTCCATTTCCTTCATATTACCCATTGATTATCCTCGTTGGATTTCTAACATTGTCCCTATCACTAAGGTGATAGGGGGACTCACATTTGCATGGACTTTCATGGACCTCAACCTAGCCTACCCAAAAGATGACTTCCCTCTACCGGTATTGACCAACTAGTTGACCTTATCGCTGGTCACGAGATGCTATCACTCATGGATGGATTCTCGGGTTATAACCAAATCTTACTTGCCCCAGAGGATCAACACAAAACCACATTCATCACCCCTTGGGGGACCTTCTACTATCGAGTCATGCCTTTTGGCCTTAAAAATGTTGGTGCCACATATCAGTGGGCTATGACTTATATCTTCCATGATATCATGCATCGTATATTGGAAGATTATGGATGATGATCTCTCGCCAAATCTAAATGCCACTCGAGCACCTTACCATCCTCAAAACCATTTTTGATGGCGCCTTATTAAATATTGCATTCACCTTCAGCCCAAGAAGTGTGTCTTCGTGGTCCTCTCAGAAAACTCTTGGGATTTATCATTTCCCTACGTGGTATAGAAGTTGACCCTACTAAAGTCAAGGCCATTCTCAAAATGCCTCTCACCCACTAACCTTAGATAAGCTCGTAGCCTACAAGGTAAGTGTAGTCTATTATTCATTTCATTTCATTTCACAATTATCTGATCGGTGTCAACCATTTCATCATCTACTCAAGAAGGATGTCTCCTTTAAATGGGATGATGACTGCCACAAAGCTTTTGAGGCCTTAAAACAATACCTTCTCCAACCACCCGTACTCATTCCACCTAAAGATGATCAACCTTTCTACCTATACATCTCAGCTACCGATCATTCCTTGGGAGCCATGCTCGCTCATCGTGATGAACAACATAGGGAGCAGGTGGTTTATTACATAAGCCATACTCTTTTGGACTATGAAACCCGATACACCCATCCTAAAAAACTTTTCTTAGCCTTAGTTTTCATTGCCACAAAACTCGCCATTACCTACTCAACCACAAAACCTATGTTGTAACCAACACCGACCCCTTACACTTCATGTATGCCAAACCTTATCAAAATCATGTGCGCATGATGGCTTATGCTTTTAGCTGACCTCAACCTCAAATTCATTCATCAAAATTCCATCAAAGGCCAAGCTATCACCGACCAATTGGCCAACGCACCTATTTCCGGGGATCAACCCTCTAATTTTGACTTTCCAGATGAGTCAATTACTACCCTTTCCCTGGACAAACCCACTTATCAAATGACACTCTTCTTCGATGGTTCCAAGTGTCAACATGGAGGTGGGGCTGGTATTATCCTCATTCTACTTGATGGTGAACCCATGCCTTTGTCTTTCAAACTAGATTTTGATTGTACAAACAATATTTCTGAATACGAAGTGCTCGTATTAGGTCTCCAAGCTACCTATGCCCTAGATGTCAAATCAATCAACATCTTTGGTGATTCTCAATTGGTTATAAACCAAGTCAATGGTATATACCAATGTCGTAATGAAACACTTCAAAAGTATAAACATCATGTTGACATAATTTTGACCACCTTTGACCGTTATGACCTTTAGACCATCCCCCATTCAACAAAAATTTGTAGATACCATGGCTTGCTTGGCCTCTCAAATACCCACTTCACCCACCGATTCTAAAATCTTTGTCACCATACAAAGACTCCAATCACCTTCTTATTTACCTCGTGAATTTTACTCCATTGGAACCACTACCCCTGACCTAAGTGACCTTTGGTATAAACAATACTCCGACTACCTTTCTCTCTCCATCTTACCTCCTGATCTCACCCGTAATGGACAACACACCTTCCTTAAAAAGGTCTCTCATTACGTCATCATGGGGGCCTCCTCTATAAGCATGGCTTTGATGGTATTCTCTTACGATGCCTCATGAGTTCTGAAATTCCTTATACCATTAAGGAAGTTCATGATGGCATATGTGGAGGTCACTTCAATGGCCTTGTTGTTGCTAAGCGTATTCTTCGCCTAGGCTATTACTGGCCTGACCCTTAATCATGATTGTTGCGACTATGTCAAACATTGTGTAAAATGCCAACAACATGCCAACCTTCATCATACACCCAGTCATGCCTTACAGGTCACCCGTGACCTTTGGCCCTTCTCTCAATGGGGTTTGGATCTTTTTGGAGAGATAAACCCCATTCTTCCTAACAACATCAATGGATCATCACCGCTACCGAATACTACACAAAATGGGTTGAAGCCATACCACTCATCTCCATGAAAGATGAGAAAATATGTGAGTTCATCAATCATCACCTCATTTTTCACTTTGTGTTTCCTCATCGCCTCATCACTAATAATGGAAAACAATTCAAAAAAAAAAACATTGTGCAAAAACTTTGTGATGCCTTCAACATTCAACTAAGTTTCTCATCACCTTATTACCCATAGAACAATGGCCAAGCTAAATCCACTAATAAAACCCTAAACAAAATTCTCATGAAGGTGGTTAATGATACTGGGAAGGATTAGCATACGCACATTCATTTTTCCCTATGGGAATATCGCACTAGTATCCACACTTCCACTGCTGCCACACCATTTTCTCTTGTCTACGGTACCAAGGCTATTCTACCACTCGAAGTCCATATTCCCTCATTTCCACATTTCTCTCCACAACATGCTCAATGATGATGAATTTCGTCAAGACCGTTTAGCACAATTGGAGTTATTAGATGAATGTCATCTTAACGCTCTTGACCACCTTCAAGTTTACCAAAACGTATCAAACATGCCTATGAAAAACGTGTCCATGAACATGAACCTTCCAAGTCGGTGACCTTGTCTGAAAGAAAATCAACATGTAACCAAAGTAGAAAAAATTAAATGGGGAAAATTTGCTCCTAATTGGCTTGGACCATACATTGTGACCCATACTTATGGATTAGGTGCTTATCATTTATCTTCACTCGATGGTAAACCCAAACCTGAGCCCCTTAATGCCTTACATCTTGACCATTCTACTATTGAATTTTAGTCCTACATCATTTTTGCCTCTTTCCATGCTCATCCCTTGAGCGCTATTCACTTCTTACACCTCACCAACGATTAAACAAGAATCATGTGATTACCCATCACTTGTTATCTTCTCTTAACTATGTGTACCACGATGCTGCACATAGCATGATTCTCATGGATACTTTTTGTCTACCTTTAGATGAGATCCCATGGTCATTTCACCCTAATTTTTGAACAAGAATCCTTTTCCTCACCTTGGTCTTGTCCATGACTTCAAAGCCCCACATGGGACCAACTCCTTGAGTCAAAATTCTAATAAAAGATGACTCCCTCAAAAGGACATCTTCCTCTTGGTAATCACTACTATAAATAGACTGCTCCCTCGAAGGATAGCTATGTAAATATCTTTTAAAAAAAAAGAGAATTTGAAGCTTCCCACATTCGATCATCACTTCATGAACACCTCAAGGAGTTCATTTCCTCATTCTCATATAGACTTCCGACATCGATCAGTCTATCTCAAATACAAGTCAAAACATAAGACTTTTCGTCATGGACTTGCCCTTTGTGACCTCGGATCTCTTGCCCAAAGAGCATGCCACCTCATATCATATAAAATTACTCACCTTTCACCCTTCTCCCCATTTACACCCCCATTTTCCTACTACCTCAAGGGACCTCTTGGAAATAAGACATTTGGTGATCATGTGACTACTTTTCACCCTTAGAAAAATCAATCAACAATGTCTTTAGGGTCTTACGTTCATCACCTTCTCAAGGTATGATCCGATCGGTATGATCCTATCCAATCGGGTGGCTTTATTCCCCCTCTTATCTTTTAAACATCTTTATTTACATTTTGATTACCTTATATAGGACTTGGTCCTCTCAAACACATACCTTTGGGGTAATTTTCTTCTTCCACCACAATCGACATCACCTATACCATTTTTCCTATGGCCCACTCAACACATCTAACAAAACCTAAACCCATCATGCCTAAAACCTACCAACTCATTCTCATACCTCCTCATATTCTTCCCTAGCCTATATGGGAGAACTACATCTCATCGAGGTCCCTTTTTCTCCGGGACTATGTAGAAAACACTCGTAGGGCATGGGCAAACTTGGAGGTCAGCTCGGCCACTCTCTACCCTCACCAATTCATCTTTCATTTTTCTCATTTTCTCAATTACATTCTACCCTACTTAGTTTCCTTTTATATCTAAAATTGGAAATTAAACCAAACAAATAACAAGTTGCTTAACTTTTTTATCCTTATCACAACATACTTTTATTACGACTTCCATTTCTCTCTCATCATCATGCATATATTATTAAAAAAATCTTCAACATGACCCATATCATTATTCATTACACAAATTAATGAATCAAAACCTCAACCAATTTAAAATTAACCATGCCTAAGAAACCTATCCTTTGACTTGATCCATGCCTAATAGGCTGCCTACTATCAACCATGCCTAAACTAACTCTCGACTACATGCCATGCCTAATATCCTGCACTCGAACCATGGCCTCTCCAAGACCTGACTAAACCATGCCTAAACCATGCCTAAACGTCACCATCATGATTTATCATGTCCTGCCTGTCCTACGGGCATCCTTTTGTCCATATCACAAAAAAATTTAAAGTCTCATAAAACCTCGACAAATCAAGAATATCATGCATCTCATCATATACATATATAAGTGTGTCTTAATACAATATGTATGACTATCCCTCATATAAGGCCCATCTATGCTCTCAAATCAAATCATCCCTACACACAAGCCTTGGTCTCATAATAGCCATGACCATCATTCCCATCTCCATCTCCATCCCCAACGGCCATCCGGGCTCAAAATAGCCATCTTGAACACATGTAACTCTCACCTCCACCACCTGCTCAAAATTTACAAAGCTCTCGCTGCACCATACCCACTGGGTAATCAGTCACCACTCCCCCGTAGGGGTCCCTCTACATGATGATGGTGGCTAGATCCAACTGCCCTCCTTGGGTGGTATGGCTGCTTGTAAAATGAGCAACCACCACTATCTATATCTGCCTATCTCTATGACCCGACATCATCAATCCACCAGTCCACTGCCTACTCCTCCTACCCTGTGGGCACTGTAGGATGTGGTAGAGGTAAGGGCCTCTCCATGTCGTCTCTCCTATACTGTGGGAAGGGTAGAGGTATGTCTGTAGTAGCCCAAACTGCCACCTAACTCTATCAACTCGGGATCATCTCATGCTCCCGACATGGATGACCTGTATCCATCTCAAAGTAGTTGCTAAAAGCTCAGCTAGCTCATCATGCATATGCCTATATGATGGGAAGCCCACATATGGCCTCCAAATGATGTCCACCCTAGAAAACCCCTCCAATAGTCACTGAAAATAGGCCACATCATGTGTGGACCTATCGATCTCTGCTCTCCAATAACATGCACCCATCACCTATATCCCACTCATACATAGCCTAGTGGAAAGGCATCGTCCCTGGGGCATGCCCACTAGATGCACATAGACAATGTGCTCATATGCCCAACAGTGAAGTAAAAAGGTACACACAGGCTGAACCTACGCAACTGCCCATATGCCCACAACTCTGTATAGCTACACCAGGAATGCTGGCGCCCAGGAAAAGCGGGTCTTGTCTATCATCATGTCATGTAATACCCCATCAAAGAGGGGGAAATCCACCCCCTCTACATCCGGTAGTGTGCAAAGCAGCACACTGCCTCCATCAATAGAACTACTAGCCTCATCTCCTCTGGAAGGGCTAGGTACATCTCTCCATAGTGCAAGTTGGTGCTATGGAAGGTCAGCTCAGCCATCCCCTCTCCAAACACCATCAAGCATCAGCTCCTCTCGAGGCCTCATGAGGAGATTGAATAGACCATGTACCCAATATGGGTAGTACATAATCTGAACACGTCCTCTAGGGTGACTGTCATCTCACCCATCGGTAGGTGGAACATGTTGGTCATGAATCCCATCTATCGATGAGAGCAGACCATCAAACTAGGATATCGGACTACACATGTCGATAATGTCGGACCCACTCAGGCCCACCTCCTCCACATGCCTGCAGCTCCTCGGGGTCGATGTGCCACAAATATCATGAGTAGGGGAACCCTGTCCACACATGCGTAACTGATCTCTCCCCTGCATCTAATACAAACAACAAATTAATCTACATTTATCATACCCATACTCACCCACTATCATTTTCCCGCACCCTATTTTACCCCTACCCATCTCAACCACCCAACCTATGGCACTTTTGGCCCCTACTCTCTCTAAAACCCCTATCACCCCGGTTTCTCTAATCGTCACTTCGGTCATTTCATGGTCACACCTGCATTTCATGACCGATACCTAGTTTAACCCTACCAAATGTCGGCTCAAACCGACCGACCCGCCACTCACATGTCGCGATAAAACCCATGACCCCAAACCTCCCTTCTCAAAAATTTACTACCTTGACACTTCTACCCACCTAAAATCACCTACACCTCCCCTACACCTCATCCCTCCCCTCTTCTCCCACTTATCTCTCTCCCCACTCCTATTTTACCCAATTTACCCTCCCATTTCCAAATTTTATTTTCCCCACCCAAAACAAAAAACCAAAAACCCAATTTGACAAATCACCTAATCTATCTAACAAAATACAACAAGAGTTGGATGCTTACCTCATCATGCTATATGTCATCGTGGTGGCACATTTGGCAGCCGCTACACGGTGATGCCCACCCGATCCCTCCCTCTCGGCCTCTGCCATCACCAAATCGCTACCCGCGACTCCAACCAATCAAATCACACCCACCGATCTCATGTGGACCACCTCTCACCAACCTAATCACCCACCGTTCGGCTCGTTTGACTCAACTCAACCTTTCATTCCATCGGACACTTTTCCCTTTTTTCTCTCTCTTGTGTCATTTTCTCAATTCGCTAAGATGACAAATGAATAACAAAAACATAGATTTTTTTTGTTTTTATAACAAACCCGACCTAACCGATGCGGTTTTACCTTCACCAACATTGGTCACATGCCCTACCTTACCATGGTTGGTTACACTCTACGGCGTCGGTCACCCTTGACCGCATCGGTCACCCTCTCTTGCACATTGCCCTAAATTTTACCCTATTACCCTGCCCATCACTCCTTTTTTCCACACCTAACCCTTTACCCTGATCATTTACCCCACCCCACCTTTACCCAAACCATTTACCTCACCCTCCTGACCTCATCATTTACTACCTAATCTCGTCCTCCTTTGGGGACTCATTATTTTACCCATACCTCGGCCCTACCCATGTCGTGACCTAGATACTTGGACTGAAAATCGCTAGTGACCTTTGACCTCATGTGTTCACTATACCTTGCGGCACTATTACCTATGTTGATTGACCTAATGACCTTACCTTACCTCTTGCCGTGACCATTTATCTTGACCTTACCTTTGGTGTATTGGAACATACCTAAATGTTCCTGCACCTAACACCACCGTCGTGTTTCGACCATATCCTATACCTTGGATACCGGAATCACTTCAACCTTGTTTAGATAAACCTATCGACCTTAGACAATGTAGAGTTTTCTACTCTTCAACCTAGTAGCGTGTTACAGTTTATACATGTGCATGTGTTTGAATGTTACTACCTTTGACCCTGACCCATTACCTAGATTACCTAAGTAGACCTTGCTCCTTTTTCCCCTATTACCCACCTTCCTTTCATCACATTTTCCTTTTATCAAACCACTCACCGATTCTACCTTCTGCCTCATCATTTCTGGTTTGAGGGGGATCACCTCCATCCACACATGGGGCAACCACATCTTATTTTTGTTAGCGTCGCTTACCAATACAAGCTACACAACAAAAAGGGGAAAAATGTAGACACCAAAATTAGGTCACACTCCCCTTTGGTCCCTCGACAAATAAACACCTTCATCACATTCACCTAGCCATGGCCCCCTTCACCTCACTATAATATTAATTTAATTATAAAAATTAAATTAATTCATTATCCTCACCATATTTATTATTTAAATATCTTAATTTAGATAATGCCCACATATCCACCTCACCTAGACACCTCATCTAGCCACCTCACCCTAAGACCTATTCTTAGTAAGTTGCCATAACTAACTAAGACTTACCCAAACCCTAAAAATCAATGCCTACATTTCCTCTAACCACATTCCGCATGCTTAAAAGAAGCTTCCAGTCTAATCATGAGTTAATGACACGAGATCCTAGAAAATCAAGGGGATCTGCCTAGTTTAGTAAACCTAGGAAATCCCACCCTAACCGATGTCGGTTACCCTTAACCACCACTAGTTAAGCCGGAACCACCATTGGTCACCTTTTAATCCCCAAAACAACCTTATTTTTGAGGTTGGAAAAAATATTGGCAGATTCCTGAGAGATATCACATCTTTTGAGAACAATTTTCCATGAGAACATGCATGTAAGGAAGGAGATCAAGCATTTTCTCTTTGATAGACATCCAATTATTCATCCAAAGAACCATAACCACCCATCACAGATTTGATCCAACCAAGAAAAAAAGGAATGCACATGCAGCCCATGTAATATTTCCCCAATGTTTGGTGATCCTCTACAGCAACATTCAACCTCTTACCAGCACCTTCATTCCTCACTCACAGATGTCTAGAAATAGATTTCAAGTAAGTAGAACATTTTACTCCTCTGGTTCATTCATTTAATCATTGTATCTTCATCCTTTGTTCTCCTAGCCACCCATTGACCTCCTTAATACTCACCCCTCCATATCCCCATTAAAACCTCACCAAATCCCATCCAAATGACCTAATACCTCATTTTGACCAGCCTAGTCCTTTGTGTAATCATAAGGGAGATCTAAAGCTCATTCTATGGCATTCCTAGTTTTCCACAGTAATCGGCACTAGTTCTCCCCAACCAGCATTGGTCACCCTTAACCGGACATCGGTCTCTGTATTTACAATACAACCTGAACAGTGACCTATCCACCTATCCCCACATCACCCTTAATCACCTGTGACCTGCCTAAGACCTCTGTTAGACCTGCTAGAGACCCATAACTAGTTACTTGACCTTGGATCTTATCTTAACCTAGCTTGTTAGATTAGATCTTTCTTATTGTGTTTTGAATGAGATACCTAAATCATTTTAATTACAATAGGATTTACTTTATTACCAGCATTAAATTGTTTTAAATAGTGGATTGATAGCCATCTAGGAAGTATCACACTTCTCGGATCTAGCACATGCTAGGTAGTCCACTGCATATATTGTTTAACTTTTATTTAGTGGTCTTGTGTTCCATTTTAGGTAGTTCCTCCTAGCCAAAAGGAAGCTCTCATGATCAGCTATGGATTTAGAAGTCATACGCATGCAACAACCTATCAACCAACATTTCAATAGGTATTCCTCCTACGCCCATTACCCTATCTGTTTCGTCACTTTCAAAGAAACGTCTAAGAATTAGGTGTGAACCATTTGTGACTCAAATAAATCCATGACAATCAATTTATTTCTATCGATAGTATGCCACCATCTACTCCATGGTTGTCATCTCCTTGAAAATCAGTTAATGCATCTCCTAATTCCTCATCTAGTACATCAAAATTTATGTTACTAAAAGCACAATCTACTCCTAGTTCACCAACCTACACATCATCTATGTGGCCTCGCCACTCTTCTATTCCTACGAATCAATATAGGCCCATTCCTTCCATGGTTATTACATCTCGACATAGGTCACAACCTCATTTTATTCCATGTGGGTGTATATTACCTCCACCCTTGAATTCTTGTCGATCTCCATCACCTACACATTTTTCACACCATGGTGCTCATCATATAGTCATCCATCCCATGTGCATAAACTTCACTCACATGCGCATTGGAAATCTACTACACCATCGATACTAGAACATGGTCATAGGCCTTCATCAGCAAAATATTAGATGAAGGACCTTTGTCCTTAAATTTTATTGGATTGATTATTTTTCATGTACACTTGGGGGGAATATCACTTAAATCCCCCCACCTAACATCAACACATCTCCCATACTTGCATATTCCTACATTAGCCTCTTAGCATAAGCATATTCATTTACACTTTAGTATTAGCATTCCTCGATGACACACTCTTGTGCATCAGTTCACAATCGAATGTTGAGGGCATACTATACACATGAACCCCACACACAACACATTAGACACTAAAATCACATACCTTTAGACATATTACATACTGCATCTTACATTTTCTCTACATCATTTTTTTTTTGACCTTAGTTCATATACATATCATACATATTATACAAACTATACTACTATTCAAAAATCATACCTCTATCATCTACGCGTCTTGCATATTACCCATCCTACATGTTAAATAAAATTTAATTCACACATATGTCTTTGCGTAATCTACATTGTGTATTACACATTTTTCACATCACATGGTTGTCTCTCATCATTGACATACTACATCTTCTTATATGCTATGCACTCACTACCCTATAATGCACTCTATTTGTATGGTCCATACTAGACTCTGTTAAGGCTATATATCACCAAAGGACCTCATCACATTAACGTATTCATTATTTAAAGCCTTATCATGCAACATTCCTAGGTTAGTGACATACGCTATAGGCTAAATGGTCACTTACTATATTATCTTGTAGTGATGCACGCTTTAGGATCACTCATCACTCTTTCGTTCATCTTGTTGTGATATACGCTTTGTTTACAACCTCACACATAGATCATCTCTAGGTTGCATATCACCAACACACATATACATTCAACATGTAACACAAAAACGCACTGTTCAACCATTTTCCAATGATGGACTCTCGTTTACGGTTCATTCTTGACTCCCGAGGGGAAAAACAAATGAATCTCACTAAATACAATTCCATTTACTTGGGGGCATGTGACTCCTATCATCCATCTTGCATTCCATTCTATCGATCCATACATATCGCATATCTTGGTTACATTTAATCTTGCTTGCATTTACTTGTACATGTTATCTTTACTACACATGCTAGGTAGATCTCATGCATGTCATTGTCTTTACCACACACACATGCATGTTGACATCCTTTTTCTAGTTGTGATCATAGATATAGGTATTTTACACACAACATGGATTATTGGCCAATACAAGTCCCACAAAGCAGCTATTGGGGAATCCATATTCGTACACTATAGGTGTTATTGTTTTATTTTGTACTTAGCACACTACTTTATTGGTTATACACACTTTTAACATACACTTTATCTTTCTAACATGCTAACAGGCACTTCATGTGCAACATTTGTTTACAGGATTACTTGTTACCATGGGTATCTATTGTTTGTACTTGATTGTCTTTGTTTTCTATTATATGTGGGCCTTACCCTTTGTTTGGTGTGCACACTTGCTTGTTTGTATGCAACCACTATGGACTTGAGTCTCTTGCAACATCATGAATGATGTACCATGTTTACAACCTAATTTTTGTGGCCTACATTATTTTCTTGATTGTTTTAGCTTACACATTGCTTGTCTAACTTACATTTGGTCCTATACATGCATGATTGTTCATAATAACACTTTTTTCTACCCACTTGTTTGTGCGTGCCTTGGTTTCTACCAAGCACATCCCCTTCCCCGTAGGGCACAATTTCCATGTAGCTCAAGACTCTTTTAGGGCCTCATTCTCCTATCCGCGATGTCGAATGTGCCCTAAAAGAGGGGGCATAATTTGGGTTTACACACTACACAACATAGAACCGGTAGAGTTTAGTTTTTTTTTCACCCATGACATAGTGGGTTATACAAAGTGAATGAATTCATAATAGTCTGACTGAACTCCGATACACAATGAATCTTATGGACATGTAGTCCTTAACATTATGGGGAGCGTTATAGGTTAGAGGATAAATAAAACATTCCTCTTTATACTAATTTTTCCCAGTGTCATCGGATTGCACAAAAACTAGGTAGTACAGAGATCTCTTCATACTCTCAAGGAAGCAATTACAAGTTAGAGGAACAACAAACTTTCTTTCCTACATTTCTTCGACCACAATGGTTGTAGACACCTAAAATTAACACCGCTAATTTATGTATCGGTGTCCACTGGTCCCCTTCATTATCACATTACACCCCTCATATTTATTAAATATTAACATCATCACCATACTCACATAATTCCACATCCATCATTAATCAAACCTAACCTTCCATTTATTAATTAACCCCTCACATTACCTAGGTCATATTTCCCCTCCCATGGCTAAAATAAATAATTAATTAATTAATTTCCCCCTCACACCTCACTATGACACCTCACTAGGACATCTCACTAACCACCTAACCTCCTCTAAAACTACCTTCTAAAATCTCTAACTTCTTCCTAACCTCCTCTAAAACAACCTTCTAAAAATCATGATGACTCATCCTAACCACCTAAATCATAACTAAAACAATCTTCTAAAATAAAAACTTAACCACCACTAAATTATTCATAACCACCTAAATCATAACTAAAACAAAAAAAAAAATCTCACCCTTATCCTAACCACTTTTGAAATCCTCCAAAATTAAGATCAAAATAAAATAAAATCATCCTTTTCAACCAAGCTCGAACTACTGCGATTGCTAATGATTCTCTCCTATTTTCACTATAAATATAAGTTCTTGGCTTCCATTTGAGATTGAATGGAAGGTGGATGAGACTCTAAGATTTCATATTCTATTCTTATTTAATTGTATACCTCTCACAGAGCCAGAGATTGTCCAATAAATCTTCTTCAAGCGTCATTCATACATTCAAAATCACGCCGACGAGTCTTTTTTGCTTTGAAAATATTTCTCTCATGGGTAATCTAATATTTGTTGTATTTTTATCAAACTATGCAAGGTAATCAGTTTCCTAGCTTTAATACATTATTTTTCATCATTTTGCAACCTTAATCAACCTTTTTAACATTTTTTTCAAGTCTTCCGATTCATCCATTTTCCAAAGCATGTACTTTTTCACAGCAATCACTGGTGATTCCCAAAATCACTGGATATTGGCCCAGTCATTAAAATTTCACATAAAATCACTGGAAATTATTTGATCCAATGAAAATAGATTGAAATAGGATTTTTGTTGCTTCTTTCGGTTCATGAAACGGAGCTATGGTTAAAAAGTTATGATCAAAACATCAGAGGGTGGTTTTTATTAGATCCAGAGCTCCACCATCAACAAAATCATCATTCCAAGGCCTTCCCAAATCAAGTAATATCACATTTTTAGTCTTATCAATTAGTTGAAATTAGGGAATTTCCTTTCCTTTACATCATTGTCTAAATCACTCATCACTTAATAGCTTGAATCATTTCTTTGTATTGATCTATTTATCATTTATTCTATAATCACCAGATTATTTTCTTGAATGTGGATTGACATCCTTGCAAGGAATTCCATTGATTTCGTGGTCCGGCCTCGTCAGGAAATCCACCATATATTTTACTAACTCCATCTTGTGTGATTGTTTTTTATTTGTAAGCTTTCTTTCAGGAAACAAAGAAGATTTTTTCACTTTATTCACCGAGTGCAATATCACACTATCCACATGGTGGGTATCCTCAGAAATCCTACCATAGTGAGTTTGGTAAGGTCGTATCATCTTGCTTGCAAAAATAGGTTGAAGAATGGTAAGATTTATCTAGAAAAGTTTGGCATGCTCGGTGGGATATCCATTTGTCCCTTTCTTTCTTATTTCATTTTAATCAATAATATAAATTCACATTTTTTCACTATCTACGGAAATCGCTAGTGATTGGCTTAATCATTCGTGATTAGCCCAATCACCTACAATTTCCTATGTAGTTTTCTATAATCCCATAGTTTGGTTTTATCTTTCTTGTTTTCTATTTCTTCTAATCTTGTTAGGAATTCTTATTGAGAGGCTTGTTTTTGGATTTGCTAATTGGGCACTTCGAGAAAGTCGCTAAAATTTGGAACAAAAAATAAAATAGTAGTGCTCACATGGTAAGTCATGAATGCCTTCCTCTTTTCTTTCCATTTTGCATTTTTGTTTATTTGTTCTCAACAAAACTTAACATTCATTTTGGGTCTTAAAACAAACCAAATCTACATCCTTCTTGTTTCGCATAGCCTAATTAGAAGGTCAAATTGGTTGTATCCACTTACTCCTACCCCACACATAACCAAACAAAGTACACAATAAAAAACACATTCAAACACTTCCCACCTAGGTGAAACTAATTAGGATTTCATCACCCAACAGGGAAAATGACTTGGTGTTTTGGCCGAGTATAAAAACATGCATATCGGTATATTTTGCTTAGCACCCAACCCCCTTATTAAAGTGGGACCATGAGGTGAGGGGGTAGGCCCCAGTACCATGCTCGTATTGAGACAATGACAACATTACATAGTTGGGCCTCATGTACCTTTGGGTATATCTAGGATGCCACCCATGTAGACATAATTGAAACCATCATAGCTTTTCATTTCCTAGACCCATCATCTGCTTTTTCACATTTCACTTTTCTTAATTAAATCAAGAAAATTTAAAATTTATTTTTCTTGCTTATCTATGTTTATAAATTCAACAAGTTGTTGATTAGGAAATTGTGCGTTTGTTTGCTAGAAATTTTGTTAAAATATGTATGCATCATTATCTACACCAAAGACAACATTATAACTCATTTTATCAACCTAACACATCTCATTCAACTTTATTTAGCTCGACATGTTTCCAATATCACCTAGGCCATCTCATGTTCCCTCTGGAACTTCTACCTCTTATCCAATTCAACAATCCTATAATAAACCTATCCAACAAACCTATGACTATTCTTCACAGTCAAACTATTTCCAAACTATTGCTTCTTAGTATATGTCCAATGTATCTCAACAAGTGGTCTTTCTGGGAATATGATTGGACTCTTTTATTTCTTTCATTTTGCACCTGAGTTTAATCTGATCTTGGAATGAATTGTGGATTTATCCATCTATAAGACCCAGCCTTGGATCAGTGGCATTGATCCAAGAGATGCTTTAAGTTTATTCGGGATGAACAAAAATTATAGACCTTATGCAGGTTGCAAGGTCTGAATGCGTTGAATAAGTTATTCTGGAGTCTAACTCAGGCTAATTGTGTTAAATGAATTGGTTCCCAATATCGTAATATCAGGAAGGTCTTGATCGTGGGCTAGGTAATAAATTCAGATACATTTATTCAACTAGCCTATTGGCAGTGCTGGAGTGAATCCTTTTCATGAATGTATGTCTGTAGGTTCTTATTCTGAACATTTTAAATGTTAGACCTAAACTGGATTTATTAAGGTTAATAACCTAAACCTAAACTATAACCTATGGGTTAGGTTAGTGCTAACCTAGGCCTAAGCTATAAACTAATGTTCTAAAGTTAGTGACCTAGCGCTAAGGAGGTTAGACTAAGTATCATCTTAAATCCTAACCTATGCTTCTAACCTAACAAATGTTAGTGGAGGAAGGGGACCTATGAAGGGGTGCGAGCCATGGGCGGTAGTTTCTATGGCATTAAATGGGATGGATAAGTATGAAGGACAGGGATTTAGTGGAAGTTTCAAACGGCTAGTGAGGCCGACGTGGCAGAGTCGCCAAAGTTAGAAATGGTCTTTGACTTGCATTTGTCCATCGCCAACTATGGCGGTCGGTGGCAATGGAGATTGAGCGGGAATTTTGGAGTTAATACAATTAATGAACTCGGTCTTCGAGCTCGGATTTCTCGGGAAGACATGCAAAATGGAAAACTGGTAGTTTGTTTGGTTTTTCATGTGCTCCGGTTTTCTCTCTGTTTGATCACTGGTTCTTCGCACCAGTCTACTTGGTGTTGCATGGCAAATATGAGTGTAACTCACTCTTTTCTCTGTCAAGGAAAGTTTATAAGGCATGGAAATAACAAATTATTGTTGTTGAATCTAACGTGGAAAAAGAGGAGAAGGCTCGAGCTCTTTCAGTGGTCTTCTTGATTTTTAAGCGGCATTACCAGGCATGTTAGGCCCTAACTTTTAAAAATCTTGCTTTCTTCCAAATGATTTCATTAGAACAACTCTGTTCAGATGATTTTTGGGTTCAGTTGGTTTTTATGGTAGCTTTGTGTGATTTAGTTGTTGTATCTTCTTACTGGCTCGATTTTTCAAGTGAACCCTTGATGGGTGTGTATTGTGTTTCGAACTGTTGCACTATCTTGCTGTGTTTTGCATTTCGGTTAGATTTTGTAGAAATGCTTGCAAGGAAAATACATGAATTCGGTTCTGTGGGAGTCCATGAATTGTTTTCTTGTTTGATTCAGACTTCAGTCGATACCTTGCTGTTTTCACTTGTTGAAAAGGATACTGTTGGAATTCTTGAATGTACATGATATTTCGACTTCTGTATAAGTTATGTCGTGATTAATATATGTTATTGATGCTGTTGAACTTCTTGAAATGAAATTATGTCTTGGCTTCTGAAGAAGTACAGTCGTGAATACATTATGTTATTGAATTCCGTTGGAATCCTTGAGTAGATAGTATTTGACTTCTGAAGGAGTTTTAGATGGAGAATATTACTTGGGCTCGACTCCTTTTGAACTATTGAAGCGTATATTATGTTTTCCTCTTCTGAATAAGCTTAGAGTGAATATTGTTGTATTGGACTCAGTTGGAGTCCTTGTTATGAAACCAGTATTCTGCTTCTGTTTAAGCCTGTTTGTGAATAATTATTATTATTGGCACTGTTGGAATCCTTATATATATATATATATATATATATATATATATATCTTGTATTTCGGCTTCTGTAGAAGTTAGTCGTGAATGCCATACATTTCTACTCCTGAAGGAGTTCAGTTGTGATTACGGTATGTTATTGTTTTGGTTGGAATTCTAGAATTTTATAGGTATCTTGTATCTTACTACTTCTGTAGAAGTTTATTTGTGAATACTGTGCTTATTGACTCAGTTGGAGATCTGGAAATGTAACCGGTGATTCGACTTCTGTATAAGCTTGGTTGTGAATACCTATTGATATTGGCTCTGTTTGAGTCCTTAACATATATCTTGTATCTAGACTTCTGTAGAAATTTAGTTGTGAAAACTGCTGGTGTTGAATTAGTGGAAAACCTTGAATGCTTTCGTAGGAATTCGGCTACTGACCTTGTCCACGCTGTGTTTTCTTTTTTAAACTCGACTCTGTATGAGTCCTTGCTATATTCACACTATCACGGCTTGGATGAAACTTTGTTGAAAATAATGAATTGATGATGACCTTTATGAAGACCTTGTTGAGGTTATTATTTCCGGTAAGCGTCTTCTAATTCACACCCATGTTGTATAAACGTGGAGATTTGTTTCAGTTGAATGAAGCTGTGCAGGTTTGTGTTGGATTCAGTGTGAATGTCACTAGGTATGCATATGGAAACGTCATTTGTTTTAATGCTATCTAGCCTCTTGTTTGACTGTGATAAAAAGGTTATTCTTTTGATTTCGGCCTTGGATTTTAGTCCTTGCTGTGTTAGTAGGGATTAGATTGAGCTGTATGTTGCTGAGTGTTTCGACTCAGTGGGATTGCTCTTGTGTTTGTGCATGATTACGTCTTCTGTTATCATGACTATCTAGTCGTGTGCTTGACTGAAGTAAAGAGCTATTAACTGTACCTTGATAAGCGATGGCGTTGGATATTTTCTCGTTTGTTGATTAATATGGAAGGTTATGTGGAGTCTATTTGATGGATTATTCATCACTGCCTTGTCACGAGAGCTACTGTGTTGTTCAGTAAGTTACAGGCAATTTCTATTTGTGTATTTTGACGAACTGTAGATCTTCTTGTGGTCTCGACTGGCTTAGTCGCAGGTGTATAATGTGATTGCATTACTCTTAAGTGGACAGTACAGTCATGAGCATGTTGGGAAGGGACATCTGAATGTCTCGGTTTCTTTCTCTTCTGCTGTAAAGTATATGTTGATATATTTTTATCTAACTGTTGGAATTGTTTTAACATACTGATGGATTCATGAATTATTATGATATTCATTTTATTATGTTGAATGTAATGGTCTGTCTGATGTTTGCTGTCCTTGGGATTCAGATGGATAGTTGTTTTGGATACATTTGTTCTCCTTGGTCACTTACATTTATGAAGAAATATCTGAAAAGTATCTAGGACTATTTAGTAACTATAATATGAGTTACGCGTTTATAGTCATGTTTGAATTACAAAAGAGCATAGTCTGAATATGTTTACATGTTTGGTGAAATGATTTCATTTAAACAGGTTGTTTAATGAAAACAATTGGTGGATTGCGATTGTTTTAAGAATTAGTGCTTATCATGCTCAGTTCATCGAACTGACCCGTGTTGACAATTTTTGCAGATGGTTGCCGTAAGTGGTAAAAGCACGCAGATCTGATAGGATGTTCAGATTGTTTAATTTGGTTTTATGATGAATTACAGCATGATTCTCTGAATGTACTACTTGAAGAAAGATGTTCTTTTGCTGTTGAGTATTGTATCAAGTATGCTGAATGCATAAAATGTATTTGATTAGCTTGAAAGGAATGAAAAGAGATATTTGTTACTTATGTGTTTGTATTCGTATCTTGATGGTTTGACCTTCTTCGGTTCGAATGATCTTGAGAGCATTATTATTATTGTATAATTTGGAGACTTTTGTGATTATCTAAGTATACTTGCAAGATTATGTAACTGAATACTTATGATTGTTAGTAGTTCTAGTATGTTCTATCTAAAGCTAAATTGGAATTTAGATCACTGTCTTTCTGGAAGCTAGGGTTAAAATAAACCTGAGCAGGAAGCTAAACGAGCTGAATAAATTATTACTTCCTAGTCTTGATCTAAATCAAGACAACGTTTAATTGGATTCTTAAATCACTATATCTCGATACTAATAAGTAAGATATAAATTCAGTTATGAGAACTGATATAAACCTAAAAAGGGTTTGGTTAGCAATCTCATGTGAAGGTTGATGGTTATTGTCCAATTTCGTTGATTTAGAATTATGTATATTCTATGAACACCTTGAAGGGACCGCTAGTCTTAATAACTTCTCTTGTGTAAAGGGTTTTACTAAGAAAGGTAATTCTAAGGTGAGGAACCCAGGGATTGGGAAAGACTAACCTTAAGGGAGCATCTTTTAGTATAATTTTAACTCAACGTGTGTAACACTTATCAATAAGTAGATCTTTTCGAGGTGGATTTAAAGGTTGACGGCACAAGTCAACTGCAGGGTTGTACCTTCAAGAAGATTAGGATCTTCTCGAAGATACAACAATGCAGGTGACTTATGATGACACCCTTTGCATTGATCATTAAGATTTACACCTTAAACTCGAACAAGTTACTCTGGGACTGATTAGGAATGTGGTCATGTTATAAGGCTGCCCTAGGAGACTCGGGGTATCTTGACACCTTTGGATTAACTAGGGTTGACCCAGTATGTCAGGCGTATCCCTAGACCTCGGGAGCATCCCTATAATGTTGTCATCTTACTAATCCATTCTCGAGTGAATAACTTGGGACGAGAGAGTCTGACGTGGTTAGTATAAGACATTCTACATAACATAGGAATGGGGTGAAGGACGTATTCCAGATTGACGAGTATGCCGTCAAGGAATACGAGACATAAGTGATATGTTTCAAATATTTTCCCAAAGTATCACAAGTTGCTGATTGCGTTGTCCTAAGTCACCTAGTCTAAGGGATGAGATGCCGATGAATAATGGTAACAATTATTCAGATAGGTTCCTTGGATAGAGCATTCTAAATCCCAAATTAGGGAAGAGAACCGCAAGAGTATTGTGTTAAAATAAAAATGCCAACTCTTTGATACTCATGAATAGATTGGTAGATTACCGAGTCATGGAATGAATAGATCGGAAGTACTCGAGTCATTACACTCGCATATGGTTATCTGTTATAAGAATGGTTGTTTTTAATTTGTGAGTTCTAAATTATGTATTTAGAACCAGGAAGCATTTGTCAAAAAAATTACTTGTTCTAATGTATAAAAATGAGGATGTTACATTTCGACACCTCGTTTTTCATCACAATATCATCATAATCTCAATATCCCTCATATTGCATCTTATCAATCCATCTCTTCTTAAATCCCATTTTCACTACCTCATACATCCCACATCAATGCACATATCCCTACTTAGGCCCAATCAACTCCTCTCATCCAACAACAATAACATACTTATGAGCTTTTCCACATCTCCCCACATCCCTTTATCACAACCCACTTCATAAACAATATCCTCTAAAGCTACCCTCATAAATATTTGCATCAAGCCCATCTATTAAAAAACTATAATACTTCACATTTTCATTAGTCAAATCAATCACGTCCTCTCGTCAATTCCTTCACATTTAATCTTACAAATGATTCCATACAAGATCTATAAAATAGATTAGAGAATTTAGAAACCACTACCCAAGGATCCAAACACGTCCTCACTTATGATCAGGTTTGTAATGAAGCCATCCATCCATCGCAGCATATAATCCCTATCCTCCGCATTGTAAATTTCTTTAATTTACCATGTTCCATGGCTAAGAGGATGCTACGCAACACATACTCTCCTTTACACATTTTTGTTATCTCGTCATCCACAATCAAGATATTCTTCTCAGAACCTTTCCCATGTCATTAACGGGACTTTCCTTAGAGTGGTATAACTCCATCCCTTAACATTATTTTATCTCTTTCACTCAGCTAGCCCTGTTGTTTCTCAATCACTTCGCTATAAATGTCACTCACAAAATCACAATTTCTAAACTTGCTATCATTAAACAATCCAAAAATGAATCCCTTCAATAATTTGTCACTAAATGGAAAAGTACTATCAATCAATTGTCTTTTCCACTTCTACAATCAGAATTAATCGAGTTGTTTACTTGATCATGTTCCCATCACATATCATCCACCCTTCAAATCCATACATTCCACACCTTCGATGAAGCTTTCACCATGGCTAGGAAGTTATAAATCCAAGCCCTCAAAGAAGGCCATCTCAATCCTCAATCTCCACATGTCTCATCTAATTCCCCTAGATATTTCTATGATTTATATGGGGCTCCAAATGTTTTATCTGATTCCTCTATATCTTCTTATGATTCAGATAAAACTACATACGATTACCCTAGGTTTTCCTACGATTTAGATGAAACTACATGGGTTCCATCTCGATTCCCTAGGTCTTCCCATGATTCGGATTAAATTACCACATATGATGACATTACCTGTCTTCCTGACTCAACACCCTCGATAGAATCATTCCATATAGATAATTTGTATCCCTCGAGCTACGTCATTAACAACATTACATGTGATCTTCCCTATAAGAAGACTCGTTTCATCACCAATGTTTTCTTGAAAACTTAGGATTAATGGATCCTCTTTTCTATGATTCTCACAAATCGATATCATTTGTGTCCACTATCTAGTCATCCATTACCTCTGCACAACCCTTAGATTCCACTTTGGAATTAGTTACTAAAGAAGCCTTTGTAATTGAAGATATTGATATTCAATCACTTATTGAATTAATAAAAAAATAGAAAACTCATGTAATCCACCTCCCTCATTTGAATCAAACCCAATCATATCCCGATATACCCACTTACCTTCTAGCCTAGAACATTCCCTTGAATCAAAACTACATAGTCAAATAACATCACACTCATGACCTCACCCTTATCATTTGACACAATTCCTTCTTCTCTATCGAATGCAAACATTACAAAATTAAAACCAATCACACTCGCCACCTCATCCTCATCATCCATCGTAAAATACCATCCTTTACCTAAAATAAATAATACGAAATCTAAGTACGTGTCATCTAAGGCCTCAAATTTATCATCCATTATGGGACCCCATCCTTTATCACAATCTAATTCTATAAAATCTATGGGTCCACCCTTACCATCAATTTCAGGACCCCATCCCTTAGCTCAATATCATGACACACAATAAAACCCTATCTCATCCATCAACCATACCTCCTCCTCTATTTTGGGACCTTATCCATCATCTAATCTTATCAATCACACTTTCCATCACTTTCTTGGGTCATATTCTCCTTCTTATCAACCTCACAACATCCCTATGGTGTTCCAACACCATACAACATTCATGTATCCACCCCGTCCAAAAATAAGACATTTCTTCCTAAGCGCTCTTATAAACCAATATCAAAATCCATTAGTCCAAATCCCCAAAAGGGAATTACGTTGATATCCTCGATAGAATCATGAAAGCCTCTCTTATCACATTACCACCGATAAAAACCCCATCCACATACTCGAAACCTACCAGTATGACCAAGATAAAACCTGTTCCTACCATAGATGCTTAAGGCATAACATAGAGAGTTGTAAAGCACTTAAATCCATAATCCAAAGACTCTTCCTTATCAATGATCTTCTCCTAGAAGAGGACCATCCTAACCCATCAAATTAACATTACCAACGTAATCACCCTCATCAATGTCCTCATTGACATCTATAGGACAATGAAGACACATTTATTATATCATCAACAAACATTCATCGGCATCTTGTCAGCACTTTCCTTTGAAGGACCATTATCCTCATTAACACTTTCCTTTAAAGGTCCATCAATCTCATTAGCACCTTATTTTAAAGGACCATTATCCTCATTAACACCTTCCTTCAAAGGTCCATCAATATCATCAGTGCCTTCCTTTCAAGGACCATTATCCTAATTAATACCTTCCTTTGAAGGTTCCTCAACCTCACTAGCACCTTCCCTTAAAGGTCCCTCAATCTCATCAAAACCTTTTATTTAAGGTCTCTCAACCTCACCAATGTTCATTTCTTCCCTTAAAGGTCTATCAACCACATCAAAATCTATTCACAAGGAACTAACAATGTATTCACCGAGATTTACATAACCAAGGGGTCATCCTCAGCCAAATCTTGACAAACCTTCATCATGCATTTTCCCATCACCTACTAGTGAAGGTATCTTATCTAAAACTAGTATAATTCACCCAATTATACAAACAAAAATCAACATACGCGAAGAAAAGGAAAAACCAAATATTCATCATCTATCCCTCTTTATTAATTATCTTCTTATACCCCATTCAAATTTTCCACAAGATCAAAAATTCTATCATCCTCAGGACATCATTCCTTTTAACACATGTCAATTCTATCCACAAGTATTATGTTAGGAAGGCTCCTATCTACTGATACTTTGAAAGTCTTACTTTATATACCTTCCCTTTTACACATCATCACCAAACCTATCCTATCAATCTAATCAAAATGTCATTACTTTGGAGTAAATGTGGAATTTTTTCCCTTAATTGGATTGGACCATATAGAATGGGGCAAAATTTTAATGTCTTGCACTTGTGACATTTCTACTGTTAACACAATTACCATAATGAAAGTAGTAACACCAAAGGTCTTATTCCCTCATTAGCTAGCCATTTTATCATCATAATGATTTGAGATAATTTGGTTTTCCATCACAATCCTTAATACAACTTAAAGATGAGCTCCATGGATTTTTTCATCATATCTTTCACATGGAAAATTTTCTCTTTATCGAAACCCCGTTATCATTACATCCATCCATCTTGTCTACCAACCAAAGACACGTCTTGGGAACACATGTGTAGTGCGTCCACACATTTCTTTCCCTTGCTTGAAATGGTCTATTAGGGTCCTATCCTCAGCTCAAAATAAAGTCAAAATTCCTATGAATGCTTCCTATCAAAGTCAAAAGCAATAGTCCTGATCCTGAAGGAAAATTACCAAATAAAATTATGGACCAATCCCTCAAAGGATGACCATCTCGTGAAAATAAACAAACATAGACCATACCCTCGAAGGATGGCTACCCATGTAAAAAGCTTCTCATATCGATCACCCTTCAAAAAATCCAAAAGTCAAAGCATCCTAGGAAATCTTCCCACATCAATCATCAATCAGTTTGCATCAAAATAAAAAATGTGAAGCTAGGGAATTTCTCTATGAAACCATTGAAAGGAGAACCCTCTTTTCCTATGCAACCTACATATGTCATCCCTTCTCATATCCTTGGAAGGTACACTCTGTCATTTAAATTTATATCTAATATCCTAAGTGTGACTACCCATTATTAGTCATTTGTTAACATTTACTATAAAGGCTAAAAGTGCAAGTGCCTTCACGTTGTTGTTTCCCATCATATATGTATCAAATCCAATACAAAGCAATCAATCCATGTTTCATCCTTGACCATGGTTTTGACAAAACATTAAATCACTTTAACATCAATATCAAATACACATCATGCCTAAAACATAACTTTAACAATTGTCAACCCTTCCACTTCAAAATCTATCAAAATTTCTACCAAATCCTATTAATCACATCAACATCATACATCAAAACAATCTTGAGCATATATCAACATTTTATGGTTGTTTCACTCATTTAAGTCAACACTTGTTAATCAAATATCTCCTCCATTATTATGCCCTTGATTATTCTGTAAGGAAACACATTTAGTCCTCGTAAGCCCACCTTTGTGGCAACATATATTCTTTGTCTTTTGACCTTGTCAAAATATCTTATCCATCATCAAAATTCATGTGTCTATAGGACACGAACCCTTTGGTTCCCCTATCACTTGAATTCTTGGTCTTGTAAGCCCACCTTTGTGGAAACATTAATTTTTGGTCCTTTGACCTCATCAAATCATAAAATTATCTTTTTATGCATCAAGCCATATGTCTATAGGACATGAACCCTTTGGTTCCCCTATCACTTGACTACTTGGCCTTGTAGGCCCACCTTTTAAAGCAACATGGATTCTTGGTTCTTTGACCTCATCAAAACATTTTCTCTATCGTTAAAAGTCATATGTATATAGGACATGAACCTTTAGTTCCCATATCGCTTGATTTTATGGCGACACCCATCTTTTTTTACCTCATCCTGGGGCATCACTTTATCATCTTCCTATCCTTGTATCTTTCCATCTATATCTTTCAAACTCATGATCAATTAAATTTTTTATCGATCCCTTGTTTGAAAGGGATTACCTCATCATGTAATTTTGTAACATTCATCTATCACATCTCATTCTTGTCTCATGGTTTGTATTAGAACCACTCGACAAAAAGGTGCAAATGTAGATACCTAAAATTAGCACCACTAATTCATATGTTGGTGTTCGCGAGTCCCCTTCATGATCACATTACACTCCTCATATTTATTAAATATTAACATTGTCACCATACTCACATAATTTCAAATCCATCATTAATTAATCTTAACCTTCCATTTATTAATTAACCCCTCACATTACCTAGGTCATATTTTCCTCCCATGGCTAAAATAAATAAATAAATAATTAATTATTTAATTAATTAATTTCCCCTCACACCTCACTATGACACATCACTAGGAAATATCGCTAACCACCTAACCCCTCTAACACTCCCTTCTAAAGATCTCTAACTTATTCCTAACCTCCTCTAAAACAACTTTATAAAAATCATGATGACTCATCCTAACCACCTAAATCATAACTAAAACAATCTTCTAAAAATAAACACTCAACCACCCCTAACTTATTCATAACCACCTAAATCATAACTAAAACTAAAAATATATATCTCACCCTCATCCTAACCACTTTTGAAATCCTCCAAAATCAAGATCAAAATAACAATAAAATCATCCTATCTAAACCAAACTGAACTAAAATGCAATCACTGATTTCCCCAATCATCGGTGATTCTCTCCTTTTTTCACTATAAATACAAGCTCTAGGCCTCCATTTGAATTGAATGGAAGGTGGATGTGACTCTAATATTTCATATTCTATTATTATTTCATTGTATACCTCTCACAAAGCCATAGATTGTCCAACAAAGCTTCTTCACGCATCATTCATACGCCCGTAATCATATCGTATCAAAATCTTCTTGCTTTGACAATCTTTCTCTCTCAGGTAATCTCATATTTTGTTCTAATTTTCTCAAATTATGCAAGGTAAGTAGTTTCCCTAGCTTTAGTACATTATTTTTCATCATTTCCAAGCTTAATCAACCTTTCTAACACTTTTTTCAAGTCTCATTTTGTCCATTTTTTGATTGTACTTTTTCACAACAATCATTGGTGATTTTCAAAATCACTGGAGATTGGCCCAATATCCATCAATTCACATACAATGTCTAGAAATTATCTAAACCACTAAAAATATCTTGAAATCATATTTTGGTGCTTCTTTTCATTTTGCAAAACGGAGCTACGGTTCAAAAGTTATGATCAAAACATCGAGGGTGGTTTTTATCAGATCCAGAGCTCCACCATCAACAAAATCATCATTCCAAGGCCTTCTCAAATTAGGTAATATCACATTTTTAGTCTTATCAGTCAGTTGAAATCAGGTAAGTTCCTTTCCTTCACATCATTTTCTTAATCACTCATCATTTAATAGCTTGAATCATTTCTTTGTATTCATCTGTTTATCATTTATTCTATAATCACCAGATTAATTTCTTGAATGTGGATTGACATCCCTTGCAAGGAAGTCCATTGATTTTAGGGACTGGCCTTTTCCAAGAAATCCACCATATATTTTACTAACTCCATCTTGTGTGAGTGTTTTTATTTGTAGGATTTCTTTTAGGAAACAAAGAATCCTTGTTCACTTTATTCATGGAGCACAATGAAATATCACACAATCCACATCCACAGGTATCCCAAAACCCCGCCATATTGAGGTTTGGAAGGTCGTATCAACTTGCTTGCAAACACAGGTTGAATACTAGTAAGATTTATCCTAAACATTTGGCATGCCGGTGGGACACCCCATCCCTTTTTCTTTCTTATTTCATTTAATTGGCTAATAATATATATTCATTTTTTTTATTCATCTATCAATGTCTAGTGATTGGAATTAATCACCATTATGATTGGCCTAAATCTCTATCCGTGATTTTCCATGATTTTCCTATGTTTTTTCAAATCATCTCATCTTCTTTTTTTTCATGTTCTTGCTTTTTTTTTTTTTCTAATCTTGTTGTAAGGTATTATTTTGAGAGAGATCTTTTTTTGGATTTCTAATTTGCTTTGTTTCTTTTTCACAAATCTAAAAAAAAAAGGAGCGTTCAGGTAAGTCCTAAAACCTTCCTTTTTGTTTTTTTTTTCATTTTTTTTTTTGTTCTCATTGAAAATAACATTTCATTTTGGGTCTTAAAATAAACAAACACATTCTTTCTTCATTTCACATAGTCTAATTAGGAGGAAAATTTGTTGCATTCACTTATTCTTCCCCCACACACAACCAAACCACAATCAAAATAAAAATGCATTCAAACAATTCCCACCCAGGTGAAACTGATTGGGATTTCATCACCCAACAGGGAAGCCAACTCGGTGTTTTGGCCGAGTATAAACATTGGTGTCATGTTGGTATATTTTGGCTCAACACCCAACTCCCTTATCGTAGTGAGGGACCGTGAAGTGAGGGGTAGGCCCCAATATACCACCCATACCGATAATAGTATACAAATTTGGCCTCACATACCTTCGGGTATATCGAGGATGTCGCCCATAAACATACTTGAAACCAGCCATAGCTTGCCATTTCCTAGGACCCATCATCCATTTTTCACATTTCACTTTTCTTAATTAAATCAAGAAAATTTAAAATCTATTTCTTACTTTATCTTTTGTTTGTAAATCCATCCATTTAGTTGTTTTTTTATTGATTAGGAAATTGTGTGTTTTTTGCTACAATTTTGTTAAAAAATATGTATGCATCATTATCTACACTAGTACAACATTATAACCCATTTTATCAACCTATCACATCTCATTCAACTTTATCTAACTCTGACATGTTTCTAGCATCATCTAGGCCATATTATGTTCCCTATGGAACTTCTACCTCTTATCCAATTCAACAATCCTACAATAATCCCATCCAACAAACCTATGACTATTCTTTCACAACAAACTATTTCCAAACTATTGCTTCTTAGTCTATGTCCAATGTATCTCATCAAGTGGTCTTTCCAACACCCCCTTCTTCATCACAATTTCATCAAAATCTCAATATCCCTCATCCTTCATCTAATCAATCCATCTCTTCTTCAATCCATTTTCAGTACCTCAGACATCCCAAATCCATACACATATCCCTACTCAGGCCCAATCAACTCCTCTCATCCAACAACAACAACATACTCAACATTTTTCCACATCCCCACATCCCTTTATCACAACCCACTTCACAAAAATATCCTCTCAAGCTACCCTCATCAATCTCTACATCAATCCCATTTATTACAAAACTATACTACTTCACATTTTCATCAGTCAAATCAATCACGTCCTCTCGTCAATTCCTTCACATTTAATCTTACAAATGATTCCATACAAGATTTATCAAATAGATTAGATAATTTAGAAACCACTACCAAAGGATCCAAACAAGTCCTCACTTATGATCAGGTTTGTAATGAACCCATCCATCCATCAATACCATATAAGCCCTATCCTCCGCATTGGGAATTTCCTGAATTTACCATGTTCCATGGTCAAGAGGATCCTCAGCAACACATACTATCCTTTAGACATTCATGTTATCTCATCATCCATGATCAAGATCTTCTTCTTAGAACCTTTCCCATGTCATTAATGGGACTTGCCTTGGATTGGTATAATTCCCTCCTCAACATTCTTTTCTCTCTTTCACTTAGTTAGCTATGTTGTTTCTCAATCACTTTCTATAAATGTCACTCATAAAATCACCATTTCTGACCTTGCTACCATCAAACAATCCAAAAATGAATCCCTTGGAGACTTTGTCACTAGATGGAAGAGCACTATCAATCAATTGTCTTTTCCACTTCCATAATCAAAATTAATCGAGTTGTTTACTGATCATGTTCCCATCACATATCATCCACCCTTCAAATCCATACATTCCACACCTTGACAAAGCTTTTTCCATGGCTAGGAAATTAGAAATCCAATCCCTCAAAGAAGGCCATCTCGATCCTCAATCTCCACATGTCTCATATGATTCCCTAGGTCTTCCTATGATTTAGATGAGACTACACACATTTTATCTGATTCCCCTAGGTCTTCCTATGATTCAGATGAAACTACATACATTTCATATGATTCCCTAGGTCTTCTATGATTCAGATGAAATTACCACACATGATGACATTACTTGTCTTCTTGACTCAACACCTTGATAGATTCATTCCATATAGATAATGTGCATCCTTCGAGCTACATCATCAACAATATTACATGTGATATTCCCTATAAGAAGACTGTTCATCACCGATGCTTTCTCCTGAAAACTTAGAATCACTTGGATCCTCTTTTTGATGATTCTCACACATCGATATCACCCATGTCCATTGTCCAGTCATCCATTACCTCTACACAACCCTTAGATTCCACTTTGGAATTGTTACTAAAGAATCCTTTGTAATTGAAGATCTCGATATTCAATCACTTATTGAATTAATCAAAAAAACTAGAAAACTCACGTAATCCACCTCAATCATGTCTAGAAATAACACCTCCCTCATCAAATCAGACCCAATCATATCCCAAATACTCACTTACCTTCCATCCTAGAACATTTCCCTGAATCAAACACTACACAGTCAAATACCATCACACTCATGACCTCCCTTGTCATTTGACATGAGTCCCTCTTCTCTATCTAACAAAAAATGTTATAGAATAAAATAAAACATCAAAATCACATTCACCTTTATCCTCATCCTCATCATCATCCTCATCATCATAAAACACCCTCCTTTACCTAAAATCAATACTACAAAATCTAAGCACATGCCATCTAAGGTCTCAACTTTACCATCCATTTTGGGACCTCATCCTTTATCACAATCTAAGTCTATCAAATCTATGGGTCCACCCTTACCATCAATTTTAGGACCCCATCCTTTAGCTCAATATCATGACACACAATCAAACCCTATCTCATCCATCAACCATCCCTCCTCCTCTATTTTGGGACCTCATCCATCATCCAATCTTATCAATCACACATGTTATCCCTTTCTTGGGTCATATTCTCCCTCTTATCAACCTCACAACATCCCTATGATGTTCCAACACCATACAACATCCATGAATCCACCCCCATCCAAAAATAAGATGTGTCCTCCTAAGCACTCTCATAAGCCAAGGTCAAAATCCATTAATCCAAATCCCCAAAAGGGACTTACGTTGATATCCTTGATAGACTCATGCAAGCCTCTCTTATCACATTACCACCAATCAAAACACCCCATCCACATACTCAGAAACCTACTGGTATGATCAAGACAAAACATGTGCCTACCATAGATGCTCAGGCATAACATAGAAAGTTGTAAAGCACTTAAAGCCATAATCCAATGACTCTTCCTTATCGATGATCTTCTCCCCAAAAGAGGACCATCCTAAGCCATCATCAATATCATCACCCTCATCAATGTCCTCACCAACATCTATAGGACAAGGAAGACATCATTATTCTATCATCAACAAGCCTTCATTAGATATCTCATTAGCACCTTCCTTTGAAGGTCCATTATCCTCATTAGCACCTACACCTTTTGAAGGTCCATCAATCTCATCAGCACCTTCCTTTGAATTCCATCAACCTTCTTTGAATCAATCTCTCAGCACCTTCCTTTGAAGGACCATATCCTTAAACACCTCTTTATCACCATTCCTTTGAAGGTCCATTATCAATCTTAGCACCTTCTTGAAGGCACCTTCCTTTGAAGGTCCATTCAATCTCTCATTAGCACCTTCTTTGAAGGTCATCATCATTCAATTCCTTTGAAGGACCATCAATCTCATTAACACCTTCCATTGAAGGTCCTCAATCTCATCAACACCTTCTATTGAAGGTCTCTCAACCTCATCAATGTCCACACCTTCCCTTGAAGGTTTTTCAACCTCATCAACATCTATGCCCAAGCCATAACAATGTCTTCACCAAAATTTGTAGAACCAAGGGGTCATCCTCAACCAAATCTTGACAAACCTTCCTCATGTGTTTTCCCATCACCTTCTAGTGAAGGTCCCTTATCTCAAACCAAGTATAATTCACCCACCTATATGAACCCAAAATCAACATACACAAAGAAAAGGAAAAACCAAAGCTTCATCATATGCCCCTCTTTATCAATTGTCTCTCATACCCCATCCAAATTTCCCACAACTCTTTGTCAAGGGATCCTTTATTTACCATACACTCGATTAATCAAGACCAAATTTTATCATCCTAGGACATCATTCCTTTTAACACATGTCATTTCTATCCACAAGTATTATGTTGGGAAGGCTCCTATCTACTGAGACTTTGAAAGTCTTACTTTACATACCTTCCCTTTTACACGTCCTCACCAAACCTATCCTATCAATCTAATCAAAATGTCATTACTTCGGAGTAAACATGGAATGTTTTCCCTTAATTGGATTGGTCCATATAAGCATGGGAAACCTTTGAATGTCTTGCACTTGTGGCCTTTCTACTATTAACACATTGACCATCATGACAGTAGTCACATCAAAGATCTTATTCCATCATTAGCCAGCCATTTTATCATCGTAATGATTTGAAAGCATGTGGTTTTCCGTCACTATCCTAAATACACCTTAAAGATGAGCACCATGACTCTGTTCATCACATCTTTCACATGGAAATTTCCTCTTTAGTAGGAACCCCACAATCATTACATCCATCCACCTTGTCTACCAACCAAAGACATGTCTTGGGGCACACATGTGTAGTGTGTGTACACATTTCTTTTCCCCTCCTTGAAATGACCTATTAGGGTCTTTCCCTCAGCTCAAAATAAAGTCAAAAATATCTATGGATGCTTCCTATCAAAGTCAAAAGCAATAGATTTGATCCCTCAAAGGAAACTATTCAAATGTCATATTATCAAAAATAAAAGTAGACTGATCCCTCGAAGGAAAACTACTAGTCAAAATCATGGACCGATCCCTCGAAGGATGACCATCTCGTTAAAAAAATCTTGTCAAAAATAAAAAATGTAGACCATACCCTCGAAGGATGGCTACCCATGTAAAAGGCTTCCCGCATTGATCAACCTTCAAAAATCCAAAATTCAAAGCATCCTAGGAAAGCTTCCCACATCGATCAACTTTCCCATTATAAAAAACTTCCCGCATTGATCAGTTTGCATCAAAATAAAAATGTAAAGTTGGGGCATTTCCCTATGAAACCATTGAAAGGAGAACCCTCTTTTCCCACACAACCTACATATGTCAACCCTTCTCATGTCCTAAGAAGGTACACTTTTCACTTCAATTTATATCCAAGATCCTAAGTGTGACTACCCATTGTTAGTCATTTGTTAACATTCATTTGTAAAGGCTAAAAGTGCAAGTGCCTTCACTTTGTTGTTTCCCATCATATATGTATCAAATCCAATACAAAGAAATCAATCCATTTCATTCTTGACCATGGTTTTGAAAAACATTAAATCACTTTAACATCAATATCAAATACACATCATACCTAAAACATAACTTTAACAGTTTTCAACCCTTCCACATCAACATCTATCAAAATTTCTACCAAAATATATTAATCACATCAACATCATACATCAACACAATCTTGAGCATATCTCAACATTATATTGTTGTTTCTAAAACATCACATTTACTCATTAAAGTCAAAACTTGTTCAATCGGATGTCTCCTCCAACATTATGCCCTTGATTACTGTCAGGACCCCCATCTAGTCCTCCTACCCTTGTAGCATCAACAAAGTCCCCATCAAACATTTGTAGCATCTCTCATCATCATAAAGGACAGAACCCTTTGGTATCCTTGATTTGTAAGCCCACCTTTTTGAAAATAAATTTTTGGTCCTTTGACCTCAAATCATTATTTCAACTTTTTCACCATTAAGTCATATTCTATAGGACATGAACCCTTTGGTTCCCTATCACTTGACTTCTTTCCCAGTCTTGTAAGCCCACCTTTGTGGCAACATCAATTTTTGGTCCTTTGACCTCATCAAATCATCATAACATTTTTTCATCATTAAGTCATATGTCTATAGGACATGAACCCTTTGGTTCCCCTATCACTTGACTTCTTGGCCTTGTAAGCCCACCTTTGTGAAACATCAATTCTTGGTCCTTTGACCTCGTCAAAACATCTTTATGTCATCGTTAAAATCATATGTCTATAGGACATGAACCCTTTGGTTCCCTATCACTTGATTTTATGATGACACCCATTTTTTTACCTCATCCTGGGGCATCACTTTATCATCTTCATATCCTTTCATCTTTCCATCTATCTCAAGCTCATGATCAATTCCTTTTTCATCAATCCCTAGTTTTGAGGGAGGAGCACCTCATCATGTAATTCTGCAACATTTATCTATCACATCTCATTTTTGTCTCGTGGCTTGTCTTAAAACCACTCAATAAAAAGGGAAAATGTAGACACCTAAAATTAGCACCGCTAATTCTAGTGTTGGAATGTCCGCCAAGTCCCCTTCATTATCACATTACACCCCTCATATTTATTAAATATTAACATCATCACCATACTCACATAATCCACATCCATCATTAATTAAAATTCCCATATTCTTCATCTTAACCTTCCATTAATCAATTAGTTAACCCTGTTGTCGCACTATTTCAACGCCATAGACCTAAGTCATTTTCCCCCCATGGCTAAATTAATTAATAATTAATTTCTTAATGTTACATTACCTATACACATCACTAATTAATTAATAAATAATTAATTAACCTCTCTAAAAAAATTCTAATAATCGGGACTCACCTAATTCACCTAAAATCTCTAACTATTCCTAACCACTAAAACTACCTCTAAAATAACCTTCCAAAAACCATATCTAACTTATCACTAACCAACTAAGTTCAAAATAAAATTTAACCTCCCACTCAACCTCTCTAACTAATTTAGATATGATTCCCCTAAATCTTCAACCAACTAAGATTAATCAAAATAAAAAGAATCATCCATCATCCTTTTAACCACGAACTCGAACCCAAAATCATCGAGGTGATTCTCTCCTTTTTCACTATAAATAAAGGTTTTGGCCTCCATTTGAGATTGAATGGCAGGTGGATATGACTCTAATATTTCATATTCTATTATTTTTCTTCATATACCTCTCATAGATCCAAATATCATCAACAAAGCTTCTTGAATCATTCATATCCCTAGAATCACATCGCCCAGTCTTCTTGCTTCGACAATCTTTCTCTCTTGGGTAATCTCATATTTTGTTCTAATTTTCTCAAATTATGCAAGGTAAGTAGTTTCCCTTGATTTATTACATTATTTTCATCATTTCTAAGCTTAATTAACCTTTCTAACACTTTTTTCAAGTCTTGGATTCATCCATTTTTTGCGGTCTGTACTTTTTCAAAATAATCACTCATGATTTTCCAAAATCACAGAGATTGGCCCAATATCTAGAAATTCACATACAATCACTATTTATTCTCTAAATAACTAAAAATAAATTGAAATTAGATTTCTGGTGCTTCTTTTGGTTCGCAAAACAGAGCTATGTTTCAAAAGTTATGATCAAAACATCAAAGGGTGGTTTTTATCAGATCCAGAGCTCCACCATCAACAAAATCATCATTCCAAGGCCTTCTCAAATTAGGTAATATCACATTTTTATTCTTATCATTACGTTGAAATCATGTAAGTTCCTTCCTTCACATCATTGTCTTAATCACTCATCATTTAATAGCTTGAATCATTTCTTTGTATTCATTTGTTTATCATTTATTCTATAATCACCAAATTAATTTCTTGAATGTGGATTGACATCCCTTGCAAGGAATTCCATTGATTTCTAGAGACTGGCCTTTCTATAAGGAAATCTTCCATATATTTTACTAACTCCATCTTTCCTTTCTACACCGTCTTTTCTCCTCACAGATCATTGCACAAGTTCCTTTTACATTTTTGTACTTTCATTACATGATTTTTACATATATACATGTGTCTTTACACAAACTTTCTACACATATACATGAGTATTTAACTACTTGATCATCTTATATTTTGCAGTTCCATCCATATGTGAAGGAAGTGGTAAACAACAATAACAATGTCATTCGACATCACACACCTCATATTAATATCCAAGTACATCATAGACATTGGAATCTACACATGCATTTATGTTGTAGGTTCACTGTCACCACTTGTTACACTTTTCCATCTTTAGCCTCCATGCTCTATCTTTTGATCATTCCACGCTATGTCAAGTCCCTCAGAATTATTTCTACATAACTCTACATGGAATTAGGTATGCATATCTATCTACTTTATGTTACCTAGCATTCTTCTCACCAACATAAAGTGGGGAAAATATAGACACTAAATCATACACTTTGGGTAATTCTTTAGTCCCAGTTTCATACTACTATTCATATGGTTCTTGAGTGAAGAGAGTACTAATTAAACCATGTATTTGGCCATTTTACTTTGCTTTCTATTGCTAATTCTAACTTTTCATCTGTGCTTGCCTCATTTTTACTTTCATTTTACATTTTTCCTATTCCTAATCTGGAGCACTCAGCCAAGACTGGGGTGCCCAGGGCACCCTAGTCTCTCTCCTCTGGGGTTCCCGATCCTCTTTGCACTTTCCTATCATTGTTTGGGAAATTTCTAGACATTGGAGCTTTCTATATTTTTGGTGGTCTACCTTTTCAAGGTTAATTAAAAAATTAGAATAAGATAACCATATAAATATAAATTTATGAGACCATAATGAGGTACCAAGAACTAAGCTCGACTATCATCATCTAAGGTTACATCCATCAAAGGCATCTAAGAGCTCTATTTGCATCCATCTAGTTCCATCACAAGGGACAAAGATGGTTCATCTGCATCACACTTCATAGGAGGGGAGTCTATTATTTCCATACACACATTATTTACATTCTACATCTAGTTATTTCTTACTACTCACAAAGTGTGACTGGCACAAGATCACCTAGGGAATGATTTACACACATACCTAGAACAACATTGGGTCTGAGATGTAGTGCAACACTTAGTAATTCCACCATTGTGGTCATGAAGAATAGTCTAACACCTTCATATGCATATTTCTTATTCAGGGTTTTGATGTTTTATTTGGGGTTTTGCGGTGTTTCCTTAATCTCTTATTTACACTAATATCTAGCACAGATTCAATGAAATTCACACAACAAGAAGTGAGCACAGACGATCATCGATGACACTTAGAAGGAGGTTCCCTATTCATTGTAGGTTCCCCCATCCCTTTCTAAGTGCCCTAGTATACTCAAACAACTCGGATCTACACTTTCTCATGCTCATTTGTAGTCATTTCTTCGTCTATTCATCCTGGTATTCACTGGGACACAATCTCGATACATCTACTAATTAGTTAAAACCTTTCTAACCCTCTTTGCATACTAGGGTTTTACATTTCATCTACATAGTTGTTTGGTTTTACTTATGCATTTTACTTCATTTATTTCTTTTGCTTTCTATAGCATCGATTAAGCTAGAATATCTCTCTTTTCCATTTTAGTTTTATCACTATTTATAATTGTTGGTGATTTGGTTAAATTGTTGGCGATCCACTTTCTTTGGGGAAACAACTAGAAAAGTGGTTGAAACCAATTCTAATCAAGGGTTTTTGGTTTGGAGTTAAGATAAATGGTTAAGGGAAGGTTGGGGACAATGTGTAGAGGTTAGGAAGTAGTAGAAAATAGGTTTAAATGGTTATAGAAATAGTTTGGGTTGATTTAGGGTGGTTAGGTTGTTTTTAGGAAAGTAAAATACAATTTTGCCTTTGTGAAATAATATTTTACGCATTGCGAGAGAATATTTACGTGCAAGTAAATATTGTGAAGTATTGTATACTTAGGATAGTGGTACATGGAGTAAATAATGTGTTTATGTGACTTTATTTGATTTAATTTAATATTAAAGATAGTGCATGTGATGAAGGAAATTTTAGCGGTGTAAATTTTTAGTGTATAAAATTCCCTTGTTTGAATTTTGTAATTGAAAACTGAAAGGCTAACCCATAAGTGAAAAAGATGCCCAAAATATAAAAGAGACCCAAAAGGAGTGAGTAATATAAGAAAGGGTTAGAGGCACTTAGGAGGGACAGAGCACTTGGAGTGCTGCTAACTTTGGTGGGTGCTAGTGTCTGAAGCCATAAAAGATAAATCAGTAAAATTCCAACTAGGTTGTTGGGTGTATAAGACCAAATAGAAAATAATATACAAAGAAAAGAAGTCAAAGACAGGTTGTCAACCACTATTTTTCTTAAGAATCATATAAATTCTAGTATGATTTTAGGACCTTGAAATGTACCCAAATGCATGATTTAATGTTCTACATTTTCCCCCACTTTATGTTTTCGAGTGAATACTTGATAGCATAAATTAGATTTAGAGATGTGTACCTTATGATCCTGTAGAGAATGTGATGAATAATGTGTTGAGTGTAAAAGTGAAGTGATGAGGGTCATCAATCCTTGCCATTAAAAATGTCAATCCAAGTTGGTTTCCAAAGGCTATATGCATTAAGAGAAGAATATCTTGGAAAACAAATCCTTTAAACACAATCCAAACTTGCATAAAATAAATCACACATGCAGAAATTTAAAAGCACACTTGCAGAAATGTAAACACACTTGCATAAAGGAAATCACGCTTGCAGAGGAATATAAAGGCACGCTTGCATAAATGAAATCACACTTGCATAAATAAATGTTGCATGAAAGAAATAAAACTTGCATAAATGAAATTTTTGAATTAAAAATAAACATAATTGAACGAAACACCTGCAGGTTTACAACAGACTGAATTTTCACAATACAAAGATAAAAACAATACAACAGAATGAATTAAAGACAAATGAATAAACATAAACATAAAAAACAGATCCATATTCCTTGGAATGAGTGGCCAACTCATTCCTTGGAAGAGGATTTAAATCATACTTTTGAGATCTCAAAACTACAAAATATTTGAGAGGAAAGAATAGATCTTTATTTCTTTGGAGAAAAGTATTACATATCTAAGTGTGGAAGGTTACATTTATAATTCATGCATCCAACCAACTCCTTATTTTAGGAAATACAATCTAATCTTATCTTTATTCCAATCCTAACAACTAAGATCTCCATCTCCACAAAATATGGAGAGAGATATATTATTGAAGTCAAATCTTATCTCACTTATTTTAAGAAGATTTGCTCCCAAATCTTCTCCTTACTTTTCAAGATAACAAGAATCATAAATATTTTATTCCTCTACATTATTGGAAGGAAAATTTTCCTCAAAATATGACTTTGACCAAATACCTTTCTCGGACTTTCCATTTGATTTTGTTGTTTTTTATTGTGGAACTTTTGATGCTTGTCAAATACGATTTTTTTATTTTTCGAAATGATAGCATGAGAAGGATTAGAGAAAAATTTGATCCATCATCAAAATATATTCATCAAAGTACAACTTGTGTAAAATAGGAAGCAATGTCTGAGATCTCATAAAAATCTTTTTGCATACTTGGTAACTCCAAGAAGATTCTAAAAATTGTGTAGACAATTTTTAGGTCTTCAAAGCCCAACTTGAATTGTGCAATATCAGAATCACCATAGTAATCTTCAAATCTCAGACTAGTGATCTCAGGAGATGAAGAGTTGTTAAAAGAGAAAGTGAAGGTATCTGTGGGTCCCTCCAAAATCTGCATGCTCCTTGGTTGATATTATTGGTGCTCTAAAATTTAAATGCGATATTAAGAAGAACTCTAGAAATTCCTATAGATCTAGTCCTTAGATGTTAGTACGAAAATATTTATTTCCTAGATATTCACAATAATTTCTTCTTAACGTTATACAAGCATTTACAAAAATAAAGAAATTGAAAGACATGAAAAAAAAAGATTCTAATGGATTTGGTTCTGTGGATTGAATTTTATTATGGGATGAAAATTGATTTGGATGGGTGGATTTATTATGAGTGAGTTTTTATTTTGGCTCTAATGAAATCCCTGAATATGGATGGAGTTAATTAGAAATGCTACCACTTCATTATTACAAAATGGATAAGCCATTTTTGACTAAGGTTATGTGTAATAAGATCATTGAGTGTTAGTTGATACAAGGGGAAATGGTGGTGGTTATCAAGAATGGCATATGATATTTCATCAACTGGATCTACTTCCAAATTCAATATCATATTCTACCATTTCCAGATCTGAATTCTTTGTTCATACCATTGTACCTTCTTGATCAAACATCACAGTCATTTTCTTATACACAGAGTTAGTTTGTGGGGAGATAAATATTTACAATCTAATATTCCTAATTACAGAAATGAAATTTTAATCTACTTGTAGGAAATAAAAGTCTAAAGAAACTACTTACCAAATACTTCCTATCATAGAATTTGCTAAAAGGTATTTTACTATCACTAGAATATTCTTTTAGAGAACTTTGAATCTCCTAATAACACCGTGTCCCGAAAACAACACCAAAATGATGAGGGTCGTCAATCCTCGCCATTAAAAATGTCAATCCAAGTTGGTGTCCAAAGGTTGTATGCATTAAGAGAGAAAAATATCTTGGAAAGCAAATCCTTTAAACATAATTCAAATTTGCATAAAATAAATCACACATGCAGAAATTTAAAAGCACACTTGCAGAAATGTAAACACACTTGCAGGAATATAAAGGCACACTTGCATAAAGGAAATCACACTTGCATAAATAAATGTTGCATGAAAGAAATGAAACTTGCATAAATGAAATTGTTGAATTAAAAATAAACATAATGAGAACGAAATACTTGCGAGAGTTTACAAATGATGAATTTTCACAATACAAAGATAAAAACAATACAACAAAATGAATTAAAGACAAATGAATAAACATAAACATAAAAACATAGATCCATCTTCCTTGGAATGAGTGGCTAGCTCATTCCTTGGAAGAGGATTTAAATCATACTTCTGAGATCTCAAAACTACAGAATATTTGAGAGGAAAGAATAGATCTTTATTTCTTTGGAGAAAAGCATTACATATCTAAGTGTGGAAGGTTGCATTTATAATTCATGCATCCAACCAAATCCTTATTTTAGGAAATACAATATGATCTTATCTTTATTCCAATCCTAATAACTAAGATCTCCATCTCCACAAAATATGGAGAGAGATATATTATTGAAGTCAAATCTTATCTCACTTATTTTAGGAAGATTTACTCCCAAATCTTCTCCTTGCTTTTGGTAACAAGAATCATAATGATTTTATTCCTCTACATTATTGGAAGGAGGATTTTCCTCAAAATATTATTTCAACCAAATACCTTTCTTGGATTTTCCATTTGACTTTTTGTTTTTTATTGTGGAACTTTTGACGCCACAAATACGTTTTTCCTCGGACCTCGAGTTCACTAAAATTCATATTTATCTTGATTGGTAAAACATGTAGAAAATATGAATGATATTTTTGTTAAAAATATTTCTATGAACAAAAAAATATCTCAAATTTTCCATTTGAACTTTCTGTTTTTGTTTATGGAACTTAGTGCTCGTCGATACACGTTTCCTGAATTTTGCACTCACTAAAAGTTAGATCTCTCTTCATTGGTAAAACTTGTAACAAGTATGAATGTAGTTTTTATTAAAAAAATTTCTATGAACAAAAACCTCTCTCATATTTTCCATTTGAATTTTCTATTTTGTTTATGGAACTTTTAGTGCTCGTCTGATACACTTTTCTTCGATTGTAGCTCACTAAAAGTTAGATCTCTCTTCATTGGTAAAACCTGTAGCAAATATGAATGAGGTTTTTTTTAAACACATTTATATGAACAAAAATCTCTCTCATATTTCCCATTGGAATCTTTGAGTTTTCAAATCCCTAAAAATTTCATTCTGTTGATGCAAGTTCCAAACTAAAGTTGTCATTCCTTTTATGCAAGTTCCAGGAACTAAATCTGCAAGTTCCAGAACTAAATTTGATTTTTCCACAAATTGAAAGTTTTGGAACTAACTATTATTCAATTGATACAAGTTTTGGAACTAAACCTACAAGTTCCGAATTAACTCTATGAGTTCCTAACTCAACTCTCGCGAGTTCTCCGCACCTAACTTAAAACAACTATAACTTTTGCATGCGACCTCGGATTGAGATGATTCTTTTTTTAAACTTACATAATTTTTTGAGAGGAATCTAAATATGAAATCATATTTGAGTTTATATATACCATCCATGATCAATTACACTTTTCTCAATACTAGCATTATCTTTCCCGTATGGCTGTATACACAAGACTTTGCATCTTTTCCAAATAATCAATAAGGTTAGTAAAAAAATAGATTACAAAAATATTTATAAAGAATGAAAAAGATATACATCCTATATTCTATCTTAAGAAAACTATAAGTTCCTATATTACATTTAAATCCACTTTCAAAGGTAACTTGGAAGGACAAAATAATGGTAATTTATGGCCAATTTATGGCCTCATCATGAAACATGAAAACTAGGAAAGGAAAGTGACCCCATGGGTGAAGTATGTGTGTTGTTTTTTCATGTTGTTGTGCTTGTATTTTTGTTGTAGGTTGTTTCTTGTTATGTATTAAGGACAAACCTACAAAATAAGAGTGAAAGAGTAGTCAAAGTCTTGTATATGAAAAATATGAGAAAAGTATGTAAAAGTGTGTAAACGTAGTAGTAAAGGAAAGCATGAACATGATGTAAAAGAGTGAAAAGGATAGAAAAATTTCCTGAAATGAGGTCAAGAGATATTTTTTTGGGAGATCCCATGCCAATAGCGAGTTTTCTTGGGAGATCTCATGCCAAGAGTGAGTTTTTGGGTGATATCATGCCAAGTGTGATTTTTTTGGGTGATCTCATGCCAAAGAGCAAGTGTTAGGGATAGAGGTCTAGTTTTAATCAGCTTCCATGACTCTTTCAAATAATCACTACTACTGATAATACATCCTAATTTGTTCTAAATTATTTCTATTTTACTGATTGTAGGAGATAGAATACAATATGTGATCTGAAGGCTAGTGCATGTTACTATAGAAATACTATATAAACCAACTTTGTAGACTACGTTGTACCAAAAATATGATTGTGTCTACTCCCTAAAGTACATTAGTACCCAAGGGAGGATATAAGCGCCCATGTGCTAGATTCTAGTTCTCAGACCGGTGTATCTGTAATATACTTTGGACCCAAGTCGATTCGGGGCCATTTCATGATTGTGTTCATGTGTCATTTCCATATTGTGTTGATCTAAACTATATCTATGAGATGTTGTAGGGGTGATTTGTTCACCCAATATATTCCCCTTATTTGGGATAAACAAGATGATAATAGGAGAATTTGGACCAAAGGAGAGGAACCTAATCTTATATGCATATCTAGAGTGAAGATACCTAAGGGGGTATGGGGATGTGCATGGTAGAAACCAAGGAACATGCAAACAAAGTGGCTAGTAACATGTGTTAGTAGAAAAAGTAACAAGAATGCAATAGAAGACAAATTAACAAGAAAGTGTGTAAACAAAGTGGACTGCAAAAATTAGGTTTCAAACATGGGAAATCACTCACAATATCACACAATTAGAGCCGAAGTGACCAAAAAAAGCATCTTAAAGTGATCAAACAAGACATAGGAAAAGCTCACAAACAATAACATACAATAAAAAACAATGGAAAACAAAGTGTATCAGATAACCATGGTGTCATATAGTCTTGCAAGGAAAATGCTACACATGAAGCACTCATTAGCATGTTAGAAAGATAAATAGTATGTCAAGACATTTATGTATCAATGGAAAGTAATGTGCTAGACAATAGAAGTATTAAATGATGAAACAATAACACCTATACTATATGAGAGTAGGAACTTGTAGATAAACCCCAAGTGCCTAAATGGGATCGACAATGGATACATTGATGAACATCATCATAGTGTGTGAAAATCTATAAGAGAGTCGTATTCACTCCAAAAGACCAAGTGAACACACATGTGTGTATATAGAAAGATAATGACATACAAATTATATGACTAAAATAGTAGTAAGCAAAGTGCATCTTGTAAGTAGTATGAGAAATAAAAAGTAAATGCAACCGAGATATGCAAATTCAATGTATGAGTGTGAGGGAATGGAATTCAAAGTGTGAAGCTAGAATTAGTAGTGGTCCCCTAGTGGATGTGTATGAAATGAGGTTCATTTATAAATGACCCCTCAACAATCAAGAATGAACCATGGAACAAGAGTGTGTCATTGGGAAATAGGTTTTTCATGAATGAGTAGATGTTATAAAGATGTATCATGAAGCATATCACATGATGTGTGAAAGACATGAGGTTCATTTTAGATTGAGACCCTCAATAGTCAAGTATGAACCATGGAACTAGAGTGTGTCATAGGGTAATAATGATACAAGGTGTATATCTAGATGTGTAAGAGTATTGAGAAAGATTAAGTGTGAATCACAGATAGTGATAGTTGATTCTGAGCATAATTGATGATGTTGGGAGGGGGAGAAAGCATGATGCCCCCAAGTGTGAGAAGAATAAAAGGCTATCCAATGATAGTGAAGGATAAGGTCCCTCCACCCGATATCCGAGGAGATAAAGGAATGTGATGATGCTCTAATATTGGTGGAGTATGAGAATATTGACGTACATGTGAAGGAGACATGTGTGGTGAAGGAGGTAGTGAACACCGATGTGAAGAGGCTGCTCGAGTAGGGGACTTAGGCTGACGAGGTGGACTAGTGGACAAATGAGGATGAAAAGGTCATGAAGTAGGTTATGTATGAATAGAAGAGCTACGTCCTTAGATTTTAGATGCCTAGGAGGCCTAGATGATGTAACTAGTGTAAAGATATCATAAAGACTAGGCTTAGAAGTGGTGTGCATGGTGGAAAGCGTTTAAGAGTGATAACATGTTTATTGTGAATGAAATTTAAGTACAATTGATTCATATAGGGAATGGCTTAGGCGAAATAGATCTAAGAAATACCTAAGAGCATGTCATATCCTTTTATCAAAGATGTTACATCAAATGAAACAATCATGGTGAGAGGTCCTAAAGATTATAATGGGAATCCTGATGTAGCCAAAATAATTAGGAACTAGATATGTGATATTAGATCATGGACATTTGATAGCCATGAGGAATGTAATTGATCACACACTGATAGGATCCATGGATAGATCATGGTTTAATTAAAAATATAAAAACCAAGATAAGCATTGATATGCAAGGAATCATATGTGAATGTAGCATGATAATCATGATCAGAAAATGAAATGATTGGTGGCGATACATCAACATAAACGATAGGGAAGTTAAAGGACCCCAATGAAGGAGGGGGAATGAATTGATATGTATGTTTGGAAGAAGTATCAAGAGCTTGTGTGTCATGCTTGGGCAAAGGGTCATTGAAGATTTTTAACTTTTTATTATCATTTATTAGATTAGAAAAAAATCTCTCAAGGAGCTCAAGAGTGAATTCTTGTCAATAAGATCTTGAATAAGATGCCTAAGTTTAAAGAAACGATAAGTAGAATGACCAATGCATTGGTGATAGTAAAATTTAGCATTTTCATCATAATTATGGCCACAAGGGTGAGTGGTAGTGGAAGGGTGATTAGATTAATTTCGATGAGTTGAGTTAATACAAACCAAGGTGCATGTTGGCATGTGGTCCTATTAGGTGTTTTCATTGATGAAAAACCACATTAATGAAAAAGTGGATGTTGGATTATGGTCACTTGATGATTTATATGATGCTAACATGATGATTCAGATGTGTTTATGTTGGTACAATGAGATTCAATGAGGATTAATTACTCTTGCAAACCTATATAGGTGCCTAAGAGATATATCATGAGAATATGAATTTCTTGGATTATTGAGAAACATTTTTACATGATGGATATCAAGATTGAGGGTTATTGGGCACTCACAACAGTGACATGATGCAGATATAGGTATTTGGCTATGTTAAAGGGTGTGTTCATTGAAGCAAGTATGGTTGCTTGGAGAGGGGACAGATGTGTTTTGGAGCCAATTGAAATCATGGAAGATTGTATTTAGGTATATCATTATATATCAGGCATGTTTGGGTCATTTCTAAAAGTTTCATGATGAGTTGTTATATTCTTCGATTGACCCTAACTTCTACAGTGAGGAACAAACATGTAAGCAAAGATAAGTCTTAATGAATAGAGATATTGAGGTATGGTATTGAAATTATAATTATTGGATATGTTAGTGTGATGTGTCATGGTGATTTTATAAAAAAATCAGGTTTCTATGATGATAATTTTGTAAGTTATGATAGTTTATGTGAGACAAGGTCAAGAACAAGTCAAAATCAAGCTCAAATTTGAACTTTTGATGCTCATTGTGAATTGTATGCTTTGCATGGGACCTTGTGGATTTAAATAATGTTTCTATGGTGATTTTATAAGGTTTAAAAAAAAATAAAGTGGTTTTATCCTCATGTTTTTATATGAATGTTAAGAAGATAAAGTGGTCTAAAACCCTAGTTAAACCCTAGCTAGGAGCAGTTTACAAAAGAAGAGGTATAGTGACCCAATTTTGATTGTTTCATCAAAATTGATAATTGGATTTTTTAGAGTACTCTCTTATATTTCCATAAATGTATGGTTGAGGTCATGGTGATGAGTGGGCCCCACTCAAACATGTTAGTTTCTGAAGAAGAAGGTTTTGGGACAAGGTTGTCCAAAAGAGGTATGTGCTAAATTGATGTTATGGAATTTATGTGAGCTGATATTGATGTCCATGGAGTTTTTAGGACATTTTCATATAGGTACATGGTCAATTGAGGTCCATTCAAGTTGACTAGTCAAAGGGCAGTTTTGAGGCCTAAAAAGAAGGGTACATTAAAATGGTTATATTTTTGAGCCATATGTGGATTTTGAAGATTATTAAAGTTGTATTGGAAAAGGATTCAGAGATATTTATAGTGATATAATTTTTTCCTCATGATGATGTCATTTGATAATGTTTCCATGTCATTCTTTGGATAGGAATATTTTTGGTAGTGTAGGACAAGATGTGTTTTGGTGCAAGTTTGAGTTATTTGAAATATGAGATGGATTAGGTGATGCTTTCTATCACATGTAATGTGAAGAGGAATGATTTTTTCATATAATTAATCCATTTTTTATGTATTTAATTTTTATATAAATAGTTTTATGAGTTAACATTTGGAAATAACCTTTTGGCAGGTTGTTTAGGTGAGGACAAAAGTAGCTATGGTTTGAGCAGGTGGTTGATTAAAGGATTATAACTTTTTATAAGTGTTGTAAAGGTTATGAAATTTCAATCAAGTGGTTACATGGCATGGTTTTCTCATGTTGAAGTGATTTTGTAGAATTATGAAGTTTCCGAGGTGCTGAAGGGTGTATGAAACAATTGTTTTTGGATTTACAAAGTATCTTTTGGGCCCATTAAATGAAATAATTTGATTGGTTGAGAAAAATTACGACCATGTATGGATGTAAAATTATATTTTAATCATATGTAATGGGTTATGGGTCATGACTATGTATTTATTTGATGTAAGGGCATTTTTATCTTTGTGCCTATGGGGTTTTGAGCCATTTTTAACACTTGTAATGAGGGTTTTAGTTAGACCAACCTACTTGGGTCACTTGTGAATTTTGTAATTAAAATTCGGATGTTTACTTGATGTATGGATTTAGTGAAATGAGGGAAAAATATTTTTATTATGTTTGAAATCATAAAGAGCTTATAAAAGCATGTTTTTGGGTGTTTTTGCAAGCTAGTTGTGTGTGTGCAAGGTGAGCCACCTAGGTGAGAATTGTTTGAAGGTGTTAGAGCATTATTTGAGGTTGAAAAAATTGTGTTTTAGGTTTAGAAAAATCAGATAACATCCTGTGCAAGGGTTTGATGATTTTGAAATGTTTGAAGAGTTTGTTTTGTGAAGATTGGTCACCTAGGATTTGATTGAAGAAGTGTGAGTTGTATATTGGATATCCATCAGTTCTGGTAGAAAAAAATCAGAGATATGAATATCATAATGTTTTGAGTGGGTGTTTGATCATCTTGGGGTTGTAGCCTCCTTATGGAGTTGGTGCTTCACAAAATTAGGGGTTGGTGCTCCTTGTAGGGTTGGTGCTCTACTAAAATAGGGTTTGGTGCTCCTTGTGGGGTTGGTGCCTCAATAAATTTAAAATCATATCAATATAAGATTGTGTTTCACTAGATTTTATTCCCTTGATGGTTTCCCACTTATATTTTGTGTTCATGTGTTGATTCTATGTTTCATGGTTTCTTGCATCTTTGATATTTTATGATGTGTTCACCTTAAGTATTGACTAAGTGGATTTTTGGTTGAATGGTTATGAGTTTTTGAATATTCAAATTTGACATATAATTTTAAATATTGTACGTATTGATTCACCGCCCCTCTTAGTCCATTATGCTTCTAACAATTGGTATCAGAGCAGGTCCTTTTGCAGAAGTTTGATAAGCTTGAAAGGATATCCTTGAAGCACAATATGGATAAGAAAACACTTACTTGGAAAGGCACCATTTTTTGATGGAGTAAATTATAGTTTTGGACATTGAGGATGAATACATTCATCATTTCTCAAGGGTTTTATGTTTTGGATTCTCTATAAAATGCTTATACACCTCCTACCACTCCTCCAAGTACTAAAGAAGAAAAGAAGGAATATACCAATAATTCAAAAGATTTCAATGCAATCATAAGTGGACTTGGAGAATCAAAGATGGGAAAATTGATGCATTGAAAAAAATGCAAAGGAAGCATGGGACAAACTACAAGTTCTTTATGAAGGAGACTCAAAGGTAAAAATTACAAAACTTTAAACTTTTAGAAATCAGTTTGAAAGCCTTAAAATGAATGATAATGAGTCAATTGTTGCATACCTTCTTAGAGTTGATAAATTTTTAATAGCATGAAAGGATTAGGAGATGAGGTAAAATAAAAAGTTTTTGTTCAAAAGGTTTTGAGATCATTGACTTCTAGGTTTCAATTCTAGCTATTGAAGAGGTAAAAGATCTAACTGCCTTGAAATTGGATGAGTTGCATGGTACTTTAACTACTTATGAAATGAGGATAAGAGACTCAAAACCAGCCAAGAAGGAGATTTCATTCAAATGTTAAATGAAGTCACAAGGAAAAAAGGTAAAGGATGATGATGCCACTCTTGATATTGAAGATGAAGAGCTCTTTGTTATGGTGCCTACAAGATTGAAGCAGGATCTAGTAAGTATAGTGGTAAACTTCGATTCAAGTGTTTTAATTGTGGTAAAGTATGAAATTTTGCTGCAAAGTATCCTTATAGGCATGAGAAATAAAATGATGATGTTGAAGATCATGAGGTTGAACCTAAGAAGAAAAAATACAAGTTTGGAAAAGGTAAGAAGAACTATAATATGTTTAACCATTAGAAGGATAAAAGAAGTTTTTATATAAACCAAGATGATGAATTTTTGGATGCAAGTAGTGGTGTATCGATTGAATCTAAATCTGATTATGAAAACATTGGAAATGCGGCCTTATTCATGACTAAAAATATATGAGGTCTTCAGTGATGGATCTTCCTTGTTGGGGGATTTTCTTTCGGGTTATGACAACTATTTTGATAAAGATGAAAAATATGATCTTTAGAGTATCAAAAGAGAACTTAAGAAATCTGAAAAAGATAATTAAAAACTGACTTTACAGATCAAAGAATATGAAAATCAGTTTCATAAGCTAGAAGAACAAAGTATGTGTAGTCATTTTTGTTACCCTTAATACTTCATTCTAATCCCAAGCGCACGGCCTATCACCCGGTGGGTGTTGGGCGCTCACTCGAGGCACGCGCGGGCATTGAGCCCCTCTTTTATGTGAGATTTATGAGAAGGTTCTTCCATTAATGGAGGATTATTTACGAGAGATAGAAATACATGCATATTTAAAAGAAGAACACAAAACTAGCAAATCCACACACCCAAGCATCAAAGAAGGTAAATAAACATTGTGTGAAGCGTAAGAAACTAGATCCGAGCTATGACATGCTAAATATCGAGAAGGGTTTACACCTGTAAACAAGATGTATAAAACAAACCCATATATATATATATTGATTTAAAAGAGTTCTCGACAGCCACATTACATTCAAAAAGGTCATCTCGGATCACATACATCAAATAGAAAAGATCCAACCCTACAACATGTTATGATTAGATATCCTAACTATGATTTATCCATTATAACCAATATATAGACCTAGCACCGTTCCAATGCTTAATGAAATTTTGTATAGTTCTCTAACACCCTTAACCCTAAACCCTAGTACAAGCTAACATTCCCGTAAAAGTTCATTGCCTTCCTTCGTTCTACTTTCCAAAGACCCATCTCTCCATCACCTTCCACTTCCTTTCATCTCTCATCACTAATTTTTGCCCTAGCACTTGTTTAAATGGGATCAACACCCATCGCCATGACTTCTCCAAGAGAAAATAATGTGCCAAGTGTCAATGTGGTCCTTCATAGGTGAATGCTTATCTCATTTAAAAACCTTCCACTCTCTACAATGATGTCTCGGGAATATTCCCTACATGGAATATCCTTTTCTTGGCCTCCAAGGTTCCAGGTTGGCACCTTATCCACTTATCATGCCTATTCGGGTCCTCACGTTTTTCCTCAAGTGCCTTTAAAATGCCAAATATGGCTAAGTCCTTTAAACTATTGTTTTACCTCCCACGCATGCCCCAGTTTTACTAAAACCCTTCTTAAACCATTTATCATGTGCACTTTCCTCTGAGTGCCCTTCTATTTTACTGGTCCTACACGTGTGCACCTCTTGGTACTTAGCCAATATTTTAGGGTCCAACATCACCCCATACTATGCATGTTCTCCGTCCTTAGAAACATCTTTCTTAAAGAATAAATAAATAGAGGAATTGAAACAATCAAAAGAATAGAAGAATAAAAGAATTTTCTACTGCTATAGGAGTGAGAATTCCTTCTTTATGACTACTTCAATCTTTTCCTAGGAATCTACCTCACCTGCACCTACCTGAATTAGGTCACCCACTAATGCACTTACTTCATCAAAACTCAAGTAATCGATCTTAGCTTTCGATTGTATCTATAATGCCTTCAAGATTATTGCTAAGGTCGCCTAGCGCATCCATTTTATGAGTGACCTGGGAATATAGTTCCTTTAGCTGATTCTTAATCGAACCCTACAAGATTTCAATTTCTTCCAATTTTTCTCAACTTCAGCTAGGATCCTATCATGCTTCATCCTATTGCCTTTGTTCTTCTCCTGAAATTATTTTAAATCTACCTCATGTGTAGCAACTAATATGTTTGCTACCCTTTCTTCGGTGCAATTATCATATAAAGCCTCAACCATTTGCATGGTGGTATTTATAACAAAAAGGAGCTCAGAGTACCAAGTAACTGTCTCCCCAATATTCAGCTTTTCTTCCTCCTTCTAGCGCACAATCACCTCTTCCTATGACTCTAATGTAAGTGACGCCTTTCCATAGTGAGGATGTGGGTCAAGTCTTTAAAAAAGTGCAAGGTTGACTCATACTTCTAATCAAAATGGGTTAGGTCTAGGTGCTTTAGACTAATGACACCTATAATTTCCTCTACCTTCTTGTAAACCTCCTACACCTTAGCCTTTTCATCCCTTAACTCACGTGTTAATCGTGCGTTAATTAGCTCCTTCTTCTTTATCTCCTTATCTCTTTCGATAATCTCCTAATTTTTCTTCTTAATCTCCTCTTTTAGTGCTCTTATCCTTTCATTTATACCAAAGAGCCTTGCCTCTACCTCTATCAATACCTTGTTGAGCACATTACAAACCTGTTCATCCGATAGTTTTTGGCATCCTCAAAGAGGGTTTATCCTTTGGTGGTTGGTACCTCCACTAATGCATCCTTATTTACCTCAAACTCAGGCTCATCAATGTGGGTTTCAAATTCCCAAGATATAATCTTCCTTGTGCACGCATAGGAACTTTACTTTTCAAAGGAGGACCAATAAAGGAGTTATTACTTGGCCACCAAGCTCTAAAAATGTGCACGTAACACCTTATTGGGATCATCTACATATGTCATTACATGTCCTTGCACCACTACTATGCCCTTTCCTCCCGTATGCACTACTTTGGGGACACTAACTGCCAAGCTAGGATCTCCACCCATGCTTCCATATTACTTCCCAATGCTTACACTCTCCTTTGTCTCCTTTAGTATCTCACCAAAGCATTGCGCTCCACCTCCTGGTCTACTAAGTTCTTTATAATATCTACCACCTCCTTCTCTCGTGGCATATTCTATCTTCTCCTTAGTTGGGGTTGGGGTCTTTTGATCTTTCATGTTTACCTCTTCACTCCCACCCTTATTATGAGCACCTTCCTCATCCTCATTCCTTTCTTCGTTTCCTTCCTCATCGAATCATGTACATCATACATAATATTATTTTGAGCCTCATCGTGCTCTTCATCGTCTTCATTGCTCTTATTGGCCTCCATGGTCTTTGTTTCTTCTAAGTCCTCCTCTTTTTCCACCCTTTTCTTCTTCCTTACTTTGGTGAATCCAACATAGGAGACTCTCTTTTCTTCTCTTTAGGGAGGATCCTCTTTTCTAACCATTCTTCTCTCAGGGGACTTCTCTTTCTCTCGGTGCCTATTCCTTAGGTGTCATCTCCTTTTCCTCTCCGTGGGGACTTCTTCCTCCGTGCATAAGTGTTTGGTCTTGCGCCTAACTCATATGTGCTTACAAATCACATTGTATGTGTGTTTGGTGCCTTATTTTTAGGAGCCTCCTCTCTTTCACTTTTTCTTGGCATAGCCTTCTTCCTTACAAAGTGGGGTCTTCTAGGATAGAGACATCATTCTCAATATAAATGCCTTTCTCATACTCGTGCCTTATGTGCAAGTATACCCTTATTGTGTTCCTCTCAATAATATGCAATGTCACTAGTTTCAACATATGCATGTCATGGGAGACATACTTCTCCAAATAGGTGTGATTCTTAGGATATATCAACTTTATGTGCAACTCACAAGTAATCTTGGTACGCCATGTTGAGATCAAACCTTAGTTTCTTTATCTCTTTGAATTGATTAACCCTAGCCTAGAAGTATTGTGCTCAAGGAGAAGGAAAATTTGCACTAGGGACCCTTGGTACCATCTATTAAAGTCAATCTACCAATAAAAAAATGTTGGTATATGAAGAATTCAACATCTCCTTATACAAAAGTAGGAAATTGTTTAGGTATTCTCCATTCAACGTTGAATGTGTCATGCATCTCGCTTATACCATTTTCTAGGTGCACCTTATTGGTGGTTTTCATGGTGTCACAAGTGTATTGCTCAAACCTCTTGGTGGGGGAAGGGTTCTCCTTTGGGTATTCCTAAACAAATTTATCTAGCCCATCAGTACTCCAATATTTAAAAATAAAATGGTAAGGAGGACGTTACCAAACATGATCTTCTCTCCATCACCCATGGCGTTAATAATTTATTTAGTAATAAAATATGATACTTTATAAATGGTCCCCTCTCGAGATCTTACTACAAACGTTCAACCAAGCCTTATTGCTCTATTTCCATCTCTCCTGCCTATTCAAATTTGTGACCAAATAGGTGGCCATCCTCATTATAGGGTCAAAATTGTAGAAATGTCAAAGTAACACGAACCCTTCTTATAATCATAAGTTTAAATGGTATTCTTAATGGCCTCTTTATCATACAAGTCATCATCTAATGAATCTCCTTCATAGATAAGACCAGTAAACTTAGGCATCGGTTGGGGGTTATACACATCCTTCATCTTGCAAAGTAGAAGTGGTCTTCATGCACGTATGACATTAACCACTGGTATAGTCACTTAGGTTTTACAAAATAGGGAAACTCATAGAGTTGTAATAACCCGACCTTCTCCATCTTCACCTTTACTTTTTCATTAAAGATATGAATTAATTATGGTGTCCTCTTGTTTATAGGGAAAACTTTGTTCTAATGTCATCTCATTCTTTGTGGTGCTTGTTCGATGGTTGTAATCACTTATGGCCATCTTTCTAACATGTGACACCCATTCCTTACCAAGTAATACGCCATCTAGATATTACATTTCCATGTACCATTCTTCATTGAAACTAGTAGAAACATCTTGTTTCCCTTTTCCCTTGCCCTTCTTTGGTGAAATGGTTAATACTTTCTTTGGTACCATTCTTTTTTGGGTCCTTTAAAGTTATTCCATTTCTCTAATCCTAGCTCTGTTTGACTTTGTGGATTCACTCCTTTGTGAAAATCCCTTCAATATTGTGCCCTAGATGTGGAACCCTAACTTGGAAAACCCTTTTTCCATAAGACGACATAAAACCTACAGGATTCTTCTACACAACCTTCTCTCGCTCATGCCATGCCGTGTAATCTTTTTCCACTCTGGTCCACCGATCAAAATATCTATGCACACAAATATTCACAAATCCTTTTCACACAACTCTTCTTCTCAAGGATGCCCTAGTTTGCGAGAGATTTTCGATAATGCAAATGTAAGGTAAATAATAATAACTTCTACTTATAACTTTTTATTTTATCCGTAATAAATGCCATGCCACCTACCAACGTAATTTTACATTCAAGGTGTATTTTCCTAATGCTAACCTTAAGTGATTTTCCCCACGCCCAATCCTACATGAAAATTCTATAGCCTTCCGGCACGCAAAACCATCTTACTGACCAAAGATCCTTACATGTGTGCTTACAACGCCGAATGCACTTCTTATGTCTTCATCCTGGTTTTTGACATCACCTACCTCATGTTGTTCCTATGCTTTTAATCTTATATGTGGTTTTGTAAAAAGTTCACACCAAAATTCCCTCATATTCAACTTTTCTACGCGCGTGATCTTCCAATTCACGTGCTTTTGAGTCTTCAACCCTAGCCATCAATAAACATAACTTCCAAAAGTACTTGTCACATCACTTCACCCCACACAAAAATAGATGTGTGGTCCTTTACACATAGAATTTTTTTGAAATAGTAAGTGGCTACTGGTACACAACGTGCACACAAGAAACAAAAATAAATCGAACAAAGAAACAAGAAAGGGAAACATAAGGAAAGGAAATTGCATTAAAGGAATTCCTAGGCTAATTGGAAATATTTACTTATTTACAAACAAAAAGAAGACTTATTTATAGTAGGGCTTCAACCTACTAACATTGAAATGTCGTAGTACTCTTATCCCATCTAGCACTTGCAACTAACACATGCCCGAATCAAGTATATAGGATACAATGTATGGGCCTAACCAATGGACTTTGAATTTCCCAAGATGGTGCAGAAACTTGGAATCATACAAGAGAACCATCTTCCCAACCTCAATCTAATTTTTTTTTATGTGTCTATCATGCTATGCCTTCTTCCTCTGTATTTTCTATTTTCTAACTCTAACGAGAAATAGCTCATTGTTCATCTAATTGCATTAACTTTTCAATATTTGCCTCAAGTACTTGTTCATCAGCTAAACCTCCTTTGGGAACTATATGTAATGATGGTAACATGAATTCAATAGGTAACATAGCCTCATACAAACACCAATTGAAATGGTGTGGCTTTGTTCAATCTCTTGTAGGTTGTTCTATACGCCCATAACATGGCTGAGACTTTTTCATCCCAATCCTATCTCCCAACATCACAAATCTTGGTCAACGTGTGACTTAGTATCTTGTTGAATGCCTTGGCTATTCTATTAGCCTAAGGGTGATAAGGGGTAGTCTTGTGATGAGCCACCATGAATTCTACCAACAAGATCCTAACTATCTCATTCAAGAAATGTGTACCTCTGTCACTAGTCAAACTCAAAGGGAACCCATATTTGTTGATTATATTCTCCCACAAAATCTTGTTATTGTGGCACAAAGTGCAATCCTTGTAGGTGTTACCTTTGCCTAACCTGTTAAGTAATCAAAGTATAGGTAATTATGTAGCGTGAACTAGTCCTCTGCAAAATAGGTGAAATAGGTCTTATAAATTCAATCACCCATTTCTCAAATGGCTCAATGCTAGCTATCAGTCTCAATGGAATCTTATCTCTTCTTCCTAGCTTGCCAAGGCACTGGAAATGATCGCAGCTTTGTAAAACTCTATACAATCCTTGTAAATTATTTCCCACCAAAGGCCTATGAGAAGGATCTTGTGCATGGTTGCATTTCTTACATAGTTTCCTCCCCGCATTCCACTATGTGCTTCCTCCATGATCAAAACGCACTCATTCTCTAACACACAATGACACAATATCTCATGTGGCCTAGCTTGTATAAATCTCCACAAATCAACATGTAAGGTACAACACATATAGCTAACTATTACCTTTCCACGATCTTCATTCCTCCTGGGTGCCACACTCATTTTGAGAAACAATGCAATATCTTCTAAATCAAAGGACATGTACTACAATTTCAATAGTTGTGCATCTGGCATTATATCCTCAATGCTCTACACGTCCTCCCCTAAGTCAATCCTTGATAAATGTTCATGTCCCAAATTATTCATATCCAGCTTCAAAACAACCATAAACTCGACTCTTGAAACAACAGACCCACTGCATATGTGCCCTTATAAATTGGGATTGTTCACCAAGTAATTCAATGCCATGTGGTCCATTTAGAATGTAAAAAGTGTTACCAATAGATATCTTGCCTAAAATGTACTAGCATGTAGATCATCAACAATGCCTCGCGCTCGATAGTAGTATAGTTATTATTTTTGGGGTTAACTTTCTACTTGCAAAACAAAGAGGGTGATCAACAATCCCCTCACCCATTTGTGACAGTACTACTCCAATTTTCATCCCTGAAGCATCAACATACACATGAAATGGTTTTTCCCAATAAGTAAAGCATAATATAGGCACAATAATAAGTCTATTCTTCAATGTATCAAATGTCATCTGTTGTGCCTCTCCCCAATGAAATGTAATTTTATACTTTAGTAGTTCCTTTAACAACACAATGATCTTGGCATATCCCTTAACAAATTTTTGGTAGTACTTAGTATGCCCAAGGAATCCACACACCGCACTCTAGTTGGTAGGTTCCTCCAAACCTACATTAACAACAACTTTGGCAGGATCCACCAGTAAGCCTTCCTTACATATAATATATCCTAATAATGTTCCAAAAGGAGTAGAAAAACACATTTCTTAATATTGAGAGATATACTTGACTACGATATCTCTCAAACATCAATATCATATTATGCCGCAATGGTCTTTTATGAGTCCATAAACTATCCAATCGTCAAGGTAGAATTGAAGAAAATTATGGTTGAAGTCTTGAAATTCCTGCACCACAATGCATGAAAACACAGCAGGCGTGTTCTTCACTCAAAAAGGCATGACTGTGTAGGGAAAAATTCCTATTTAGTGGTGAAAGTTGTTTTTCTTGGTCCTTTGTAATTCTAACTTAATGATATCCTAAGAATCTATTTATGAAAGAATCTATCTCGCACTTGGCTACTCCTTCTAGGATCTCTTCAGTGAAGGGGGTTGGAAAAGGGTCAATAACACATACTACATTCAGATCCCTATAATCAACACAAATCCTTATCCTCCCATCCTTCTTAATGCTAATGACCATTGGACTTATCCATTATAATTCTTCAACAACCTTAATGATACCTAAAGTGATCATCTTATCAATCTCTTCCTTGACCCGATGCATAGATTTAGATTCATATAGTAAGGTCTCTTCCGAATTGGGAACGCTCCCTCCTTTAGTTTGATCCACATCTCCCCTAAATATTGGTTAACCCCCTTAATCTCGTGGAACCCATGTAGGAATAAATCCTAAAACTCACACAATATATCAATGATCTTTGAAACCTCTTTTTTTGACTAGTAATCCCTAATAGTAGCCTCCTTAGGTTCCACATCTGAGCCAATGTTAACCTTCTTAGTTTTTGGGGTTCATGGTACACGTGCACTTTCTCATCAGAACTATCCATCACTTCACACATAACAATAGTATGGTTAACATTCAAGTTCTCCACTTCCTCGCCATCTATCACAGAGACTAAATTTCCTTTTTATTTTTCCATGCAAGCGTGCTCTGCTATATTTCTTCTAGCTCTTCCTCAGTGAAGCACGCTTCTAAGTCAAGTTATCCCAACAATTCCAAAATTCTATCCTCCACTAGGGCACTATCCCCAAAATTAAGGTGCTTAGCAACTTGCAACACCTCATTCACCAATGGATTAGAACTTTGATACTCAAATGTTTTGATCAAATCAACGGTCAACTCACGCTTTTTTCCTGTCTAATGACATAGTTATGAATGCACATACCATGCATGCACACAACCTTGTAATGTTGAATAGAACTTTTGTACCCATAGGGAAGGAGGTAAATCGTCTACACCTCCTATACAAATCCTCCTACATTCCCTGGACATGGTCCGAGGAGGATCCTTTCCCATCATAGTCACAAATTTTAGTAGGTGCGTTTCTTTGGAGAAACCCAAAAAGAGAGCGCAATCCTCACTTCATGCCACTCTAGACGATTGTTTGATGTGTCACCCACCAACGTGCTAATGTCCCGCACAATGTATAGATAAGCATACTTCTCCTCTCAATCTTACAGTTCACTTTGAACTTCCATTGTTCTTAGAAAAACATCAAGGTTTCCTTCCTCGGTATAACTTGGTAATTTTTCCCCTCCTAGGTGCCTTAGTGGGCACACCTTCGTTACTCTTGTAATAGATCCTCTTAACTACCTTCTAATTAACTCATATATTTTGTGTACCCAATTATCAAATGCCACACTAGTGGTATCACTTACATATTGAGTGTCTTCCCACTAAATAATCCCTTCCGTTCGATGCACAACTTCGGGGTCTCGATAGCGTGCACATATATTTTATCTAGATGGGAGGTAGATTAGCATGTAAGACATGCCTTTCATGCTCTGCTCTAGCACTTGGTATTTTCCCTCTTAACCATTCTCCTTGTAAGGGAATGATATTTTCTTTCCTTAATATATTGAATACCTCTTTGACATCATATAGATCCTTTTATGGAGCCTCAATGCTCTTATTTTTCTCTAGCTTCCACGACTACTCCTTCAGGCACTCAATCTCTCCTTATAGGCTTGAATAACATCCATGGTCTCCTGATAAACTTCCTTTTGATGAGTAGGGTCTGGATACTTCCCATGAGCCACCTCTTCTCTTGTGACTAGTGGTATCTGCTTTGGTATTTCCCTGGCATGTGTAGCCTTAGCTCGCGTTGTCACCGATCTGGTCCAACTTTGAATCACATGCCACCCTTAGCATCCATTGAAAGTTTATTTTATTCATGCTTACCATCCTAATTCCCTTGTCTTTCCATTTTTGTTCGCTCATGTGTTTAAATAATTTCAGGAACTCCTCAAACTTTTGTTTTTCCCATAGTAAGATAACTATAAGTAGGTCGGGACATTCATGTTTGTAATGATTTGTGGACCCACAGTTCTAATAGGTTATGTGAGGAAATTCACTTTTTCCACCTTCATGATTTCCATGGCCTCTAAATCCTTCGTGAAATCCTCATCCATGAGCTTCTCCATCCGCACACCCTTCATAGTGATGACGATCATCCTTGGAATTGTTTTACAACATTGGTCTGACACACACCAATATCAATGGTATCATGTATCTGTTCAATCAATATACAATCCTTGGTGTCATGAGTAGTAGAGGTGCAAATATTTCAATATAAAGATACATTCTTATGGATCATGCACTTTAGTACTAGACACCTACTTATATCATGATCTCCATGGAAAATCTCACGCCTCACTTTGTCATAGAGCGCATCTTGATATCCGAGGAAAATTATCCTTCATATGCCCCTCTACCTCACAATTTTTTTCACCATATTCCACTGCGAGTCTCATGTGTTGAGTTTGGAGATAAATTTTACATGAGAGAAATATGAGCTTCAAGAAAAGGACTAACACTCGGTATCCATGCTTCCCACATCCTCAGCACATAGGGCATCCTCCAAGGCCTCACATGGGTCTGTGAAAGTCTTATGTGAAAGAACTCTTGAAGGGTGTTATTAATCCTCCAACAAACCATTGAGCATGCTGAGAAGGATGAATATCATAAGACAATTTTTATAAGAGTATTAAAGCATGTATCATACTCCCCCACACTCTCTTCCATACCTTGTTGAATCTCCTATAGTGCGCTAATGTTATTATGTTCAAACTTAGGAATACGGAAGTAAGGTAAGAAGGCATTACATAACATGGTATAATCTACTATTTTCTGTTGAGGGTCATACTTCCGGTGCTAACTATGTGTGTGCCCTTGCAAGGTCATTACAAAATGACTTGCCTTCCATTTCATGGTAGTGATCCCCTTTGCATGCCATAGAAACTCACATTTGTGTACATGTTCTACAAAATCCTCAACACCTTTGTAATCTGGTAGATGTAAATACATTTCAAATAATACTTGCTGAGGTGGTTGAGGCCCTTTTCCTCTTGATCCAGAACCTTGATTTCCTCTAGTGTTTCCTCCACTACCAGATCCACTAGATCCACCGGTTCTTACTCCTCCTAACCCACTAGATCCTCTAGATCTTCTAGGTCCACCGGTATGTGAGTTCCTACTCCACAAGACCCACCAGATCTACGTCCCATACCAGGAAGGGTCTCAAGTGGTCACGCCTTATGTCCCCACTGTTATGCTAAAATATGCACCAACAGTCTGTGATATTAAACCACTACCAGATGTGTGTCCCATAATGATCCCATATGTGATACCCAAGCTTTGTGCACCCATAATTTGTCCAAATATCATTCCAAACAATATACCTCCAAACATAGGAAATGAATGTGTAGCCATAGATGTGCCAAATGAAAAGTTATACCTCCTAGGTGTTGATTGGTTACTTGCACCAATACCAACTGGATTATTAATACTTATATCTGGATTTGGAAAACTAAGTGCCAAGGGTTGGTCATCAAGTTGATTCAAATGCATGTTAATTCCTCTTCTCTCTCCAAGTGACGAGCTCTCATCAGAAGCTAAAGGGGTTTCCCTCCTGTGCTTTCCAAGATGGGGTAGCACAGACTGCTTAGGTTCCATGTCCTCCACGTGAATCTCAATTCCTTCCCGCAACATCTTTCTCCATAGTTCCATTTCTTCTAAAACTTCATGTTCTTTTCTAACTCCCTTTCATGAGATTCATCAGAGTTGATCCATCTCTCTTCCATCACCTTTTCATCCGCGAGGTCTGCCATCTTCCTCTACTCTAGCTTCCTTACCAAATGCTCTGGAAGAAGCTTAGTGCACTATAGGAAATTCTTCCAATCTTAGTGTAATGATTGGGATATTTATAGATAAATGGATAACACACTAGAATGATCCTCTTGGCTCCCTCAAGAACTCAAACTTATAAACCTCTCGGAAAAGAATACGTATAAATCACGTACTCCAAGGTGTAACTTTTTAACACTATACTCCACCAACGATCAACAACATGTGTCCAAGTCGATCAATATCATGCAGCATATGATACTCATCTTAGGTCCATACACAAGGTCTATAGTACCAACTTGATCTAGATGCATACTCAAATCCATTCATACAACTCCACTGGAAAACAACAAAAGAAGGTCTCATATAGCTCATGATACAAATGTTCTTCTACCCATTTATGTGCATAAAACTTAGGTCTAGTATTAAATATTTGAGAAAAATCATCCTTCATTATTTTAAGCCATGCTTCAACACTCTCCAAGGTCAAACACTTCATCATCACGCACCATTCTCACAACTTCAAAAAGAGGTCAGCGAAACGAAACCAAGATGTACTCATTTTCTACTACCTTAATACTTCTTTCCAACCCCAAGTGCACCAACCTATAACCCAATGGGTGTTAGGCACTCACTTGAGGCACGCGTGGGTGTTGGGCCCTTTTTTATGTGAGGTTTGTGAGGATTTTCCACCATTAATGGAGGATTATTTACAGAGACAAAAATACATGCAAATTTAAAAGAAGAACATAAAATTAGAAGATCCACACACCCAAGTAGTAGAGAAGGTAAATAAACATTTTTGAAGCAAAAGAAACCAAATCTAAGTTATGACATGCTAAATATCAGAAGGGTTTACACCCATAAAAAAGATGTACAAAAAAACCCACATATATATAGATATTGATTTAAAATAGTTCTAGTATCCACATTACATTCAAAAAGGTCATCTCATATCACATACATCAAATAAGAGATCCACCCCTTCAACACGTTCGATTAGATATCCTAGCAATTCTTTCCCGTTATAACCCATGTACATATCCTAGCACCAATTACAATTCTTAATGACATTCTATATAGTTATCAAATGCCCTAAACCCTAAACCCTAGTACAACCTAACATTCTTGCAATAGTTCACAATGACTATGACCGTATTAGTGAAACTCACTTTTGGGGCCCAAATGATGTAATATGGAGGTAATATTTTCTACATATATTCTAGATAGGATAAAATAAAGGACTTTGGTGTTCCTATTCCCCAATATTGTCCTTACTCCTTGGAATGTGTGTGAGTTTAGATTTGGATTGTGTTAAGAGGCCTAATTCTAAGTTGTGTATATTAGAAATCGAGTACACCAAGCTCAAAGACCTGGTACAAGACTTATTGGGAAATATGTATGATAGAATGAGTTTTTTTATCTAGTATGATTCCATCTTGAATGTTCTTTCATCAATAGTTTGATATGATTTTCAATAGAACAAAGACTAGTAAGCTGTGTTTTTAAGCTCTTGTTGACAAGGTGAAGGAAGGGCTTGTGTCTTGAGTGCATTGGTGTAATCTTGGTCATAACTGAGCCCTTATAAGATTGATTATTCAATGTTGGAGTATGTTTTTGAATTTTTTAATATGGTTAATCACAGAGTAAAGAAGCCTTATAGGTATCTCATTCATAATTTGTGCTTGTATTGGCATACTACGGTTGTAGAAGGAAGAGTATACACTTTCTCAGGTATGAAGACTAATTTGTAACAAATTTTAATATGTTTGAGACCTCATGAAGATTGTATATGCATAAGTAAAGATGGTATGAGTTCAGGAGTGGAGAAATTTGTTATAGTTCTTAGTTGTGTGTTGAGACAAATTAACCATATTCGGTTGTCTCGGGTATCTCGTGAGGCAGAGCATCCCAATCTACATGTGAAGGGTATGTATCTTTTCCACTCATGGCATATTAATATCTTCTAAAGGATATTTCTATGGTTTATAAATTATTGCTTCCTCAAAATGAACAAAGAGATGTCTAGTGAATGTACCATGAAGTCTATGATCAATAGATCTCCAAAGAGTGAATCCTACAGAATGTAGGTGATCAAAAGGGTATGATGATAATATATAAGAAGTGATACAATGCTTGATTAGATTTATCTTGTCAATTATGATAGTGAAAGAGAAGGAAAGTTTCTAAGATGGAATTCTTGAATCATGGTTAAGACAAATATAACGCATTAGGAACTCAAGTAAGCTTGTTCATTGTTACGGTGATATGGAATATTGCACCTACAGTGTAACAAGCTACTCGTGTATGTTTAAGTCCTTTATAATAGGGAAATATTGAATAAGAATTATAGAAGGTGATGATGGTGGTACCAAGGAAAATAAGGTATGGTATGGGAGTATATCCCTTTAGTTATATGGTTTTTTTCATTGAATGCAAAGTATGTTAGTCTATCAGAATCAGAAGAGACCGAAATGCAACTTTAGGGAAATATCAAGTTGCTCAAGTTGATTTCTAGTCATGCTAGCAAGGTAAGAAGCTTATTTTTGTGCTTGGGAGCTAGAATTGAAAGTCATAAGTCCAAGGGGATAATGTTTTTGTCAAAACAAGGTATGAATTGCATGGTGTGACATGTCAAAATTGGTTGAAATTTCTCTAAAAGGATTGTTCATCACTCCCAGGTCATAATGTGTTATGATGAGGAAGATAGTGCATTGTTATGCTAAACCTATGCCTAGAAAATAAGTGTATGCTCTTGAATAAAGGAATGGTTAACCTTGTAGCTCATAAATGACATTGTTTTCATGATTGTGAAGAATATGGTATAGGTATGGGTTTGGTATAGTGTATCCATGAGGGGAAAAATAGGTTTGAGGAGAAAATTGAATTTTTTGCATGCTTAGAAGGATGAGAATGATATTTTCGCTCTAAATAAGGTATGATTATTTTTCTATCTTGTTCATTGATGATGTCCAAATGATGGAGTTTCTTGTCTCGGGAGAGCATGGTTTTTACATGCCTAAAATGAAGGAAAAAATCAGATTTTATGTAAAATTCAAGGCCATAGAGATATTTTGAAACCTTTGGTTGATGTATTATAACCAAAGTATGTTGTTATGTAGCTGAGGTAGGTGAATAATATATTGTTACAAGTACACCTTTTTCATTAATGTAAAAAGGAGAGAGGTTCAAGGTGTTTTCCATCGCTGATAAAGGGGGAGATTGTTGGCATGTGGTCCTATTAGCTGTTATCATTGATGAAAAACCACATTAATGACAAAGTGGATGTTGTATTATGGTCACTTGATGATTTATATGATGCTAACATGATGATTTAGATGTTTCTATGTTGGTACAATGAGATTCGGTGAGGATTTCTTGCTCTTGCAAGCCTATATAGGTGCCTAGGAGATATAGAATGACAATTTGAATTTATTGGATGATTGAGAAACATGTTGGCATGATGGACATTAGGATTGGTTCTTGCAAACTAAAAATAGTGGCATGATGTAGATACAATTATTTGGCTATGTTACTGTGTGCTCGTTAGAAGAAGGTATGGTTACTTAGAGGTTTGGTTGCCAAGGGGAGCTTTAGAGGTAGGCTCATGTTTTCATGTTACTCATTGTGTTGATTAGGCATACCTTTTTAAATGATGTCAAAAGGGGAGAGATATAGAGTTTGGCAGTAATGTGAAACTAGGTATGCAAATTTTGTTTTACCATCAAAGCTTCAGTAGGTTTTCGAGGTGTTGCCATCAATGAAAAAGGGGATTTTTGGACCCCAGGCATTGTCAGTGGTGTTGTCATTAATGTTAAGTGGAATTGATGGAAAAAAATTGATTGGTGAAGTGAAGAAGACAAGGAGATGAAGTTTGATTGGTAGTGACTTGTGAATATGTTTCAAACTCACAAAGAGAGTTTAGGATAATTTTAGTGATCGCAAGCTTGGTTGGTGAGGAAGGAGTCTAATGGAAGCTTGAAAATGGTTGGTATGCTTATCTCAGAGGTTCCATAGGTCAGATATGATGATGTAAGCATGGGAAATATCTCTTACCATAAGTTTCAGTTAGTGGAAACCTCGTTAAAACTGGCTCATTTAAGCCTATTTATTGAGCCTGATGAGATGTGATAAGTTGGTCCAAGTCAAGGAAAGGTAATTTGAGCATGGGAGTAACCTAGTAATACTTTCTACAACATGTTTGAGAAATAACACGACCTAGTTTAGATCTTAGATTCACAATTCAAAAGTTCACTGAAAGTGGCTTTGAGAACTGATAATGTTCACTATGGTAAATGAGATTGGCCAAATATTCATAGGAAAACCTATGGCTATACAACACACGTAATGTGTGTAGAGAAGTGTCTTTTAGTGCTCCATGTCAAATTTCATCAAATTTTGAAATGGGGATTTTGATTTATTCAAGTTTTTCTAAAATTGACCTCTTGAAAAATGCATTTTGAGGCCTATATCTTCTTAGCACTCAAGAAAATATTACGAATACTTCAGATAAATCATAGAAGGAATTTTTGAAGAGAACTCTTAGCATGATTTTCTCTCTCAAGGTCTTCTTCTTGAAGTAATAAGTGTAAAATGGAGTGTTTTGTCTCAAATTTTATTATGCAAGATAGAACACCATCTCAGGAAGGTAGAAGAGCCTTACAGGCTAGTTTTGAAGTAGTGGTGTCATTCAAATGTGAAGGTACAATACATGACTATACTCTTCCTAGCTAAAAGTGTGTAAAAATAGTCTTGTTTTGATAAGTTGCAAGGTCTTGAAGGAAGTTTAGTTGCACTAGAAGTTAAAATTCCTATACTATATCTCCAAAGGTCAATCTTTCCATGCTAGAACTCTTGATATGGTCTTAGGAAGAGTTTAATAGTCTCAAGTTCTCAATGTATTCACTACCTTTAAGTGGTACCTATAATTCCTACCATCTCAACTATACAGGTCAAGGCTCACGAAAGTTCTATATAGTTATTTCTTGATGAAATATAATTACAAAGGGACATATAAAACAATATCTCTTGTGTGTGCCTAAATACATGCTACCTAAAATCTCTACCTTTGAGTTTTATCTTTCCATGACTCGGCGGGTGTGAATTCTTCTACGAGGTGAAATCATAGGCATACAAGTGAAGAAATTCTATAATGAGTTAGGTTAAGTAAATTCATTCTAAGGACCAAATAAAAGAAAACAATGATTGAAAGGAAGTGTGAAGAAAGGTTCTCATTCCGACATTGCTTTGTTTTCTATGAAAATTATTGGTATGGCTTCTTTAAGTAACACAAAGATGTGTCTCCTCATATTCATATGTATGATAGAGATTTAAGAGCTATGACATGATCTACTCTTTGCATGCAATGGTATCAAATCTATTGGAGCTAAGTAGAATACTAAAATGAAGGTTGCAAAATAGTTTAGAATCAAAGTGCAAACAATTATTCACTATTCTTGTTCAAAATTGACAAATGTAGATGAGCTTATGGTATGAAGAGGACTCATATATAGTGGTGTGGGATATACAATCCTTCATTAAGGTCATTAATGATAGGAAAATATGTACTATTAGTTTTATTGAAACCTCTTCCTTCTAAGAAACACTTTGTTACCATCTATGCACCAATAAATCGAGCTTCGGGACTATCTTTGGTGAATACAAGGAAGAAGATATTTTTGAAAATATTCAAAGGAATTTATACAAATCCCATAAACTTGAAATTTATGTTTTCTTACCAATATATTCCTAAGAGATTCTATTTTGAAGATTTTGGGTCTCTATAGAAGAAGAAACCCTGATTTAGGGTTAGGAAGACAAAATTATCGAATCTCACAATAGAGCCAACAAAAAATTCAAATTGTTTGTAGAAAGTTATGTATTTAGAATATGAAGGCATTACAAAATGATTCAAACCATATCCATTTGAAATAAAGAAAAATTCGATGACGATGCATTAAAAGTTACTTCTTTTTTATGTGCAAAGGCGAGATATCGGGGATTTTGAGTGTAATTTATTTTAGTGTAAATGCTCATACAAAATCTTGATTCAACTTGGGATAAGTTTTTTCAAACTTGGTGTGCCTCTGTTACGATTAGAAAATCCCAAACCTTGTGAAAGTGGAGAAATCAAACACCATCTTTATACTACTTGTCTCATGTAACTATGACGTGCTTGAAAGAAAGTTGTTATACTATCGAAAATTTTTAAAAATGGAAATAATAAGGAATTTTTTAAATTCTTTGAAGATATAACAATGAATGTGGTTGAATAGTGTGTGTGGAAAGAAAACAATAAGACTATTTTTTTCTACATAAGAATGTGAAAAGACTGGACAGTGAAAGATCTTTTTCTTTGATTGCTTGAGTTCTTGAAGGATAAAATTAAATATAGTCATTGAAATTTCATGTATTTCTCTCTCCTAGCTTGTGGTGAGACGTTGAAAAGACACTTGTTTTTCTTCATCAAGAAATTTAAGTGTCGAAAAACCATGAACTTTCAAGGTGAATGTGAAGAGCTAGTGATACTTATAGAGCTCATTTGAGAGGGTGTAGAAGTTGAAAGGACACTTGAACAAGAAAAAGGGTAATTCCAAAAGGCTAGGAAAATGATTGTACACATAACTTGTACAATCAATTTTCTTTTCAAAACTCAAAATATAGTGTGATATAGATGAGCAAGTCAAGTATGTGTAAAAAAAAAGGAAGACTATAATGTATTAAAGAGTGAGATCTCTCATGGTGTAGAAGTATACATGACAGTAATGTGAAAAAGGGAAGTATAGAGGACTTGAGGTGTGTAGTTGAGATTTATCTAAGTTTACATGAAGAAGAAGTAGCTAAATGAAAAAGAGAGAGAACTAAGAAGATTATGAATAATTTAGAGAGTAATTAAAAGGTAGACTGAAAGATTAGGTATGAAAGTAAGAGATATGTCAAGATAAAAATAGTGAATAAAGAGAAAAAGAGACATTGATGAAGGCTTGATCATAAATTGACACAAAGTATAATGAAACACCAAAAGATATTGAAATTGCAAGGTTATCATAATCAGTTGAATAAGCAACATGTTCTAGATGATCAAATTTATTATTGTATCTACGAATTGCGTTCTTAGGTCACATGAGTAGGTGCTTCTTTCAAGTTTCAGCTTTTTAAACCAACTAAGTGGGTGCTTGAAGATTTTTTGAAGTATGTGCTTCATAGGTTGTGTGGGTGATCAACTAAAGTGGAAATAATTGTATACTAGGAATTGGTGTTCCTAATAAAAATCCTTGATTTCAGTTCGTTTTCTCCTCTATGGGTTTCCCACTATAATTTTGTTGTCTTAAGTATTTGTCTTCTTGCATGTATCTTAATTTGTATTTATGGTTTGATTGTTAATTCTAGTAAAGAAGTTTTAGAAACTATTAAATTGATGAACACTTATTCAGCCCCCTATTAGTGCTTGTGATATCCAACAATTTGTATCAGAGCATGGTCCTCCAGAGTTAACATTAACAACTTGGAGGTGATCCTGAAGACAAAAGAATGGTTTCTACAGCTGAATCAATATTGAAGAGAAAATTTGAGATTGCTTAATCTCTAATAGAATTTCTGAAGAATGAGATTAAGTACATGGTAGCTCATCATGGTTAAGAGATAAATAAAATGGATTCATTTATAGAAAATGTTTCAAGAAATCTGAAACAAAGGAGAATGACTGCCTAGAAATTGAAAAGGAAAGAACCTAGAGATTGAACTGGAACAAGAAAGGAAAAGAGATTTGAAGGCTGAATCAAGCCATGAATGTTTTAAAAAAATACGAGGAAACAAGGAAGATGAAAAGGTTGATCCCAACAAGCAAACAAACAAGAAGTAGACCAAGGAGACCAACACAGGAAGATCCAAGTCAATCAGAAAACCAAATGCATTCAGGTATGAGAGAAAATTTAATGGATATTGTTTTTCATGTTATGGTTTTGGGCATAAATCTAGAAATTTCAGGAAGAGCATAATGTGTTTTAATTGCAAAGAAAGATGTCACATAAACAAGTATTGTCTAAAAGATCAAGTAAGTCATTTTTTGGACAAGAAATAGGTTATTTGCCTCACCTACAATAGAAAATATAACTTTTACAAACAATTTCATGCACCACCTAGGTTCAGTTATAAGCTAAATGCTTTCCAAAGGCAAGACAAAAGAATATTCAGAGAAAATACAAACTCCTTGAGTGAGACCAAGTCAGCCATGGTTGAAAGAGATGCTGGGAAAAAGAAAGGAAAATGGATATATAAGATCAAGGAAGCTAAAAGTCATAAGTTGAAATAGTAAATACTGATAAGAAAGTAGCATGGGAAAATATTGAAGAGGAAAAACAAGATAATACAGTTTCAGGAGAAACTAGCTCACATGAGATATCAACAGATGATGAAAAAGGAAAGAAACATGAAAAAATTCTAGTGCAAAGGATGAAGAAATTATTCCTCAAGTAGTGGTAGAACATGTGTATGAATTGCAACATGCATGCTTATCAAGCACTCAAATAGAAGATGAGAGCTCAAGTAATGAGGTTATCACTCCTAGAAATGCAACTAAGAAGGTCAACAAGATTGTGAGGACAAGGAAAGGGAAGATGGAGTCATCATATTGTTTTGATGACTTCTTAATATTTTGAGATAGTTCAAGATTCATAATATGCCTTCTCTAGGATTCTAGGAGGCATATTCACTTAGAAGAATTGTTGGATGGTATTGATGAGTTACTACAAATAGTGAATACTAATACAATTTGTACAAAAGACATGCTTGAAATTCCACTGAGCATGTCAAAGTTGGTGTCAAGCAAAAGTTTCTTCAAGAGAATGTCTTGAGTCAACAAGAAAGCTTATTTTGTGTTACAAATCTGAAGTAGGACAGTTGTGGAGCTTAATGTGTTTTTATAGTATCAAAGATATCATTACTCTTTTCTTATGTGAAAATTAGTGTCTCAAGGAGTCAAATGATGTGTCTTAATTTAGTCATGAGAATTAAGTGCCTTGATCTCATAATACATGTACCCATAGTATTTTAAGTCTATATTCATAATTTATTGAAAGAGTTATGTAGTCTATGTAGTGTTGATGACAAGTGTGAGTTCTTATAATCTCATAAGGTCTTAGTCAAAGCCAAACCTTTCATATCCTATCATCAAAGGTTAGCTAACAAATATGTTGATCCTACACGCAAAGACTCTAGTCTTGGAAGCATGTGAGAGTTGTGAAAATTAAAAGTGGCCATCTACATGTCGGATCAGATCTGCAATGTAATAAACTTAAAGAGTTTCTGTCCTCCTAAATTCTTTCCCATACACTAGCCTTAAGAAAGATAAGTCATATCTTTGAAATGAATTCAAGTTTTATACAAATAAGCTGAAGGAGATAAAATTCTTAAGTGGCTTTTGAAAGTCACACATTATGGTAAAGACCTAACTCTCATGGCTTGAAACTAAGACATTTTAGTAATGAAAACCTCATAACCATGAGAAGAAATATAGATCTTAATGAAGAATAAGCATATAGATCTTGATTTTTTTTTGAAAAATCAGTAGAAGAGAAGGGAATTTCAAATCCATGGTACAAAATTTGACTAAAGGTATGAAAAATCTGAAGTATAAAGGCCTAAAAATATCTTGTAAAATGTTACTCAAAGGTTGGTGAAAGAAGAATTTTGTTGAATCGAAAGTCTCCATGTGTTCTCATTAAAACTTGCAAAGGTCATACACTAGGTTGTGAATGAGTATTGAAACTTTGATGACGGCTTGTAATGATGAAAAACAATATCCTCTATCCAATTTTTAACTTAGAAATGTTGTTGTGATTGTTGATTAACATGTGAAGATTCAAAGATTTCAAGTAGTTAGATTATCTCAAGTCTTTTAAGGGTATATTGTTTTTATCCGATCAAATTATGAGCTTTAGGAGAAATGTGGTCCCAAGAAGTTGTTGACCCCTATGTTTTTAAGTCTACGTATCATGAGTAATCCTTTGGTATGTTTAAATCTACAATTTTTACTTAAAAATTGTAGAGGAAAGTATTTTCATCGTCCTGTGTACATGGTGAAGATAGAAGATGGCTTATTGTTTGAAAAGGTCAAAATATTTGGCAAGGTCTTATGAGTCTCAATGTCACATCAATCATATAGTGTGTTCTTCAAAATTTTATCGAGATTTTTGTGCCTTAAATATATCCATATCATTTTGTGAGTCTATTTCCTAAGAATATGTGTAAGTCTTCATGGTCAAAAAGTTTCAATACATTAGCAAGGGCTATCATCATGAAGGTAAAGAATCGATCCCATTGATCTCTATGAAATCAATTTTTTTCAAGGGTATTGATATTGATAATAAAATTATCCAGTGTGTGTTTAGCTTGTGTCATCATCAAAATTTTGTGAAGATCGGTAAATGTTTCATCAATTGTCTTAGTGTCAAAAAAATATGTTGTGGCTAAGATTTGCACCATGGCAAGAAGAGTCATTATTCTTGAGTGGTCTATGAAAGTAAGTAGAGTATTTTGAATCAAAATTCCATCATCAAATTTTGTGACAAATGTATTGGATATTGAATGATGTATTGAACTTGTGAGGGAAATTTATTGTTGTGAAGATATGAGTAACAACTGTGATGATTTTAAGTCTCAAATTTTCATGCTTCAAGTGTAACAGTGAGTCCAAATATCACTCTCAATATTTTTTAATGAATTACACAAGGTCATGAAGTATGAGTACCGATATTTTCATAACTTACTATGTATGATAGTGTCATGATAAGTAACATGACTGTCTTGAGCTTACAATCAAGTAATTACGACATAATGGATAGATAACTGATTCATATGTAAAGCAACTAATATGGGTAGATTTTGAGAAGGTACTTAAACGAAACTTCATAAGCTTTTACGTTGAGCTAGATCATTGTATATATTTTGTATTGAATGCGAAAACCAAATCGCGTCTCAAGTTTATATTTGAAAGGATATCAAGATGCATGGACTAAGGTGCAAAGTTGTTCAAGAAACATGTAAGCAAGGTAACTGATGTAAAATCTACATTCTTAGTTAAAGTATGACTATTAAAGAATGACAGAGGTAGGGAGATTACTAGGAACCCCAAACATAAAAGTATGAAAAGATGTCAAGACAATTCAATAGGTAGAGTGTGTGATGCTTTGTTTGAGTAAGCAAGTTTTGAACCTAGAAATGTGAAAAGGTAGGATATCAAAGTTTTCTATGTGAAATTTCTTGAGAAGAAAGTGTTGATACTATCTTGAAGAGAAAGGAGAAGGAATCAATCAAATGGGTTAGTTTTTTACGCTCAATAGGAGATAGAGAAGATGGGATACGACATGGCCAGGAAGAGCTTTTAGAGGTAGGCGCATGTTTGCATGTTGCTCATTATTTTGATTAGTAATCTCTTTTTCAATGATGTCAAAGGGGAGAGATACAAAGTTTCTGATTAGTAACCTGAAAAGGGTATGTAAATGTTTTTACCATCAAAGCTTGTAGGTTTGAGGTGTTTCCATCAATGACAAAGGGGAGTTTTTAGGACCTAGTCATTACCAGTGGTGTTTTCATTGATGCAAAGTTAAAATTATGGAAAAAATGGTTGATTGGTGAAGTGAAGAAGTCAAGGACATGAAGGTTGATTGGTAGTGCCTTATGAATATGTTTGAAGCTCACATAGAGAGTTCATGATAGTTTCAGTGCTCTATAGGCTTGGTTGGTGAGACAAGAGTCTAATGAAAGCTTGGAAATGGTTAATATTCTTGGCTTAGAGGTCTGTAGGTCAAATATGATGATGTAAGCATATGAAAGAGCTCTTACGGTAAGTTTCGAGTCAATTGGTGAAACCTCTATTAAAAGCTGGCTCATTCGGCCTATTTCTTGAGCCCGATGAGATGTGAGAGTTAGTACAGGTCAAGGAAAAGTAATTTGAGTATGGGAGTAGCCTATGAATACTGTCTACAACATTTGTGTGAAAAAAACATGACCCATTTTAGCTCTTAGATTCAAAATCAAAAGTGTCGAAAGTGGCTTTGAGAATCGACAATGTTCACTAAGGTAAATGAGATTGGTTAGAGCTTCACAGGAAAACCTATGGCTAACCAACACATGGAATGTGTATATGGGTGTCTTTAGTGCTCCATGTCAAATTTCATCAAATTTTGAATTGCTTCTTTTGATTTATTCAAGTTTTTATAAAACTACCCTCTTGAAAAATGCATTTTGAGGCCTCTATCTTATTAGCACTCAAGAAAAAATATGAAGAATCATTCATATAAATCATATAAGAAATTTTTGAAGATAAATCTGAGCATTAAATTTTGAAAAAAATTAGGCAAATTGATTGATAAACAAGATAGTTATAACTATTTTCTAGTAGGATTTTCTCTCTCAAGGTCTTCTTCTTGAAGTAATAAATGCAAAATGGAGTGTTTTGTCTCAAATTTTCTTGTGTAAGATAGAAAACCATCCCAAGAAGGTAGAAGAGCCCTACCGGATCAGTTTTGAAGTAGTTATTTCATTTAAACGTGAAGGTATAATATGAACCCGTACTCTACGGCTAAAAGTGTGTAAAAAAGTCTTGTTTTGATAAGTTTCAAGGTCTTGAATGAAGTTCATTGCACTAGAAGTGAAAATTCTATCCTATATCTCCAAATATCAACCCTATAATGCTATACCTCTTGATATAGTTTTAGGAAGAGTTTAATAGTCTCAAGTTCTCAATGTCTTCACTACCTTTAAGTGGTACTTGGAATATCTCGCATCCTCTCAACTATACATTCAAGGATATGAAAGTGCCATACGAGTTCTTTCTTGATGTAATCTAATTACAAAGGGACATATCAAGAAATATCTATGTGTGTGCTGAAGACATTCTCTGAAATATCTATCTTCGAGTTTTATCTTTCCATAACTAGAGCAGAGAGTGTGAATTCACTCTACGAGGTGACATCACGGGCATACAAGTGAATAAATTCTAGAATGAGTTAGGTTAATTAAAGTTGTTCTAAGGACCAAATCAAAGGAAACAATTATTGAAAATTAGTGTGAAGTAAGGTTTTCCACCCTAACATTGCTTTGTTTTCTATTAAAATTCTTTGAATGGTTTCTTTAAGTAACAAAAAGATGTGTCTCCTCATAGTCATATGTCTGATAGAGCTTTGAGAGATATTACATGATCTACTCTTTGCATACAATGGTCTTCAATTTGTTAGAGATAAGTAGAATACTAAAATTAAGGTTGCATAGCATTTTAGAATTAGTGCAAATAATTCTTCACTATTCTTGTGCAAAATTGACAACTATATATGATCTTATGGTATGAAAAGGAATCATATATAGTGGTGTGGGATATATGATCCTTCATTTGGATCATTAATAATAAGAAAATATATACTATCAGTTTGATTGGAAACCTCTCATTTCTTTAAGAAACACTCTACTATCATTTGTGCACCAAGAAATTGAGCTTCGGGACCGTCTTTGGTGAATACAATGAAGGATATATTTTTGAAAAGCTTCAAGGAATGTATACAAATCCCATAAACCTGAAAGTTATGTTTTCTAACCAATATATTACTAATATTTTCTATTTTGAAGGTTTTGGTCTCTATACAAAAAGAAACCCTGATTTAGGGTTAGGAAGACAAAATCGATTGAATCTCACTATGGAGACAATGAAAAATTCAAATTTTCATGTAGAAAGCTAAGTGTTTGGAATACAAAGGTGTTAAAAGGATTCAAACCATATCCATTTGAAATAAAGAAGAATTTGATGACATGAGTTTCATTCAAATTTGCTTCGTTTACGTGTAGAGGCAAATATCATGGATTTAAGTGTAATTTATTTTAGTGTAAATGTTTCAAATTCTCATACAAAATATTGAATCAACCTAGGATAAGTTTTTCAAACTTGGTGTGCCTCTATTCGAATAGAAAATCCCAAACTTTGTGAAAGTGGAGAAACCAAGCACAATATTTATACTTCTTCTCTCGGGTAATTGGGATGTGCTTTAAAGAAACTTGTTATCTTTGCCAAAATGTTAAAAATATGGAAATAATAAGGAGGTTTTCAAATTCTTTGAAGATATAGCAATGAATGTGGTTGAATAGTGTGTGTGGAAAGAAATCAATAAGACTATTTTTTATTGATAAAGTGGGTTGAAGGGACCCGTTCCTTTAAAAAACTGAGGAGAAATACCCGAAAATATTTCAAACACCGATGGGCCTATAACCCTAGATTACAAACCTATGACACTTTACTCAACCAAACGACCAAATATAGATTATTTCCCAACCAAGGACAGAAAAAAGTCCTCAATATTACCCATTTGACCTTTTTTATTTTTCCTATTCTTTACTTCTTGCCACTTACTATTCCCATCTGTAATTTCTAGTGAAAGATCACCAAATTTCGAGAGAAGCCATAAGATTATCCAACTAGGATTCCTGATCCAAATCCAATTTGGTAGGAGTATGCTCCCTTTTCATTCTGGTAACCAAAATTATCCACTGAGAATCTTGAACTATAACAAACATTTTTTTCCACACTTTCCTCTTCCTTATTTTGAAGCTCGGAGTTGGAAGGCTCCTCCTTAAATGTTGCCACATCCACTAATTCTAGATCCAAAGATCCCCATCCTTTGGTCGAAACAACTGAGCTATTATTGTTTTCTAGTTTCTTATTCTCAGGACATGAGGCTTGCAGATGACCATGGTTTTTGTAATTTATACACCAAAATGCTATATTTTGTAATCAAAAGGTTGTTAGTGCTAAAACTTTCCAAATTTTAAATTAATTTGATCCGGAAACCCTTTACTCAAGTCAACTTCCACACATATACAAGTGAAGGAGCACAAAACCATATGAGTTATGTCCAGGTATTCTTGTAAAACCTCCCTAAGACATTGATATCTTCTAGCACATACAAAAGGTACAAAGGAAGATTGGGAAGTCTCACCCAAACTGGCATTTTGGAAATCGAAAGAGAATTAGGATCAAATTATGGGAACCAAGGAGTCAAAATTATACCCGTGTTACTCCTAAAAACCATGGCCCATTAGCATGGCCCCATTGTTAATCCTCCACTTCTCTAAAGATAACCACAAAAAACCTCTATAAAGAGGAAAATTTCACATTTATCTATCCAATTTTAAAATATCCACTAGTATAAATCTATAGAGGAAGGACATAAGCCATTGAAGTGGCCTATTATGGAATCCTTAGAAATATTTTGATAATATTCATCCACATCATGAACTTCAATGATCGTGACAGGATTTCTTGACTAGATCAATCAAATACGCTTGATTTCTTGTATTATTACATTTGGTTTTACCTAGGGAATATTTGAATGAAACCCTATGCTTAAAATTCCCACTTATTTGAGCTCGACCCATGAATTTCCTATGGCCACTCCTTGAAAATCGTTCAAAGCAAGCCTTCTTATCGACTTGAGTTTTTCTTTTCTAGGTTATGGGTTAGGGCATAGATTTCACCTTCTATGTGAGTTGGTTTGCCTTCCATGAGAACCTGAATCCCTCCATGGGATCCACCTTCTTCCAAGTATGTTCCCATGATACCCGCACTCCTCATCGCTAAACATTTTTGGTATTTCAGTCTTTAGGGATGTTTATGATATTCCTATGTATATGACCTAAAATGATGTGTTATTGTAATTATCCTTGAAACTATTTTTTGTTTGCATAAGAATGTGAAAAGAATGGATAGTGAATGATCATTTTTGGATTGCTTGAGTTCTTAAAGGAGAAAATTAAATATAGTCGGTTGAAAGTTTCGTATTTCTTTCTCCTATCTTGTGGTGAGAAGTTGAAAAGACACTTGTTTGTCTTCATCAATAAAGTTAAGTTTTAAAGAACCTTTGAACTTTCAAGGTGGATGTGAAGATCTAGTGATACTTGTAGAGAGCTCATTTGAGAGGGTGTAGAAATTAAAAGGACACTTGAACAAGAAAAGGGTAATTCTAAAAGGCTAGGAAAATGATTGTACACATAACTTGTATAGTCAATTTTCTTTTTAAAACTCAAAAATATAGTGCGATATAGATGAGATGGTCACGTGTGTGTAATAAAAGGCGAGAATGCAATGTATTGAAAGAGAGAGATCTCTCATGGTGTACAAGTATACATGAAAATAATGTGCAAATAGGTAGTATAGAGGACTTGAGGTGTGTAGTTAAGATCTATCTAAGTGCACATCAAGAATAAGTAGGTAAATGACACACACACACACACACGTATAAGAATATTATGAATGATTCGTAGATAAATTAAAATGTAGACCTGGAAGATCATATATGAAAGTAAGAGATATGTTGAAGATAAAAATAGTGAATAAAGAGAGAAAGAGACATTGATGAAGGTTTGATCACAAATTGACACAAAGTATAATCAAACTACGAGAAGATAGTGAAATTGCAAGGTGATCATAATCAATTGAATAAGAAATAAGTGCTAGATGATCATATTATATTATTGTATCTACCTAAGTGGGTGTTTAGGTCATAGGATTAGGTGTTCCTTACATGAAGTTTCAGCTTGCCAAACCAACTAAGTGGGTGCTTGGCTTCCCAAAGTGGGTGCTTGCATGATTTTGAAGTATGTGCTTCATAGGTTGTGTGGGTGCTCAGCCAAAGTGGAAATCATTGTATAATAGGAGTTTGTGTTCCTAATAAAAATCCTTGATTTCAAGTGGGTTTTCTCCCTCATGGTTTTCCCACTATAATTTTGGTGTCCTAGGTATTTTTCATCTTTCATGTATCTTAATTTTTGTTTATGGTTTGATTTCTAATTCTAGTCAAGAAGTGTTAGAAACTATTAAATTGATCAGAATTGATTCACCCCCTTTCAAGGTGTTTGTGACATCCAACATTGGTCATCTTAGCTAGGTTGTTCTTATAAATTGAGTAAGAAAAGCATAAACTAGATGCTTAAAAAGTTACCAAATGAATAGGTAGATCATAAAACCAACACATGACATAATCTTGAAGAATTCTAGGAAATATCTTAGCTAACAATGTATGATCATCCACATAGTTGAGACATGCCACATGAAAATATCGGAGATGCTCTTGAGGGTCACCATGGCCATTAAAGGTGGGAAACTTAGGGGTGACAAAGTTAGGAGGAAGTTGATAAGCAGAAATGGTGAGTATGAAAGGGGTATGAAGGAGTAATGAGGAATCAAGAGATGGAGAGGAGTGTGAACCAGCTTATTATAGGTGACATATTTGAATTTATGGATCCCGATATAAAGAGGTTAAGTCATAAGTTCTGAAAAGAACCACTTTGTGTATTATAGGCATTAGGAGTAATAAGAGGGGTGGTAGTGGTAGGAATGAAAGTAGGATTATTAAAGGGTTAGGTGGAGGCCATGAAAAAAAGGAGGATCATATAAGAGGAGTAGAAGCAACATCTCAAGAATTTTTAATAGTAAGTAAATAATTGAGAACATGTGGAATATGAAAAGGATTGGTGTGTAATGCTTGATGAAAATCGGTGAGTTTGTCTAGTTGTTCTTGATGAACATTCTGTCCTCATTATATGGTTTCTTGCTATTAGAGGTTTCAATGTTTTCCGGAGGAAGCGTTCGCGTGCGTTAACAAAGGGGTTATCAAATTCAACCATTGGTGTAGAAACCCTATGGGTAGATAGAGGAAGCCCAGTGTGCTCAAAAATATCCAAATAAACCACTAAGAGTAATGAGAAAAAGAAGGTAATGTTCGAGACAAGTTCCCAAATTATTTACTTTAATTTGAGTTAAATATAATATTATAGAGTCACTATTAAAATAAATGATGTACAAATGATAAAGAACAATAATGACACAATAAAACTAAGATTTAAAGTATGAAACTCTAATCAAGGAAGAAAGATAGAGGACTTAGCTAGTTTTTGAGTACATAAGAAGTGATTCGGGTAGGTGTGCACGATGAATAGACTATAAAGAAGGTCATCACTAGTCACCATGAAATATAGAATCTGAGAATAATGCCAAACAAGGGCACCCAAATCTGGATAGAGGCACATGGGATTTGATAACTATGTAGAGGCTCAAAATCTTCTTTTTGTTGTGTCGTAAGGTCTTCGTAGTTTTCCTCTATTGATTGAGTAATGTTCACACTATGATCACTGATGGTACCTGTAACCTACAAAATAGAATTTTACCTACACAATCCCACAAACCACATCAAACCTAAAAAATAAAATACAAAATGGGGAGATAGAATGACCCCGGTGATCACCTCGAGAGGGAACTTATGGTTGAGGCTGCACTACATCTCAGACTCCATGTAGTTCTTGTGAGTGTGTGTAGAAATTATGCCCTAGGATGCCCTTATGCAAGTTACACTTGATAGTGGGATGTAGCTAGAATGTAGAAATGTATTAGAATGTATAGATGGAATGAAATGAACTTCCCCTTCCTATGCTATGTATGAAATTTTTTAATATCCCATGTCCCTTGAATGGATGGTAGATGAATGTATTGGAAAGCTTTAGATTCCTTTTGAATGCAATCTTAGGTGATGATAGTAATGCTTAGTGCTTGGTCCTTGATTTTGAAAACATAACTATGTATTTATATGATTCCCTTGTTTGAATTTTGTAATTGAAAATTGGAAGGCTTTTCCATAAGTGAAAAGATGCTAAGAAGATAAAAGATACCCACAAGGAGTGAGTAATATAAGAAAGGGACAAGGGCATCCAAGAGGGACAGGAGCACCTAGGCACTATTGTCATGGTTGGGCACTGGGTGTCTGCGAAGCCATAAAATATAAATCAATAAATTTTTGAGTGGGCTATAGGGTGTGTAAGACCAAATAGAAAACAAGATACGAGAAAAGAGGCCAAGGCAGTTTGTCAACTACTAGTTTTATTTCTTAGGAATCATATTAATGGTAGTATGATTTTAAGACCTAGAAATGTACCCAAATTTGTGATTTAATGCCTACAATATGCATTATTTCTTAATCCCAATGCTTAATAATTCACACGTGCATGGTTAATTGATTTGAAATTTTAAGAAGATTTATAATCCCCTAGTCATTGTGCTTCCAACAATTGGTATTAGAGCTAGGTCCTTGTGAAGCAAGTTTAACAGCTTGAAGGAGATCTTTGAAGCACAAGTATGACAAGAAGTCTAGTTCAAGGTGAAGGTTTACCTTTGGTTAGAATGAGAGCATGCTTAAAAACCTTGGGTTTTGACATATGGGATTCCATCCTTGATGTATGTACTTCATCTCCTCTATCTCCATCTACATATTCTTTTAAGATTTATGAAGTTGAAAAAGAAGATAAGGAGGAACATGATATGGTGTTAGGCCTTTTAGAACAAAGGGAAAAAGATGAAGAATGTCAAATTGATCAAACTTCTTTTCATACTCAAGATGAAGCCCTGATATGGTATATTGAAAGTAGGTTTTCTGGTCACATGACTTGTGACAAGAGTAATTTAATTTCATTAAAATTTAATGCATCAGGATTAGTTAGATTTGGAGATAATACAACTATCAACATTGTAGGAAGAGGCACATTAATTTTGGAAAATGGAAAAAATCTAACTAATAATGTTTTGTATGTTGAGGGTTTGAAACATAATCTGTTCAGTGTGATTCAAATGTGCAAACAAGGATACACTCTAAATTTTGATGATAAAGAATGCAAGATCATGAAAAAGGATTCAAGAAAGCTTATAGGCAAAGCTAAGAGGACTGAAAACAATATGTACATATTAAAGGATATCAACAAGGAGAAGTGTCTCATAAGTAAGATGAAAATTGGTTATGGCATAGAAGGCAGGACATCTAAAATTTGACAATCTAGTCAAGATAATCTCTAAGGAATGTGTGAGGAACATGCCAAAGATCAGTAAACCAGAAGATACTCTATGCAAAGCATGTTTACATGGGAAAAACAAGGAGAAATTTCAAGTCAAAAGAACATTATTCTAGCTCAAGGCATTCTGATTGATTCACATTGATCTTTTTGGACATATGAGGACTGAAATATTAACTAGTGAGTATTATTTTATGTTGCTAATAGATGACTATACTAGATTTACTTGGGTTACATTTTTAAGGGAAAAATCAAAAAAACTTGATAGATTCAAGGAATTCAAAGAACTTGTTGAAAATGAGAAGAATGGAAGTATCAAATGTCTTAGATCGATAGAGGAGGTGAGTTTTGGTCTGATCTATTTGATGACCTTTGTGAGACTCATGGTATTATAAAGTAGTTCTCGGCTGAAAGGACTCCTAAAGAAAATGGGGTAGTGGAAAGAAAAATATTACTACTCAAGAGATGGATAGGACCATGCTAAATGAATCCAAATTTCTGATGGATATTGGAAAGAGGCAGTCAACATAACTATCTACATTCTCATAGTTGTCAAATAAGAGTAAAAATGATAATACCCCATATGAGTTATGGAAAGGAAGACCTGCAAGTGTAGAACATTGTAGAGTTTTTGGAAACATGTGTTTCATTAAGAGGACTGAAGAAAATATGGGAAAATTTGACTCAAGATATAATGAGGGTATATTCTTAGGATATTCCTCAAAATTTAAATCTTATAGGTTATACAACAAAAGGCTACAAACTATGGTTGAAAGTGCAAGTATAAGGTTTGATGAATCCCATCCCATGACATCTAAATCTAAGACAAAAGAAACACCACATGTGATATAATCTAAATAAAAATAGGTTATGAAGGTAGTAGTAGAAGAAGAATACTATGAATAAGAGAGACAAGATACCAAAAATCCTTTAAGACAAATAAGAAGAGATCATCCTGAAACTCAAATCCTAGGAAAGAAGGATGCGACAATAAAACGAGGAAAATGGTAAGTGTTCAAAATTAAGAAAATGTTTTTGTTTTCTAAGTTTGAGACCAAATTTTTGAAGAAGCAAGAAATGATGAGTGTTGGATCAAAGCTATAAATGAAGATCTTGATCAGATTGAGAAAAGCGTAACTTAGGAGTTAGTACCTAGGCCTAAGAATAAAAATGTCATTAGAACTAAATGGGTATTCAGGAACAAACTTAATGAGGATGGTGAAGTTACAAGAAACAAAGCTAGGATTATCTGTAAAGGATATGCACAAGTTGATGGAGTTGATTTTGATGAGACCTTTGCACCAATGGCTAGGATGGAAGCCATTAGATTGTTTCTAGCATATGCAAGATATAAAGGTTTTAAGGTGTACCAAATGGATGTCAAATCTACTTTCTTGAATGGAAATATAGAGGAAGATGTGTACATTGAGAATCCTGATGGATTTTCATTAACAGATGATAAATACTATGTTGTAAGCTAAAGAAGGCACATTTTTATCACTTTTCTTGTCAAGTTGGCCAAAATCGCCAAATTGTTTCTTTTCAAAGATCAATTTGTGTGAAAGATTTTAGGAACTCCTAGATATATTCAAAATCCTATATTATAATAATTATAAATTTATCTAAGTCTAATTCATAACATAATGATTCGTAAAAGGTTTTGGGAGCTTTGTACTAGTCTTGGGAACACATTCACCTCTAGTGATTTTTGAGGAAAAGGTGCTCTTGGTCATAGAGGGAAGATCAAATTGTGTAGAATATTTTATGAGCCTCGATTTGTTGCAAAATCCCATATTAGAGTCATAAAAAATACTTCAAGGTATACTACATGCAGGCATAACAAGATAAAGTTTTTAAATATCAAGAGTGGAAACCTTTTTTTGAACAATGAGGCACATGAGTCTTTTAGGAAGAGATAACTTACACTAAAGGTTTTGGGATCCTAAGGTGGCTTTAGGAACCTAAAAGGTCATATTTAATAACATTGATCTCCTTCATAGACCAAGTGTTAGTTTTGTTCATATGTATCCCAAGTTCATGTAGTAACTCACCTCATTTTCACAACTCCCTATGCCAAAAAGGTGATTTGACTAAAAACTCAATGAGAATTAATTTTCAAGGTTTCAAAATGGATCCATTGGATGTTTTGGCCCATTTATATTATAATTCATATATTAAATGCCCCAAGGTCAATTTTTGGTCATGTTCCCAAAAATCATTTCTCACGTTCTAATTCTTTTGAGTTGTTGATGTCGAAACTTAAGTGAATTAGACACGCCTTTGAATCTTTGTGACCTTTTGTAGTTGGAAAACAAGTTTTTAATGTATTTTTAAATTCCCTCCTCCATAAGTGCACACTCCTATTGGTCCATGCTAAAAGAAAAACGTCACATAAAATTATAATATTTTCTCATTTTGAGTGTTATAGACCTCATCCATATAGCCTTGGTGCATTTTTGGATGCCTCGTGACATTAGAAAATTTTGGCATGTCCATTTCACCTTAAATTTTCCCCCTCTTTGATTAGAGTTCCTTTGAAGGATTGGAGTGTAAATTTGGCACATTTCTTTTTTTCGAAGCAAAACCTAAAAATCCTCCTTCACTTAAATCACATTTTAAAAGTCAAGTTTTCCACCTAAAACCCCAACTTGAAAATAAATAAAGTGCAACATGAAACTCCATTAAAACCTTATTTTTTACCTCATCGCATGGCCATGAAACAAGTTATGTGCCCTATTTTTTCAAAAACATTTTTTTCTCACATCTCAAGCTCCCATGGACAAAACTCTTTGAAATTTTGAGTAACTACCCTCCTTGGAAGTTCCTTCAAGATAGTTTAATAAGAAAGGGGTGTATTGGTGTTATTTTTTATTCATCCAATTAAAAATTTTGTCATGAAAACTCTTGTTTCACATGTTTCCCCCCAAAATTTTAAATGAAAACAACTTCAGAAAACCCAAGGACAAACCTTGTGAAAATTTTCCCATGAATACTCATCCAAAACACCCTCATTTGACCCCTTTCTTATTTTATATAGTGGATAAATTATTTACATGTGATTTAACAATTTTTATATGAAAACCTATTTACAAATCATAATTTGAAACCAAAACTGCTTCATCATTTCCGTCATTTACATTAAGAGATTGTCACAAAATTGAAGCATCTCTTCCTCTCGAAGTACCTTGAAAAATCAAGTCTCATAAAATTTTGATATGTTTTGGTATTATAATTTACTAAGAAATATTTCATCTAGAAATATCATTAAAAACCTTTATTACAAATAAAGTGAGGTAGAGTCTTGTTCTATTGTTTCTCCGAACTTAACCAACATTCTCAAGTCCTTTGTTACTAAAAATTCATAACATGAAGTTCCATTACTATGAATACACCCATTGTAGTGCCCACTTCCCTTTGGCACCTTTTATTACTGATCATGATACTGTAGACTATATGATAGACATTTTAATAGTTTTGATTTAGTATGGTGTTAGATGTCAGATCCTAGATTATTGTTGAATATGATTATATATAATGCATGGTAATTATGAGAGACACTCATATGTGGATGATGATATACTATTGACATGGATGTTTAATGGAAGTTATTCAGACATGTGATTTTGGAGATTATGAGTAAACCTAGAAAAGGAAAATTATTTGATGATGATATAGTTGTCAATATAAATTGTAAATGATTTCGTTGATTGCCTTGGTGATTGTTATGATTCATATGTATAGATGATTTTGTGATTTTATTATATATTCATTTTGGACGTTCTGATATGGCCATGAGGTTAAAGGAGGAATTTGTATTTTGCAGGTTTAAAATATCACAACAAATATCGAGGAATTGGAGACTAACAAAAGTGGAATTCTAGGTGAATTCAATAAGGTCACCATGGTAACTTGTTTTGTGTGTGTGTTGTATTTTGTTATATATTACCTTGGGGGGGATCATCTTTACATGTGACCATGGGTTTGTGTATTTTATTAATGTGGTAAAATGTTTATTGTTGTATGTATTTTATTAGTAATGTATTCCTTTAATTAATTAAAGTTGTGGTAGATTAATGTGGAAATATTATGATTAAAATTTAAATAAATCAAATGGGGATATGGGAAAATAATAATGGAAGTTGTTGGTTTGTGTAAGAGTATGTTTAAGTCTGTTTTGGAGTATGAAACACTCCACCTCCATGAAAAATTCGAATTTGTCCTTGGGAGCTGTTTTGGAGGCTTGTGGGACAAGAAAAACTTGTCCCATACCTCTAAATTTAATATACCAACCATACTTATGAATGGAGATGTGATTTGTGACTTTTAAATGCATTTTATTCATCATGTTTCTTGTTTTAGATTGCACTCTCTTACATTTTATTAAATTGTTTTCCCTTGAGGTGTGGGCTCCTTTTGTGTGTGTGCAAGTAACTTGTCAATTTTCACCCACCTCTTTATTGTGCTTGGGAGAATGGATTGTTTATATTTTGTGTTTGAATTGGTGGATGTTGATGTGACATCCTACATGGATCCACATCATCCTCTTCTCTCCCTATTCTATTTAATTCAAACTCTCTTCTTGTTTCAGGGGTTGTTGAAACTTTTTGCAAGCATCCTTGGGTGAGTTATTTTTTGTGATGGGAGCTCTTACTTTGGAGAAGTTTTGGTGAAGACTGTTTCTTGGTTATTGAACCTCTTTGCATTCATCCTTGGGGGCACATTTTTCGTGATTAGAGCTCTTGTTGATTTGGAGGAAATTGGAGAGCATTTGATACTTTGGCATTGCTATTTTGGACTGTGTTTTCTTGGCATTTGAAGCTTTGTTGGAAGCAAAGTTACCATGGAGAGGTAGGAGTTTATTCCTTCTTTTATTGCTGTTATTTTCTTGTTGTGTTGTGTGTATGGAGAATGTTTTATTGCTTTTGTTGGCTGGTTGGGTAGACTTCCTTAGGAAGGTGTAGGAGAAGGCTATGGGGAATCCATGTGGGGGAGCATAAGGGAATGTCAATGGCATCAGTTTCATTATGGAGGGATTTTTGGGTTTGGGATCCACCATGGAAAAGAAATAGCTTGCATTTCTTACTTATGGGGGGGCATAAGGAGGGGTTGGAAGGCATAAGGTTTATGGGATATGATATGTTATATTGGCAGTATGATTATAGGTGGATGCCCAATTCCCAATTGGGAGGCATAAGTATCTTCCCCATAGTCCTTGCTCCTTTGGCTTGCATGATCAAGCTTGAGTTGTGATTTGAATGTTTGCTATTGCAGTTGTAAACTGTTGTTTTGTATTGAGTTATGTTTTATATTGAAATGTGCATGTGTGAAAGAATGTTGTGTTGTGGAAGCCAGTTGTTGCCATGGGTTGAATTACACCTTTGATTGTACTTTGGTTCAGGCTCGGGGCCAAGGATGAAGGAAGACTTCTCCTTTCATTGGATGTCTTGGTTGGGTGGACAGCGTTGCCTTTCCCCCTTCCTTGTTGTGATCAAGATGAAAAGATGAATAAACTAGCATCGTATTTTTTAGCAAGAGGAATATACGATTTGCAAAGTCCTTCTTGTGAGCAAGTTTATTGAAATCCTTCCCACTCAAGTGGATGAATTGTATAATTATTTGTAATAAGAAAATACTTGTGTTGATGAAGAAAGATTGAAATTGAAATGTGAAATGTAAAAAATTATATTTGATCCTCTATTTTGAAAAGGAATGTCAAGGATTGTCATATGTATTGTATATTGTATTTGAAGTTAAAAGAAAGAGATAAGTTGTAAAGTTGTTGTTGGAAATCAATAAAGGAATGCACTACTTTTCCCAAACTTGCATTATTGCTTGGAATTGAATTGCTATTGTGAATTAAAATCTCTATTTGAAAGAAGAATGAGTATGAAGGAAAAAGGTAGTTCTTTGTTCTCTTTGAAATGAGTTGAAATTTGGAAATCAGACTTTGCTTATTGATTGTTAAATGTTGTGTGAATTTTATGGAATGTAATAGACTTGCATGGAATGAACTCCCACACTTGGAGAATGGAAAAATGTTTAAGAACCTTTAATGTTTGATCTCTGTTTTATTTTCTAAATCTAACAATCAAATTTATCAAAAAAATGAACAGCTTAAACTTGCACTAAGAAATAAGATATGAGATTTAATTTGAGACTTAACAAGTCCTAAGGAACTCAATTTGACAATAAAACTTAAGAAAGACTTTCAAGATTTTGTAAAATCAAAATCAAAGTCTTGTGCAATCATCCTGCTGTCAAGTGATGCAAAATTTCAATTTCAACTCTCCTAAATTAATATAAACATGAGTCTCCATGTCTTTTTGACATGCGGACAAAGTAGGAATTCAAAATTGAAAAAAAAAAATTATAAGTTAGAAATTTCAGTTTGCTTTGCAAAACCCTGCAGATTGGTTTCTCAAAATTGACCTCTCAAAATTCATCAAATTCCAAAATTTATGACTCTTGTGTAAAGAGGGCTTCGATAGATTTCGTAAAGTCCAAGTTTTCCCAAATCTGAGCTTCCTATCAAAAGTTATGGCCATTTGAAGTTTTACTTCAAATTGGCATTCAAAAAAATATATATAATAAATAAATCTAACTGTTAAAAATTTAATTTTTAACTTTGGAAAAATTTCCACAAAAAGTCTACAGCCCCCACCATCCCACAACCAATCGGGACCTACCATGTGGCACCTCGGAGGGGTGGACCAAATTTAAACTTGTCCTTTTTGAAAATTTTACCTTGGGAAAATTTTCCCACTTTTCCCCGCATCCCCGCTAACCCGTGGCCAATCACGTGTTGACACGTGGCTAGGTGGAAGCACGGGAGATTTTTGGACTTAGCACCTCTATTCCCTTTTGGAAAAAATTCCCCTTTTTCCCCATGGCCCCGCTCCAACGCTGTGCCTTGGAATTTATCCTTTCGCGAACGCGCGGGCCCGTGCATGGCTTTTGATTTTTTTTTCCCTTCTGGCTAAATGCCTTAAGTTCCTCCACCACCCTACCTCCCATGTTCAACCTGGGTGTGACAAGTTTCTTCCCACTAGGCTCGCATGCATGCGAATGCAAATTGCGCTTTGCGCACAAGTAGGTAAAATGTCTCTAAATTCCCCGCCGCTCCGATAATTCCTCATCCCTTTCCGCTTGAACTAGGGCTTGACACATGTCCACCAAGGACCCACAGAGGCATGGGAGAAAATTGGAAATTGTGCCACACAATGGGGAATTTTTTTTAGAGCTGCCCTACCAACTCCGCTGCCAAAAATGTTTTCCCCTCCTCTTGACACGTGTCCCCTTGGGGAAAATTTGACCTAAGAACTCCACCCTGATCATATCTTGAGTTCTACAAGGAGTTAGGAGGACTTCTTTATATCACCAGAAAGGTGAGAAAATTTCCTATCCAATGGGAATGGTTTAGGAAAATTTGGAAGAATTAAGTAGGAGAAAAATCTAGTTCAAGGGGGTACATTACTCCCTAAACCTAATCGAAACTTCTAGCCCTAAGTTTTGGAGCTTGTGACCTCTGAATTGTTAATAAAAGAGAGGTTTTTTTCTTGTAGATTTGAGTTGTTCTAGAATCTGTTAGTGGTAGTTGTTGCCTAGCAACCTAGTTGTAGACACTCCTAATCGAGTTCGGGAGTGGGTAAGTGAGACCTTACTCTGTTGATTATAAATATGTATTCCTTCCTCACTATAATTAAACCCTACTCTTGTCTTGATATTGTGGAATTAAATACCTTGGGTATTTAATTTTTTTAGGTCCCTTAACCCTAATATTTCGAATCAGAAATATTTAGCTAAAATGTCAATGTAATCGAGTAATTAAATTAATCCACAGGGAGATTTGAGCTAGGTGTGGAATTATTGCTCTTGTTGCTTTGTAATGTGGATTTAGTAATTATTATAATAGGAAAAGTTATCAATTGAATATAATTGTCTTTGAGACTTTTTTCGTTAACTCTTAATAAAAAAATTATTTGATAATTTTCTAACTAACCTAGGTTGTTCATGGTTCTCAAGTGGGTTGTTTTGAACGGGCATCACACTTGCATCGAGAAATGGTTCAAAAGCTTGGGCCATTGGGCACACTAGAAAACTTGAGATAGAAACCGTAAACCTAACACACTTTTGAATCTAAGAAAAAAACTTGTTTGAAAATTGAAGAAAAATATAATCATGAAGAAATATTACATTACTACTGCTCGCTTGAATCGCTTAAAATTAAAATGATGATAATAAGATAATAATAAGTTGTTTGAATTGTTGTGTTTGATTAGTGACATTTTGTGTAAACTCAGGGTAACTAAGAATGTCGATTAAATTAATTTTGGTGAACTTATAGTATAATGAAAACTCGGTTCTCTTTTGAAAATGTGTTGTTTTACAAGTCCTAAAACTTGATTTAATTGTATGATGCATTAAGCCCTTTGTGGAGACCCTTCCTTATTGGAGTTGTTGGAATGATGAGTTGTATGATGTGATCCTTGTGGTTGGACAAAAAGTAGTGATTGTGTTCTGGGTGGGAAGAGCTAATTAGAAGTTTTTAGAGCTTCCTTTCTCGAGTGGTTAAGAAAGAGGGTTTGGTTGTCAATTTTCTATGTTGTTACCTATATGAGAGGGTGGACACTAAGTCCTGGGTGTTGTCTAGGACCCAATCCTGTGTATGTGTTCGGAAACTAACCTCGAGGCAGAAGAGTACCCTATTGGCAGCCATGAGAGGCTGCAGAGTGAATGTGGTGTTAACTTTTGTGTTTTACATTCGTAATCTTGTGTATTTTATCAAGGACCAGCATCTTATTTTATGATTGGATTGAGAAGCTATGAGAATCTTTTATTTATTTATGATTTTTGCAAGAATTTTCAAACTTTTCAATGTGGATACTTAGCCACTTTTATTGATCATTGTAGATATTTCTTGGACTTTATTTGACTTATGACTCGGAGCTCATGATGTTGTTGGCTACTTGGCTAAACATTACATGGTTTCTTCTTGCATGTTGTTGAGATTTGGTTCTATGCTTTATATATGGTGACAATTTTCATATGGGCATACACCTGGGTGTCTTCAAGGTCCTTTTAGGTGATTAAAGTCATGCCTTAGTTATGGATGCATGGAACATTGAGTGTGTCTAAGATCTTAGAGCGACCCTTTTGTTGCTTGACCTTGCTAGAAAGAAATTTGTTGTGTAGTATGGTCTCAGAGGGCAGTCTAATAGTGGTAGTGGTGATCCTATTTCAACTGTAAGAGCTTGACCCTCGTTAGAGTAGAAGTTTTTAGTTATGGACTTTTAGATTTTGTTAGGATTGATTGCCTCTTTGGTTGATCTTTGTAAATGCTATGGAAAATGTTTGTTTTGATAGTGACTTTTCATCAATGGCATGTTAAATTGTAGCTTGGGTTCCTGGTTGCATCATAGAAAGTTTTGACTCATGGAATGTATGCATATTGGTAATTATGGATATATTTAAGCCTTTCAGTAGTAGTGTGTTTATTTAAGTGTACTTTTTTTACTCTCTTGACTTATAAATAAGTTTACCCTTACCTTAAATTTCCTTTACTATGAATAACATTCTATGACCTATTAATCTTTGGGTTACTTGGAAACACTTATAGATGCTTTGGGTCTTTGTATATTTCTCTTAGAAATTTTAGTTTGGTAGATCTTAATAGATAATCTCGGTGGTGCTTATATTGTACTTTCTCTTTAAAAAAAAAACTATAACTCTTGGTCATGTAAAGTCCATGATTGCTAAATTATTTGGTTGCCCTCATTGCATTTGATGCCTTTTAGTGTGGATGTGGTTCCTTGGAGTATAGTTGCATTGTCAGTTGCTTGGTACAGTGGTGGTATCTTGTGGGGACATGAGTATTGATTATAAAACATTCTTTGGGTATTAGGGGAGTAAAATGTTACCATCCTAAACGACACAATTTTTTTTTATTAAACCTTGATAGATTCGTACAAGTAATATTATACCTCTTTAATGAGCCTTTCTTGAAAATTTCTTATGAAACTTGTGGAGACCCACTAAGAATGTTTAATGATGCTTGAAATTATTTGGTGAATTTTTGAAATCTTGGGGTGATTTATGTTGGTTCATTGTTTCCTAGTTCTTACAGAAAAACTAATAATGTGTTTTCTATGTTGAATGTCTCTTGTTCCTTTAGAATCAAAATGTGGTATGTTGATTTGTATCTCGTTCCCATAAAAGTAATTATGTGGTATGATTTAACCTTCCTTCTCATTAAAATTTGATTGATAAGATGACTCAACCAGAACACCATAAAACTATAATTAAGGAGATTTGACCTTGGAACTTAACTGGAGCATAGAAAAAGGGAAGTGACCCTTGTTATACCCTTGGTAGATTAATAGAAGAAATAAAAACCATGTAGAAGAATAGAAAGGAAATGTTTTCTATCCACATTCCTTGCAAGTAAACTAAATGCTCTCTCGCCTATGAGAATGGTGGGACATCATGCCCACCTTAGTGGTGCTCTTTATAACGTAAACTGATGATGTCATAATAGAAGGAAGTTTGTAACTAAGGAAGCATGAAAGCAATGTTCTTATCAAGAAAAGCTATAACTTTTGACTTAATAAGTTGATTTATAAAATGAGTAAAATTTATGTGTATTGAGTGCAATATATAGTTGAACTTGTAGTTTTGTCGCCTACCTAAAATTGTGAAACACCCGGTGGATAGTAATGTGTTCTAGTTGCTTATTACTTCTTGTCCATGGATGTATGTGCCTTTCTTGTGGGAGTTTTGGGTCATCACACCCTTATCATCCCGTAGCTCGACGGATGTGAGTTGTGGTCCTTTTTGGATTGAGACTTATCTTTTTTTTTTAGAAGCAACCTCTGTGTGTGTTGTCTTGTCCTTGGAGACCTAAGTTATTGTAATTTTAAGGCAACATATGTTAAGGATATAAGATAACTTTGGGAAGTCTTCTTTCTTCATATTCTCTTGGGTCACCTTGTTGTTGAAGCCCTTCTTCCCATTAGGATGGAAAGTGCAAGATGATGTTATTCACCCTTGGATTTTATTGGACCCCATGTTACTTGCTCTTCTCCCTAGCAACCTTGAGTGGTCCTTGGTGTTCCTTGTGCTCTCTTTATGGTTATTCCGAGCTTGAGTAGGAAATAAGATAAATAATCCCCATTGTGCTTTAATGTATGGTGCTTGAATTGATATGTTAGTTGCTAGGGGATATATATATATATATATATATATATATATATATATATATCTTTTGCTATATGGTTGAATTCTTTAGATTTGGTTGGTATGGTGTGTTTGATTCTTAAAAAAAAGTGTAAAAATCAGACTATAGGAAAACCTTGTGGTCTTGACTTCGCTTGCATTACCATGAAAAGTTAAAGGTTCCCTCTTGAGTTATAGAAATTCTTTCCTTGAATAGTTCCTTGATTGTAAATGTTTTGCTGATTTAGGTGTCCTTGTTGATTAACCTCATCTTGTGTGATCTCGATTTGTGGGACCTATTGTAGACTTGTTTCTCGTGTAAAATTGGTCATAGTTGATTTTTCTAGCCTTGTATAGACAACAAACCATGAAATCATGGATTAAACGTGTAGAAACCTTAACTTTTATTAATTTGGTATGTGTATCTATGGGAAACTGTGTGGTCATCTCAAGTTTATGGAAATTTTCCCTATAATTCCCTTACTTGGTGGTTACTCTTGATGATCTTTTGGGAAATCTTCTTGTATATATATCGTTATGTGTTGTATCTTGTTTGATAGCATAAAGTTACTACTTGGATTCTTATGTTTGTATCCTCGCATGCTGAAAGTTTAGAATTCACCCTTGAAATCTCTCTTCTTCTTGTTAAATTATATTGGACCAAACTAGAGTTCTGAGACCCACACTTGTTAAAGAAAAAAATTCCATAATGGGAGTGATCCTTTTTATGTTACTGAGCTTATTCCTATCTCTCTTTCTTGTGACTTCTAGGAGGAAGTCAAGTCTAAGGGGAGGGGGATGTAGTGCCCACTTCCTTTTGGCACCTTTTATTACTGATCATGATACTATAGACTATATGGAATACATTTTAATAGTTTTGATTTAGTATGGTGTTAGATGTTAGATCTTGGATTATTGTTGAATCTAATTATATATAATGCATGGTGATTATTAGAGACACTCATATGTAGATGATGATATACTATTGACATGGATGTTTAATGGAAGTTATTCGGACATGTGATTTTGGAGATTATGAGTAAACCTAGAAAAGGAAAATTATTTGATGATGATATAGTTGTTGATATAAATTGTAAATGATTTCGTTGATTGCCTTGGTGATTGTTGTGATTCATATGTATAGATGATTTTGTGATTTTATTATATATTCATTTTGGACGTTCTGATATGGCCATGAGGCTGAAGGAGGTATTTTTTTTGTAGGTTTAAAATATCACAACAAACATCAGGGGATTGGAGACTAACCAAAGTGGAATTCTAGGTGAATTCGACAAGGTCACCATGACAACTTGTTTTGTGTGTGTTGTATTTTGTTAGAGATTCCCTGGGGGATCATCTTTACATGTGACCATGGGTTTGTGTATTTTATTAATGTGGTAAAATGTTTATTGTTGTATGTATTTTATTAGTAATGTATTCCTTCCTTTAATTAATTAAAGTTGTGGTAGATTAATGTGGAAATCATATGATTAAAATTTAAATAAATCCAATGGGGATATGAGAAAATAATAATGGAAGTTGTTGGTTTGTGTAAGAGTATGTTTAAGTCTATTTTGGAGTATGAAACACTCCACCTCCATGAAAAATTTGAATTTTTCCTTGGGAGCTGTTTTTGGAGGCTTGTGGGACAAAAAACTTGTCCCATACCTCTAAATTTAATATACCAACCATACTTATGGATGGAGATGTGATTTGTGACGTTTAAATGCATTTTATTCCTCATGTTACTTGTTTTGGATTGAACTCTCTTACATTTTATTAAATTGCGATCCCTTGAGGTGTGGGCTCCTTTTGGAGTGTGCAAGTAACTTGTCATTTTTCACCCACCTCTTTATTGTGCTCGGGAGAATGGATTTTTGTCTTTTGTGTTTGAATTGGTGGATGTTTGATGTGTCATCCTACATGGTTCCACATCATCCTCTTCTTTCCCCTTCTATTTAATTCAAACTCTCTTCTTTTTTTGGGGGTTGTTGAAACATTTTTGCAAGCATCCTTGGGTGCATTTTTTTGTGATGGGAGCTCTTACTTGAGAAGTTTTGGTGAAGACTTGTTGCTTGGTTCATTGCGGGCGCATTTTTCGTGATTAGAGATCTTGTTGATTTGGAGGAAATTGGAGAGCATTTTATACTTTGGCATTCATTGTCTTGGATTGTGTTTTCTTAGCATTTCAAGCTTGTTGCATTGAAGCAAAGTTACCATGGAGATGTATGAGTTTATTTCTTATTTTATTGTTGTTATTTTATTATTTTGTTGTGTGTATGGAGAATGTTTTATTGCTTTTGTTGGCTGGTTCGGTAGACTTCCTTAGGAAGGTGTAGGAGAAGGATATGGGGAATCCATGTGGGCGAGGCATAAGGAGGGGTTGGGAGGCATAAGGTTTATGGGATATGATATTTTATATTGGAAGTATGATTATAGGTTGATGCCCAATTCCCAATTGGGAGGCATAAGTAGCTTCCCCCATAGTCCTTGCTCCTTTGGCTTGCATGATCAAGCCTGCATTGTGATTTGAATGTTTTTATCTAATTGTAAACTGTTGTTGTTTTGTATTGAGTTATGTTTTATATTGAAATGTGCATGTCTGAAAGAATGTTGTGTTGTGGAAGCCAATTGTTTCCATGGGTTGAATTACACCTTTGATTGTACTTTGGTTGGGGCTCAGGGGCCAATGATGAAGGAAGACTTCTCCTTTCATTGGATGTCTTGGTTGGGTGGAGAGCGTTGCCTTTCCCCTTCCTTGTTGTGATCAAGATGAAAAGATGAAGAAACTAGCATGCTGCTGTTTTGAGCAAGAGGAATATACAGTTTGATAGTCCCTTCTTGTGAGCAAGTTTATTGAAATCCTTCCCACTCTGAAGTGGATGAATTGTATAATTATTTGTAATAAGAAAATACTTGTGTTGATGAAGAAAGATTGAAATTGAAATGTGAAATGTAAAAAGTTATATTCCATCCTCTGTTTTGAAAAGGAATGTGAAGAATTGTTATATGTATTGTATATTGTATTTGAAGTTAAAAGAAAGAGATAAGTTGTAAAGTTGTTGTTGGAAATCAATAAAGGAATGCACTACTTTTCCCAAACTTGCATTGTTGCTTGGAATTGAATTGCTATTGTGAATTAAAATCTCTGTTTGAAAGAAGAATGAGTATGAAGGAAAAATTCGATGCTTTGTTCTCTTTGAAATGATTTGAAATTTGGGAATCGAATTTGATTATTGATTGTTAAATGTTGTGTGAATTTGATGGAATGTAATAGAATTGCATGGAATTAACACTCACACTTCAAGAATGGAAAAATGTTTAAGAACCTTTAATGTTTGATCTCTATTTTATTTTCTAAATCGACAATCAAATTTATCAAAGAAATGAGCAGCTCAAACTTGCACCAAGAAATAAGATATGAGATATTTAATTTGAGACTTAACAAGTCCTAAGGAACTCAATTTGACAATAAAACTTAAGAAAGACCTTTCAATACTTTGTAAAATCAAAATCAAAGCTTGTCAGGCAAATCATCCTCATTGTCAAGTGATGAAAAATTTCAATTACAACTCTCCTAAACAAATTGAATCTTGGAACCTTCCTAAATTCATCTAAAAACGAGTCTCCATGTCTTTTTGACATGTGGAGAAAGTAGGAATTCAAAATTGAAAAAAAAGTATAAGTTAGAAATTTCCAGTTTGCTTTGCAAAACCCTGCAGATTGGTTTCTCAAAATTGACCTCTCAAAATTCATCAAATTCTAAAATTGATGACTCCTATGTAAATAAGGCTTTGAGAGATTTCCAGAAAGTCCAAGTTTTCCCAAATCTGAGCTTCCTATTAAAAGTTATGGCCATTTGAAGTTTTACTTCAAATTGACATTAATTATATATATATATATATATATATATATATATATATATATATATATATATATATATATATATATATATATATATATAATAAATCTAACTCGTTAAAAATTTAAATTTTAACTTTGGAAAAATTTCCACAAAATTATATGGGCCCCGCCATCTCGCAACCAATCGGGACCTACCACGTGGCACCAGGAGGGTGGACCAAATTTAAACTTGTCCTTTTTGAAAATTTTACCTTGGGAAAATTTTCCCACTTTTCCCCACATCCCCACTAACCCGCGGCCAATCATGTGCCGACACATGGCTAGGTGGAAGCACAGATATTTTAGGACTTAGCACCTCTATTCCCTTTTGGCAAAATTCCCTTTGTCCCCGCGGCCCCACTCCAGTGCCGTGCCTTGGAATTTATCCTTTCGCAGACGCGCAGAGGCTCGCGCCCGGCTTTTGATCTTTTTTTCCTTACGGATAAATGCTTTAGGTTCCTATACCACCCCACTTCTAGTGTTTAACTGGGCATGACACGTGTCTCCCCCACTGCAGGCTCGTGGGGCGCGAATGTAAATTGCGCTTTGCGCTCAAGTAGGGAAAATGTCTCTAAATTCCCCGCCGATCTGCTAATTCCTCACCAAGGACCGTGCAAAGGTGCGGGAAAATTGGAAATTGCACCACGCAATGGGAAAATTTTCTAGAGCTTCCCGCCAACCCACCAAAAATGTTTTCCCCTCCTCTTGACACGTGTCCCCTTGGGGAAAATTTGACCTAAGAACTCCGCCTGGTCATATCTTGAGTTCTACAAGGAGTTAGGAGGACTTCTTTATATCATCGAAAAGGTGAGAAAAATTCTATCCAATGGGAATGGTTTAGGGAAATTTTGGAAGTATTAAGTAGGAGAAAAATATAGTTGAAACTCTGAGCCTATTAGAGAGTTGGGTATGGGGTAAATTACTCCCTGAACCTAACTGAAACTTCTAGCCCTAAGTTTTAGACCTTGTGACCTCTATGAATTGTCAATAAAAGAGAATTTTGTTCTTGTGGATTTGATTTGTTCTATAATCTGTTAGTGGTAGTTGTTGCCTAGCAACCTGGTTGTAGACACTCTAATCAAGTTCTGGGAATGGGTAAGTGAGACCTTACTCTATTGATTATAAATATGTATTCCTTTCTCACTCCCAATTAAACGCTGCTCTTGTCTTGATCTTATGGAATTAAATACCTTGGGTATTTAATTTTTTGGGTCCGTTAACCCTAATATTTATAATCAAGAAATATTTAGCTAAAATGTCAATGTAATCAGTAATTAAATTAATCCCTAGGGATATTTGAGCTAGGTGTGCACGTATTTCTCTTGTTACTTTGTAATTTGGAATTAGTAATTATTATAATAGGAAAATTTATCAGTTGAATCTAACTATTTTTGAGACTTTGGTCGTTAACTCTTAGTCAAAAAAATAATTATTCCATAATTTTATAACTAAACCTAGGTTGTTCATGGTTCTCAAGTGGGTTGTTTTGAATGGGCATCACACCCATCTCAGTCTAGGACTTTGAATATCCATATATTAGGGATAGTAATGTTGATATCATATACTTAGAGGACTTGCAATGGAGGATGGAAGAAGGAACCCACACCGCACTAGCTAACAGACTCTTCCTAAATGGACTCTACTGAGTCATCTAATTCTTGTTGGTAATCTAAGACAAAATATTTCTTCTCACTAGTGCCAATAATTATGAAGTGGAAATTCAAAATATCACCTTTGATGATGGTTCCATCATTTCCGTATTATTTCTTGAAGGGATCTAAAAATTCATGTGCATCCTAAGACCCGATAGTGTAGAAGGAATATGCTTTTTTCAAATAGATGAATACATATCATAAGATTTCCCACCTTCTATAGAGTCTCTCCCTCTTTGAATTCATTGAATCTATCTTTGATTACGTATTCATGCTTGATAAGGTCATGGAAGAGGCATCAACCAAGGACTTTAACCTTTGGATGTCTCAATTCACCTTGATCACACAAAAGGAACTCAAAAGATTGATTGGATCTAAATCATTAGTGATAATTTTCATTCATTGTTGATAAACCTCAAGAGGACAAATAAGTTCACACTAAATTTTTATTTGATATATGTCATCACAGCTTTGTAGTAAAATGCTAAGACATTATATATGTTAAAAAGGTGTCATTAGTTCTATGGGAATATAAAATCGCATATAAAATTTTATATCAAGGAATTTTTTTTTACTTAGTGTTCAAAAAATAAGATATATTGCATATTGAGTTCATGGTTCCATCCTTGAGGATAGTGATGCATTGAAAATATGGATGATGCAGCATAAAAAATGGAGTGCATTACTAAACTATTAAAATTAGATGAAGGAAGAGTGCATGCAATAATGAGTCAAGGGGTGGAGAAAGTGTGACAAAAAACATGACACAATAGACATAATGAACAAAACATTAACTATACGCGTGAAAGTATTTTTTACAACTTAAAATTCATGTGACACCATGGGAATGTTAGTTAGGGACCTAAGAGATGCATGAGATCTTTTCTCTTTGGGGTAAGCAAATTGAAGGACTCGTAATTCCTACTAGAACATTTCAATGGGAACAAGGTTATTAAATAAATAATTTTTCATAAGACAAATTAGTAGTTTATGTTAATGCTTCGGGACTAGGTCCCTCCACTTGGGAATGGGGAGGCTCACATTTATGAATGTATGAAATAACATAATAAATGGGTAGTCATTAGTTCTGTGGATCATACATGATTACTCCAATAAACTTGTGGAAAATTTCTTGTATGGAATACAAGGAAGGATTTTTTTATATAAAAGAGATAAATGGGAGATAAGAAAATAGGGAGAGGGTTAGGGTTATGAGTAGAACTTGAAATTTTCACAAACATTAACCTGAGTAGGTCCACATTCAATAGGAATGTAACAACTCATTAATTACGAATTAAAAAAAAGGTATTTTTAATATCAACTTATTAATCATAGTTAATGCCTCCATTAAATTTAACATTCAACAATTAAATTCCAACATACTAGAGTTATAAAATCCCTTTATTTATCTTATGTTGAAATGGATAACATCATTTACAAGAAAAATGAACTCATCTAGCATTAATTAATATTCAAAATCCAATTAGACAATCTATGATAACCATATGCAACTCTGTAAGGGTTAATGAGATCCTACTCGACCCCACTCAAACACTCATTATGAGTTAATGCACCAAGTGAATCATTTGGTTAAGCCTTATTACAAGATGAGTGATCTCGTGAATATTCTAAGTGTAATTCGAGATAACTACTATTGAAATAAACTTCCAAATCTCAACTGACAACACCATAACAAGAAGACTTGGTGAACAGACAATGCATCTAGTTACATGCACTACTATGGCCATAGTTATTTGGTGTTGCATTAGCAAGTCGTTTCGAGACCACACATAAACCTACAAAACCTGTCTTACTTTCACCTCACAACCGTTTTGCATAGTTATTATGATTGATTTCCAATCCTTAAGTAATCATATATTTAATTACTACGTTCACACATCGAAGCTACATTTATCCTAACTCGGCATTTGGGTCATGTGGCTCATGCCAACACCACTTTGGGATCCCTACAGATAAAGTGCGTTCATGTAATGACCTAAGCCATTACGTGTTCATCCCTTTTCCAGTATTCATCCCAAATTGGTATGGGTATGACACATGAGACACGAGTGTCACATTATGATTTCTTATCTTTGTTAAGAATCATTATGTTAACTATTCCATTTACAACTTGTACCAATTAAGTTCCGTAAATCCCTACGATAGTACATTGAATGGACCATCTTGGAATACCTATGGGAAAGGTTGCGGTTGTGTGATGACTTGTGTCATCACACACTGTCACCCTTCGTAGCCATTCCAAGTGGCTCGACGGGATGTTATCACAATTCCTCTGCAACTCATAAATACAACCTTAATTAAATCATAATTCTATGTGCATGATAAATAAGGTACACTTAATTTATTATGCGTAATTTGTTAATGATTAATATTCACAATGTAGCAACAAGATATCATTTATTGCGACTATCTCTTCAAAACATTACAAAATTAGGTTTTTCATCATTAATATGATTAATCATTAAACATATGATTAATCAATGTTCACTTATGATATATCTTTTAATGCTTAGTTAATTATGTCGTCATACTAAATTAATTGCCAATGTATCATAATGGTGTTATCGTTTTTGTTGTATTTTAATGTCTCATCTTAAAATACGAAATAATCAAATCATAAAGAAGTAATCATCACATTGTACTTGTAATATCACATTCACATTCTTCTATAATTTTGGCATTATAAAATTTCCATTAAACCTAAGCATACCTTTGAAAAATCAATAAGTATTCATTCATAAATTAGAGGTTAGAATCCTCGTTATCGAAATACATAATGATAATGAAAAATAAAGATCACATAAAACATGTCTTATTTTCTTCTCTTACAGGATGCAAAGTAATTTATTTCAATTTTAACAATACAAATACATTTATTACATCCGTAGGAAATAATACAACAATCATCTTAATGAATCATAGATAAATCTTTTCCATTTTGAAATACTTTATAAACCCGCAAACCGGAAATGATAATTTAACATGGTTAATTTGGAGAAACCGACATGGAATTAAAACTCGCACCTAATTGTTTCATTAGTAAATAATTAATCATCAACTATTTTTATTACAAAAACAACATTAATTATCAAATCCTATATTAATAAGTTTTTATACTACATGGTGACAATCATTGATAATTGCAAAGTAACACATTTTTAACTATCCAAAACATAAGATTTCGATAAGATCGTTATGTCCTTATCTACCTTAGATCATTAATCAACATATTTTAATACTTGCACATCATTCCTAATATTTAGGACAACTCAAAATTTTGTATGTGATCAGTCCTCCATAAACATTAAATGTTTCAATAACTAGAGTGGTAAAATAAATCTGGGTCTCTTTCAATCTAAATTTTTGCAATGGATTGAAGCTAACACACAAATATTACATTCCCAGCCGATAGAAACTCTCTAAAATTGCATAGATAAATAATAACTTCTATTCCAATTAACCATCAAACTATCCACAACTAAATAACCAGTCGATTACCTCTCTTAGTTTATAGTTGTCTTAACCAAAACATGAACCCCCAAACATATTACCCAATCAAGGATTTAATTCACTTAAAAGAGAATAACTCATATTCTTCTTTTCTAACAACAAACATCCCCATGTATAGTGGATATTATTGGATTTACCCAAACAATATTATATATATACAACATAACTAATGTCTAAACATTATCTGAATCAACTTATTCACACGCCAGTCATTATTTACTCACCCAATGGATTAACCACACATAAATCAGTCTATCAACAAGTCTTTATAATCCTTAACCATATTGAGACCTGTACAACTCGAAATCATGAAGGATAGGATTAAACAAATGGGTTTTTATTATCAAAACCGAGTCCATAGTCTCACAAAAACCTTTCGCATTTTATTTTCCTTACATCTAACATGGTTACTAATAGTAAGTAATAAAATGAAGGAACCAATTTGTTTTCCAACACCACTACCTTCCATTTAAGGAGATGGCGAGTCTCTATCATGAATCCTGAAATGGGTATGGCCTAGTAAACTAACCCAACTGGTAGTAATTGAATACCTACACAAATACCTCGCCCATATTTAAGTCTGAAAATTACCCTCATAGATTTATGTTGATACTATTATCTCACAAACCTTCATGCATAAGGTATCTATAAAATTACTGTATAGAAAAAATGTATATCTACGAGAACTCAAACAAGGCGATAAAACTCCGTTTATAAATTTGAGCACCCAAGCAAAATCTCTACACCCAGATATGGATCTAAAACTTACGGATCACAACACAAACATTATCATTCACTATTCATTTAAAAATAATAATTATTTAGAAACAAAGATAGCATGTAAAGAGATGTAAGACCATGCCTGCCAAACTAGAAGCTTTTGCCGCAAAAACCACAATATCTTGTTTAAAAATCCTCTCTGAATTGTTTGAGGAAGAAAAAAACTCAACACAATAAAACCATTTCCAATCTTCATCTTAGTAAAGTCTTGAATAGGCACGAAGCCATCTTCATTTTACAGAGGGGAAAAATAGCTTGAATAACTGCATGTACAGGTTCACGACAATGGTGATTCAAACAGCCAGTGGGAGCTCGCTAAACGAAATCCACCAAACAAAATGGTTTACCACTCCCTCATGCAAAGTCAATAGCTTCTCCAAGAAGCTCCAGAACTCCCTATAAGACTGACATTGTTTTTAATGCATTAATATCCATGAATGCCATGTAATGGCTTAGAAGATCTCGCCCCACCGCCCTTTAAGTTTCTATCTAGATTTAGCTGGGATTCAAACCTATGTTACTAATTAAAATTTAAACCTTTATTATACGAAGGCGGTAATATTGTCTTCACCAAACTTATTATTTTTTCCCCCTTAAATGGCATGTGTCATTTTTAATCTGTTCTCTAAAGTTTTTAACAAAATTTTGTAAGAATATTCTCTTTTCCTTTATTGAAGAATATTCCATTTATTTTGGTTGAAACTATAGTTTTTGCTGAAAAATTAATCAAGGCGGTTCATAAAAGAATGTAGAAGGTATTACATAGCATTTATGGAGCTTTGCCCCCGAATTGACAGATGCCATGCCTCTTTAATGTTGTTGACAGGTCGATGATGTGAGAGGACCTCATCTACCTGACATGCTCAGAGAAATCGATGATCCCCATAGAAACGTACATCGACGCACTGTACGGTAGAGAGCCCATTGATTGATTCCATTCCAAGTTATAGTGCCACCTGTCGGATAAGCCACCTGCTCTGTTGGATATGCCACGTGTTATGCGAAGTGTCGATGGTTGTATTTATTGTTAAGGTGCTAGTTATAGACAAGGAAAATATTTTTGCCACTCGAAAGTATCATATGATCATTGTTGGCTGCATCCAAAAGAAATAGTCTTCCACCTGACTTTCTGAATAGGTTCGAAAGGTCTGTCGTTCGAGTCTCTGCAAGTTTTGTTGGCGATTCAACAAAAATGCAACAACCCTCCCCGACATAAGCTCTCATGGGAACCTATAGATCGAAAATGGTCAGATTTTGTACCATGGAATGACCTCAAAGGAGCTTTTGTCCACACTATTTAATCTGTCCCGTTGCCTGCTAGTTGACCTGGCCATAAAAGTGCTCAAGTCTCCCTTCATGGACCATGCCGCCTTCAGAATTCCCCTGCTTTAGGCCGTTAAACAGACGACGCTTGAGATTGTTTTGTTTTGTTTTGTTTTTTCCCCTTTAACTATGCATTCATAGCTCAGAGGAATTAATACGGATGCTTGCCGTTGTAGGCTTTGGGGTTTGAAGATTTTTTTTTGGTTACATCGTTGTTTCCTTACTGTAGTTTTTTTGTTGTTTTCGGCAATGAATTTGAGAGGGTAAAGCTTGTGGATAATTTAGGGGCTCGTCTTGTTGCAGGTTCTTCTTTCACCTTCTGCAGAGAAGGATTACTGCTAAATTTACAAATTTAACTTGGGCTTGACCGTGGTTACCGCCTCTGGATCTCAAATAAAGTGCTTGTATTATCATGCAAGGAAAATGATAGGTGTCAAAGCCATTTTTATGGCATGTCACTGTCCATGTTTAGCTTTTGGTTTTGAAGAGCAGTTAACCCAAAAACCACTAAGTATTTGTATTTTTCATTATGACCTAGCTTTGGACCTTTTTTGTTAACGTTAATTTTTCATTATGACTCTATATTTTTATTTCAGTTTACTTTTGGGCTTTTTCTTTTTTGTAGAACACCACACACCAGAACTTGAAAATACTAATATTTGATCCCTATATTTGATTTCTTCTTGGTCCATTAGTGTTGAAGAGGAGGAATATCGAAGAGTTATTGGGGGCACAATGCAACTAAGTGGCATGTGAGGATTTTCCTCTTAAGCTATAAAGTTTACCGGTGAATAAACAAATCATTTAACTTTGTGTTTATGTGTCTATGGCTAGTCCATATTATTAACGAAATAGTTTTATTTGTTTGTCCATCAATTTAATTACAGTTTTTCTATATAGTATGGAACATTTACAATATAAACGCCTCATATATTTACTTTAAAAGTAGAAAAATCTGCATGTAATTATTCATGTTATGTGGAAGATATTCCCATTGTGAAACAAGAATTTAACATAAATAATTGGGTTTTCGATCCATGTTTACTTCATCCCTGAGAGGGAGTTCTATGTACTAACACCACTTCCTCTGTAAAGGTTTCGGAAATGTAAGTTTTCATCATATTACTCAACCGCTGATAATGGTTTCATTTTCCCTTTCTCATTTATGTATTTTCCCAATTATCAGGGTTTGTGTGCGGGGACAAGTGGTTTGTTGGCTTCCATCAAACAGTAAGCATTAATGCTATAGGTGGGAAATAAGATCTCTGTATATTTTTCTACAAATTTGTGTCATTTTCTGTGGGACGAGTTTACAATTTTTCGGTGTTGGGGTTTAGTTCTGTGAGTTTTTGTTGATGACAGGGAAGTTTAAGCTTCAACGCTTTAGATTGGATTTAAGGTTAAACTTGATAGGTTTAAGAATCTCTCATGAACAACACTTATTATCTGCTGTCAAATTTGGGTACATTGATAATGTATGGGTTAATGGTAGAAAGAGGTATTTAGAGCATTCGTTTTCTCTGTAGTTTTTTCGTCTTCAAAATATTATACCGCACAATTACTTTCCTGACATTGCATATAAATCATGCTTTGATTTCTAGGAATATGAAAAAATAACGTAATTGTTTGAGGAGATGGATCCATACTGCTTAGTGCAAATATATGGTTTTTAGTTCAATATTGCAAATGTCCTTTCTACCTGAACCTAAACCGATACTTATAAAATATTGTCGAGATAGACTACAATGGTATTTTCAACAACCTCATTTTATAGATATACCCGTGGTCATTGCAGTCTCACAATTGAAATGTTGTAGGATTAATTGATTCCAGTCACTGCATAAAAATTTAACCTGCCTCAAATGTAAACAAAACACAGTGTTGAGTTATAAGCTTCAAGTTTGGTGATAAGCTTACGTAGTTTTCATTTAAGCATGTATTTTTTTCCCGAACAACAAAGAAGTATTTTTATTAAACTAGAAATTTTTCACTTACCATAGATCTCCTTGTAACATATTTACCAATATGTAAACATTTTCATGTTGTTTTTTTTAGGTTTGTTATAGGTTTGATTGTTTTCTGTTGACTGATTTTGACTTCTTTCCCCCCCTTTTCAGCCCTTTTGGTTTCTTGCATCTCAGACTACTTGGAATTGTTGGACAGAAAAAAGATTCAATTAGCTTTTCTTCAATTGTTGTTAATAATTTTACATTTTTCCATTTCTATAAATCTTAAAATCCCACACCTCACTAACTCAAATGTAGTTCAAAGCACTAACCCTTAATGCACAAGTGCAATACGATATCGATCACGACACATGTATATATATTTTATGTCGTGAAATACTTGTGCTTATAAATGTTAAATGCATTCACAATTCTCATGGTTTTTGATTTTTCATTTCGTATTTGTTTATTTGTATATAGATGGTGAAACTGTAAAACTTCGCTCAATATCAACAATTGCAAATGTCCCATTCTAACTCTCCTAACTCAAAACTTTGATTTTGTTACATCGCACCCAAGTTGATTTCATGGGCTTAGGTTGTTTTAAAATGTTCTTCAACTATTCCCATTGCAACATAATATTTTTTGTGATAATACTTGTTGCTTCCACGTTTTAGATAAAAATCCATTTTCATAGCTTTCTTTCCGGTGGTTTCTTGCTGAAACTATTATTTACATAATAAACGTATACTTTGATTGTTGTTTTATCTTCAATAAAGTTGTAAGAAGATGCTAGATGGTAATGTCAGTTATCTTGCATTCTACAGGACCATGATCATCCTCAAGACCATAAATGTTCTAGACCAGAGTCTATTCAAGTTTATAATTATGGATAAAAGGAAATGGATGAAATACCAACCTAAGATTCAAATGTGGTTTGAAATATATTTATACAAGAATCTAATAATTGTATTCAACTAATTATGGGTGATGGCATGCGTTTCGACATCTACATGCTGCAATTAAAATTCCTGTAGATATAACACATACAACAATCCATGTTTAAATTATTAGATTTAACACATACAATCTACCCAAAACTTGCATCCGATCTCCTTCATGTTTTGGTGTATGTAAAATATTAACTTCATAAACCTAAACTCTAAAGACCATTCAGTTTTCAATTTGTTTATATATTTTGCATATATAACTTCCCTCCCCACACCTCCCAAAATCATCTCCTTCGGTAGTATTTGCTATTTCATTGCCTTATTTGTATGGCAATCTATTTGATCGGTCAAATATAACAATTTAATCACTAATTTTTCCTTAGTTTAGGCATGGGTCGATAAATGAAAATTCATCATTATTCAAACAATTTAAAACATTATAACTCATTTTAAGATGTGTGGTGTCCTTGATCAGTCCAAGACCAACAATTAAAACAATCAATTCCTTTCCATGCATGGTAATAATCAACAATAACCATAACTTTCCAATGTCATGGTCTTAGACCATCAAAATTTATATATTCAAATGCAAATGGAGTTGGGTCAATGAGCCTCTTAAACTTAAACATGAGATGCCTACCCCAATGACAATCAAGATCCCAAGAATATAAATAATATCTTGTTATTAGTGGCAACCACAACATTGACCTCTAAGATAGGAGTCACGATCGGGCCAATATTATTTATAAATTGACAAGTTTATTCTAACAAAGGATGATCAAATTAAACACTTAATGATCATTTTATAAGATAGATCAATAAACAATCACTATTCAAATAACTATATCATCATTTTTAAAATAAAAATAATCAAACCGTATTATAGCAAATCAATTCCCTTACCTTTACTTTTTGTGCCTTAAAAATGGCTTAAAAAACATCAAATAGTATTACCTTAAGAAAATTAGAATTGTTACCAACTCGAAAGGGATATTTTATAATGTCATGTTGTCCTTGACCGTCAAGCCAAACATGAAAATGATTAGTTATCATGCGAGTTATCGTTAGTTAGCGGGATAATACAAATGCAACCAAGTAATAACCTACTATTATTGTAAGAATTTATCATATATTTCAACCCATTAGATACATCGAGTGAGATAAACTAGAGTAACAATAATAGGTATAATAACCATGCAATAAATTAATGCAACAATCATCACTTTCAGCTAAGTAGCATAGAATAACCAAGTGCACAAAAATTTGTATTATAAATACAACAACCAAATATCCAAAAAAAGTGCCTCAAATCATCATACTCATCAAGGTAACCTTTTAGGGGAACACACACATACATATTATCCATCGTAAATCATTCACCATTTTATGACTTATCCTTTCAATAGCACAAACTAGAATTTTGGGATGCGAGAAGGAAAATAAACATTTGTGTAAGCAATAACAAGATTAACAAATTAAAGACACAAAGTTCTATTGATTTATTCCTCAAAGACACAAAGTTTTTCTTGGTTGTCTAAGATTAAAAAACTTTCATAGTTGAAAAGTAGGAAGTAGAAGAACATATAAAAGGAGATAGAATAAAATAGCTTCTTGCTTGTAGTAGTAGGAGAAAAAAGATAACCCTTTGGAATGGAGAATCCATCCCAATATATAGCCTTACAAAGTGTCCCTTCATCTCCCCCAAGTGAATTTTCATATTCCTACCACTTGTGACCTTTCATATTCCTATAGGAATAAATAAGTTATTTTCTTATTTATGAAAAAATGCAAAATTAAAAAACCACTTAAGTGAATAAGAAGAAATAACCAAAAATTACATTCCCAATAAAGAATTAGAATGTAGAGAGAGAGAAGAAATAAGAGAGAAGAAGAGAGAAGTGATTAATCCAAAGATGAATAATCTTATGGTGATGAAGAGCTTGCTTGAAATGGACATGACCTATTTTGAACCGAGCTGTTGCGATTGTAACTTCATTTATTTTTGGGATACAAACATACTCTAAAGCACAAATCCCATAAATGGATTTTCAGGTTTGTGAACCATAATTTATGATCTCGATAATATTAGAGATGGAGCCTCTAATATTTGTGAGGGATTCTAATGTATCCTCATTGAAGGAGAAAGGATCTAATATATCTTTTAGACCAATTATTTAAAGGAACATAGGATTCCCTCAAGGGATGCATGTTCACTGAGGTAAGGAGTTCCAAGATTCTACACACTTTTAATAATTTCTTCCAATATTTATATGTGTGCTCCTCAACAAACACGAGCTCTAAAATTCACTATTCATTGTTTCACACCTAGCATTTATGTGTGAACCAAAAGGTGAAAAATTATCAGCCACATATGCAAACACACTATTGATCACCAAGGAGAGAATCGAGACAACTCATCTTAGATATCAATGGGAAAATAATATCCTACATGGATCTTTCTTTCTTGATATCAAAAATTTTCATCCTCACCTAAGAAACATTGGTGAGGGGAAAATTGAGTAGAGAGGAGTTTAGGTAATAGTTCCTTCCCTTTTTGAGCCATGATCCAGTTGCCAAAAAATTACAAATACGAATCCATTCTTTCCCATTCTTGAGAGGAAAATTCTGAGTGATGATCACCATATTGTTACTAGTGGGAATTTACAAGAATTGAGAGATACCATTTGGAGTGATAACTGCCAACAATGAATTATCATTTTCTTGAATTATCCTTTAATATGGGTCGTATTGTTGGGCACAAGCTAGGACAAGCTCTGTGACTTGAATGGAAAATGAATGTCCACCAGATCTGAAAAGATCACTTGAGAATATATTTTCCTCCATAATTTCATGTGGTTCTCTTAACATCCTTGTTTTTAGGTCCTCTAGATCCATGTTTGTCACATCATTATCGCATACATTGGGATGCTCAATGTTTAATGTGGAAATTGTCTCTTAACTTGAGTATTTGAAATTCACAATGATGAAAGTTAGTGAAATGGATGGACATGAATAATTTTTCCAAAATCCCAACACTTACTATTTTTAGTAAATCCCACCTCGGATGTCTATTTTATAGAATTTTTCTCAAATTGACACTTTTAAGTAGTCTTGACATGAGAGTGTTGATAATGACTCGGAAAATGAATAATTTTAAAAACTTACTATTTTTAGTATGTAAGAACTTGGTAAAAATTACTATTTTTAGTAAGTGTTCTTCTTGGATGTCGAAATGAGATGGGAGTAGTCTTAAAATTTTAGTTTTCACTCCAAGATGCTTTGCTCTAAATTTTAGAGTTGTTAATTGCCATTTTTTTGTAGATCTAAAAAGGAAATTTCTATGGATTTATTTTTTCTCTATCCATTAAAAATTATCTAGACCATCAATAGAGGAAATATTGGTACCAAAAGAAAGGTGTTTTTGTAAGGAAGGTTTTACTAACATTTCATGATATTCGATCGATGCCGGATTTTTGAGTTATGAGTAAATTTTTTTATAAGGCATGGAGGTTTCTATAAAATTTTAAAGAGCATAACAACATGTATTTGGTGTTTTTAGGGAAAACATCACATTCAAATGTTCAAAAATGACAAACTTTCATAGTTTTAAACCTTCACCCCTTTTAGCACTTTAACTCACAATTAACCCAACATAGCTTAACCATGGTCGGTCTAGGGTTAGAGGGTGATTTTCGCCCTTGAAAATAGGGAAGAGTAGGTGCGTGGGTAAAGGGGATGGAGACACTAAATTTCACTTTTTATGAGATTTTGAAAGTGTCACCATGTGGGGAAAGGGAGATAGAGGTAGGGGCTAGAAACAAGCTCATGGGAGATTAGATGGGGCTCTTCGTGTGGCTAAGGTTAGTTAGATGAGGTTGGGAAAATTTTGTGTCCCAACTATCCCCGTAGATGTTGAACAAAGGGAAAGTGTTAAAAATCATGCAAAAGTGTGCCAAGGGTAGCCTTTGTCATGAGGAGGAGCCAAATTAGTCTAAAACTCACTTTGTAAGTTGTTCTAGTAGCCTATGATGTCAATTAATTGAAAAGATATGATTCCACAAGGGGGAACACTTTGGTATCCCTAATGTCCCCTTACACTAAGGGAAAAGGGAAAATTGAGGTAAAAAATGTTCCACTCATTTAATTGATGTGTTGATGTCATCATGTCAACGCGAAGTTAGAACATGTGAATGCCTTTTCCACCCCGAGAGAAAAAATTGAGTTCCATGGTCAAACATTATTTTATTTTGACTCCAAAACACCCACTAAATCCATTCGAAAATTTTTAAGGACCCAATTCTAATTGAAATTTGAGTTTTAGGCCCATTCACCCTTTTGGCATAAAGAAGTAGCAATAGTGACCCAGATTACCATGGAGAGTAGTGAGGCTTAAGATAAAAAATTATTCATTTACCATGTAAAGGACTCTAATAGATTTTTGTTGAATATCATTTTAGATCCTAACTCCTCCTAGATATCTTGGAACCTTTAAAAAATATCACTTTCTTTGTTGAAGCTTACATTCCATGCACCCGTAGTGACCCAATCTTGCTCAGATGAATCCTAACGCCACATGCATCCACATATTTCCTTGAAACTACCATAGATCTCTTCATTTCTTCCCTTCAGAACCTCCATATGGGTTGAACCCTTGTAGATAGATTTCAAAGGATGTTTTCTTGCTGCAATATGGCTAAAAATAGCCATTTTAGTGCTTCCAAGAGAAATTTTCCACCTCATAGCTCAATAGCTTCATGAAATTTACTTGGATCTACCTCCCTACACATGAAATTTTTTAAATCCATGTTAGCATGTTCCACTAAGCTAAAACAAGGATGAAACAGATTCAAAGGGGCATGTATGAGTTTATAGGTCGATGAAGGAAGGAAAGGGTTCATAATGACTGGGAAAGGGGATTTCAAGTGGTGGGCTTGGTTGTCATGACCAAAATTATAAATTTTGCATGCCAAAAATTTAGCATGACAACACATGATTAAACCCTATTATAGTGAGGGTCTTATTTTTAATCAAATAAAACATATACTATTAGAATATGTGTTATTTTAATTCCTATAATATTTTCTTTAATGCACTTAGGGTATTTTTATTTCAAGTATTAATTTTTGTTGTAATAAACATGTCTATTTTGCACAAGAGTCAAATCATAATGATATAATAAAAAAATTGTTTTCAAAAGAAAAGCACAAAATTATTTGTAATAATATTTTGTCTCATACTTAGTACTTGATATAAATAGATGCACAAAGGACCATGTTCATAATTAAATTGGGGGATAAAATATGTTTACTTATTAAGTGTCAAAATATCATAGAAGAAGAGTATGCCATGTTGGAGAAATATTTTTTCAAGGAAAAAATATGTGCTTCATCAATGCTCATGGGTTTTAATCCCTCTAATTCAAGATGGGGCAGCTCCCATTTATTGAAATATGGATTATGTACACTATTTCTAACTCTGGGGGTGGTCATAGACTAGTGAAAGTGCAGAAACACCCTTGTTGTAATTGCAACTGCAAGCGAGAGAGGGAGAAATGTATGAGGTGGAGAGGAGAAAACTGTGAGAGAAATAGTGGGGAAAGAGGGAGAGGGAGTTATGTTAATGGTAGTATTACAGATTCCATCAACCGATAACTTGGAATAAATATAATTCAGTTAGAAGACAAACAAATATATGCACAACTATGCAAGATCCATGAAACAACAATCACAATCAACACAAAGTTTAATTGGTAATTTCATTCCATGAGAGAAAATATAAATCTTTTCATTCATGTAATAGATTGCAATACATTTGGTTGAGTATGAAGTTGAGAGAATGGAGGAAATAATAGAGAGGAACAACATAAAATAGTTTTCTAAAGGAGAGCAAAAATTGATCCTTATAATGGAGAGAGCTTTACAATTTATAGTTGAAACAATGACTCTTCACATTCCCAAGTGACCTTTCAACTTAAAGTGCATTCTCAATGAATAAATAGAAACTTCAAGTGACTTAAGTCACTTTTACAAAAAAATCCTTAATAGAGAAATAGAATGTTAGAGAGAGAAAAAGAGAGAATATAGATGTTGATGAAGTCCCGCTCTTCCTCCATTGTGGAGATGAATTTTGTAGCCAAATATGATCTTCCTCAATTACTTCTTTGATTAGAACATATCTCTTCTTGGACCTGGAAATGATGTTTCACACCTTATCTTTACTAATCATCATTGGTCATGCTTGGGAAACTTTGTTTCAACTCTTCACCTCTATGAGAAATGGTAGGATGAAAAAATCAACTCATTTTCACGAACATGATATCCTTTCTTGCATATGAGAAAACACTCATCTTACAATCATCGTGAAGATTTCACTCATACCACACATGACTTGGAATCGGTAACCATGGACCCTCTTAGATTTGATGATATCAAAGATTATTGAGAATACTTAGAAGAAATATAGTAACCATTTGAAATGGAGGGCACATCCTCCTCGAGTGGTGCACTAAGCCATGAATGAATGTACAATTACCTCAGAAGAATATGAGTAATTCCTATCACACCTCTTAAAATGGAGATCAATAATATACCACAACCATAGTTCCCATAATGAAAATATTTAAATGATTCAAATGGATTTTTTATCAACAATCCTCTTGTATAATCGACTCGGGTTAACAAATGAGTTTTCATTCTTCCATCCTCTACTTCATATCATTGAAATCCATGTGCTCCATGTGTTGGCGTCTCTAATTTTGGTGTTCAAAAACTAGAACTGAAATGATGTATCTAAAGTTAGTGGATATTTATTACTTGTTTTTTATTATTTAAATATACTTATAATGTTGTATGAATGCAATGGTGTAAGTGAGACCTTATTTTGAGGAAAATTCTGAAAATGTTAAATTGAATGGATTTTAATGTTGCGACAATGAGATTCCTATTTAGGTAAAACAAGACAAATAAAATCCAATTTTGATGTGACTTGATTTTTTGGAAATATATTATAAATAAAATTAGAATCTTCTAATTTGGTGAAATTTTCTTGTAGGAATCAAAGGGAAATTGGAAAAAAATTCTAGTTGTAGAGGAAAAGCTTGAAACATGGCATTAATGGAGAAAAGGAAAATTTTCAAGTCTTCATTCTAGGTGAAATAATTTTCCTAATGAGGTGTTTTTATCTCGTTATGAAGGTATTGGGGATGAATCAATTTTCCATGGGCATAGGGTTTGTGAAGGATTTTAAGGTGAATAATGATTTTTCTCACAAATTGGAAAATTATCCACCATAGCACATGAGTAATGGATTAAAAGGATTTATTGGATTATGAAACTTGTTGACAAAATTTGGGGACACCCTTCTGTGTGATTTTGATTCAATCTCCAACTCAAATTTTTGAAAGTTCAGGCAAAACATGATTATGGTGGCTGCAAAACTTAGTTGTTAATAAAATTTTAATGGCAGATTCTCATGCAATGAATCATATATATTCATGAATTAATTTAAAATAGGATTTTATGGTTAAAATTTGAAGTGATTTGGTCTACGAGATCATGAGATATATGCAAAACAACTTCTTGGTCTTCCTAGGGCACATAGGTGGTTTTGCAAGCATAGAGGAACAAATAGCCATCTTCAAAAATTATTTTAATGGCTACCTTGGTATTTATAAATTAAAATTTTGTAATGTGGGAGGGAAAACATGTTGTGGGAAAGTTATATGGTGGAAGTGGAGAATGCACCATGTTTAAACCAAGTTTTTAATTCTTTATTCTTTAAGTCCTTAAGGACTTGACATTATTCATTCATGGCCCAATATTAATTAGAGGAACGTTGGAATTTCATAAGGTATGCATATAATATGAGAGGGGAGCATGAAAAGGTAGCCAAACATAAGAAAGGATAGAAATTTTGTGTGTGAGGACACCGAGTGTGCTTAGGAAAAGAGATATTATCCATACGAGTAAGATCACGCAATCCCAATAAGATAAATGAAAGGGAATGAAAAAAATCAAAGGATAAGGATAAACATGAGTTCAAAAATAGAATAAATATTAATTTATCGATGTTTGCATGGATCTAGGAGGAGGTTTGGTAAGGCTAGGGATAGTCCTTTTTAAGGAGTATCAACATGCAAAATGGAGATAAGGCAACAAGTGGTTAATTTTGTTCACCATCTAAATGTATAGGTAAATCTTGAAAGAGGGATCAAGCGAGAACCAATGTCAAAAAGTTATACACCACAATGAATTTTCACTCCGATGGTAACATCAAGCCAACACAATATGCAAGATTGAAACAATGGAAAGAAGATTGCAAGTAAGAAGAATGGGTCCTGCTCATGCTCATATATCAAAAAAAAAAATAGGAAGTACAAATAGGGGTGTCTTTGTGTAACCCCATGCCTAAACATGAAAAAAACTCAATGATGCCACTAACGTATATGATGTTGAGTGGCACATATGACGCCACTAGAAGAGGAGTTACAATTCCAAATAAGGAATGTAACTCCTATGACGCATTGATGCAAATGACAATGTCAGATTCTATGACAAAATCTGACACTTGTCATTTGACTTCCTAAGACCTATGACTCTCGCAAGGTGAGATGACTCACCTAGGTGATGTGGATGATGACTGGACAGTCACACACACCAACACCCCCCCTTCATCGAAGCCGAGGAAGAGGTCAAGGTAAGCCAGAACAGAAAAGAAGACTCCCCTAGACAACTAAGAAAGATGTGTCAATGGGCCCCGGCAACTAAAGGCCTGATAAGGTGCCCATGTACAAACAACATATTTTTGGAAAGAAGAAGAGGAGAAGAAGAAGGACTATATAGCCCGAAGAAGATGGGTGGCTGCATCGAGATCTCACCCTAAGAAGAGACCACAAGTGAAGAAACTTCACCTCAGTGAAGGGCTTGGTGAAAAATCTCGCAACCCGATCAATTTGTCTAACACACACTTTGTATGTCGATAATGTTTTCATGTATCAGCTCTTGTATGAAGTGCATATGAATCTCAATGTGCTTCATCCGCTGATGCTAAACTAGATTTCTACAAATCGAGATAGTGCTCATGTTGTCACAAAGTAGATAATGGTAGGTCATCGAAAGTGGATGCCAAACTTTGTTATGATACCCTATAACCAAACAGATTCTGTGGCAGCATTAACTTCTCCTTTGTATTCTACTTCTATCGATGATATGGCAATGGCGTTCTGCTTCTTGCTGGACCAACTGACAGGACCTGAACTAAGAGTGAAATTGTAGCCTGAGGTAGACTTCGATGATCTAGATCACCGGCCCAATCTCGAAGTCTCAGAATCCAACCAAGTCAATCTCAGTCCCTCCTAAGTAATGAATACCATCTGTGTGAGTGCCACGAACATAGTGAAGGATCCGCTTTGCTGCTTTTAAGTGCAACTCATGAGGCTCCTACATAAATCTGGACATGATCTGATGGCATACGATAGATCTGGCCAAGTGTGAGTAAGGTAGATCAAGCTTCCCACCAACTGTCGATAAAGGGTACCGTCAACCAAGGGGGAAGAGAAATCAGAAACCAACTTAATCCCGGAAAGAAAAGGAGTAGGTGAGGACTTGCAGTTAGACATGTGAAACCGAGCAAGCAAATCAAGAGAGTACTTAGGCTACGAGATCATAATTCCCGAGTTAAATTGTGAAATATGGATCCCAAGAAAGTAATGAAGCAATCCTAAGTCAGACATGGAGAACGTGTTGGCTAAGGAGATCTTCAGAATCAATGATAGAGGAAGAGCTACCTGTGATCAACAAGTCATCAACATAGAGAACAAGAATAATCATGGAGTCATCCTGTCACAGAATATACACATTTGGGTCAAAGTGACACCGAGTGAACCCTGATGTAAGTAAAAAGGAGTCCATCTTGGCATACCAAGCCCGAGGGGCTTGTTTAAGGCAGTAGAGAGACTTCTTTAATTTGAAAATGAGGGATGGATCATGGACATAACCTAGAGGTTGTTCCATATAGATCTCCTCCCCTAGGTCCCCATGAAGGAAGGCACTCTTAACCTCCATCCGGTGGACTTCCCATCTATTAAGCGGTAGCGATGAAAAGGGTTAGTTGAATGGAAGTCAACTTCAAACTGAGCAAAGGTTTTTGAGTAATCAACCCCAACTACCTGGGAGAAATCCTTAGCTACAAGTCACACTTTATACTTCTCGACTTCTCCATTAGCTCCATACCGTGTTCAATATACCCACCTACACTGAACAATTTTTCTTCCTTTCGGAAGAAGGGTAAGATCCCAAATGTCATTCTTTACGAGTGAGGAATACTCCTCATCCATGGTAGAATCCCACTCAAGAATCCCAGAAGCTTCCTAGAAAGATGGTGGATCAGAAGCAAAGGCAAAGAAGGAGTGAGGTCCAGTGAAGTCTGAGCAAGTACGTCTCTCATCCAAAGGATCTCCAACTAAATCTCCGCACTCTGTAAGGTTTTCCTGGCCTAAAGAGGTCCTGAAGGCTATGGCTTAGAGTCGGAAGATTATTCACTTGAGTGAGAAGGGACATAGCCCTCATCATCACTACTGTCAGAATCAGAAGACTCAAAATTTTGAGGATCAGGAGGAGCAGGGATAGGTGGAACTCACTCAACAACATCATCATCTGAAGAGTCAGAATCTGAATCAGTGGGAAAAAGAACCTCAGTGGAAGTTGAAGTCAAGGATGACTCATCAAACTTCACACTCCTCTCAATATAAAGCTCACGGGTGGTAGGGTTCAACAATCGATATCCCTTCACACCATCAGGATACCCGACAAAGATACAAGGTTTGGATTGTGGATCTAATGCCTTGCATTTATTTTTGGGAATCCGAGCCATAGCCTTGGATCCGAAGACTTAAAAATGCACGACATCAAAGCTTTAGTTCAAACTAGGCTTCAAAGGGTGTCATCCTCTTACTACCTTATGTGGAACACGGTTCAATATAACAAGCACAATTCACTTGCTTCACCAATACTCTTTGTGGAGGAAGAGATTTTTGAGTGAGCCATACAAGTAGCCATCTCCTTTAAAGTTTAGTTCTTTCTTTCTACAACTCCATTTTGGGAAGGGCTGTAAAGAATCGTACGCAACAAGGAAATCCTCGAAGTGTAGAAATCCTCAAACCCATTGCTCACATACTCGCCTCCATTGTTGGTTCAAGAACCTTGATAGACCGTTTCGCTTGTTTCTCGGCCAAGAGCCTTAAAGTTTTGAAAATGGTCAAAAATTCAGACTTAAGCTTAAGAAAATACACCCAAGTGTAACACAAAAAGTCATCAATGAAGGTTAATATATATAGAGCTCTAGTAAATGAAGGAGATGAAAAAGGGCCGATAAACGTCACTATGTAAAAGATCCAAGGGATGAGTAGCTCTCCGGATTTTCCCTTGTCAAATATTTTTTCAGTGGTGCTTTCAAGGGTACAACCATCACAAAGACCCTTAGAAAACTTAACTCAGGGTAGCCCATTGACCATTTCGTTTTGGCTCAATTGTTCAAGGTAACGATAATTTAGATGCCCAAAACACTCATGCTATAACTTGCTAACCTCATTTTCATGAGTGAGCAAGGCATTGGGCATCGAATCAGAAGAGAAGTGGGAAAAGGTATACAACCATGAACGGTGATCTGCCTTTCCCTCAGCCACAGTGCAGTCAGAATTAAGCTCACGAATAATCACCGAGTTAGGACCAAATTCCACTCACATTTCTTCACCAAGGTGGGTGATTTGGTAAACCGATAGGACATTGGTAGAGAGATTGGGAACACACAAAACTTGGTTAAATGTTCCACCATCCATCTTTACCGATCCACTACGGAAACCGACACGAGTGTCATCACCCAATGTGATTTGGGACATGCCACATGGTTCAATGCTAGACAATTCAACCTCTGAAGAAGCCATGTGGTGCGAGGCATCGGAATTGATAATCCAAGTTGATGCTGGAGCTGATCTACCTACGAGAGCCTTACCTTTCTTCTTTTCATTTTTAGTCTCCTTTGCATTAGAAGACTCACCTTTCGAGCATTTTGTTTAACGGATTCGTGGAACACTTATTTTATTCTTCTAGAGTAAATGAGTTAAGTGATCAATTTGTTTCGAAAACAATGCTCTTCATGGCCAAAATTCTTACGATAGAGCATTTATACTTTTCCTTCTTCGCTTTAGGCTCGAAGTCAAAGTATGAGTGATGGGCTTAATTGTGGTTTGGTTGGTCTTGGTTTCTTTCTTAGGTTGGTCCTTAGTTTCTTTCTTATTTTAATTTTTCTTTCCTTATTCACCACAAGGGCATGTGACTTAGATTTTAGAGTTCCCATTTGAATGAGTTTTTTCTGTTCTCGAATGAGTTGGGATGAAAAACTGTCAAAGGAGGGCATAGTCCAAGTACTACCCAAGGCGGCTTTCATGGTATGGAAAGTTGAAACGAAAACAAATTATTCAGGACCTAACTTAGAAAGAATTGACAAGATCAATTGAGAGTCTTTATTATCCACTTTACATTCCTTTAGAAGCATTCTAGTGTGGAAAAACTTTGAGAAGAAGGCCTGTAAGTTTTCAAAGTCACTAGGGTTTAACCCTAGTAGTTCATTCTCCAACTCATGCCCTCCATGTCATCTTGCTTCCCAAACATATCATCGAGCGTTTTCCATGCTTCATCGAGTGTTGAGGAATTTTCGATGTGAAAGAGCAAGTTTGGAGAAACGGACATACAGATAAGACCTAAGGCTTCATCACAATGGTTGAACCATTTAGATTTTTAGGTTCATCATTAGGTTCAGTCTCTAACCCCATGGTAACTCGGTATAACCCTTTACTTCGCAAAACCAATATAATTTTAGATTTCCATTCGAAGAAATTAAAAGGTGTGAGCACTGGTACTTTAGAGATATCCATAATGAAGAGATAGAACCAAGGAATGCAGAAGGAAGGAGAGAGAAAAGAAACAACCACCCTAAAACAAAATTACACCCCCCGAGTTTGGCACTTTATAATTCAGTGTGTTGATTACAACCAGATGCGACTATGTTTCGAGAACCAGTTTTTCACTCACCTTGCAATTAGCGTAATAATGCGCAATGGTGGAGACAACAATCAAGGTTCATAGGCGCAACTGATCGATACTACAAGCAAGCATAAAAAGAGAGAAGCAAGAGGGGGAAGAAAGAGCTTCGTGAGAAACAACGTCTCACATCGCATGAAAGAATCCCTTTGTCATAAGACTGCAATGGCGGACGCGCCACAAGTATACGAAAAAAAATGGAATAGAACAAAGCTCAAGAAAAAATGAGCTGAATTAAGCAATACAAAGACACCCCTGAATGCGGCACTTTATAAAAATAGTGTGTTTTACAAATCTAATCATCCCATCATCTAGAGTGTGAAAAAAACATGCAACTTTGACTAAAGAAGTGCTCAAAACCGAGCAACGAGTCAAAAGTTATAAAGAAAAACCAATTCCCGCAACCGATGAGAAAAAGCCAATAAGGATGCAAACGGATTAAAAAGCACCTAAACACATGTAAAAGGTGTCGTATGTATGCCCATTGAAATGACACAGAATTTGAGATAGGGTTTATTTGTATTGTGAGGGGGATTAGCCACCGCCAATCCCGGACCTCGGCCTTTGTCCTCAGACTCGGCGAGAAGGTTAAAAATACAACAAGCCAAAAGACAAAATTTTATAATGCCAAAGAAATAAATGTTTTTACCTTATACCTTTTTTAAAAATTAATGAAACAAAAAGTAAGATGTATACAAACACGTTTTTTTTTAAAGGTGAATAAAAAAACATATTTTGGGAAAGATATTACCAGCAAAAATGATCGAGAAAGCCATGTGGGGATGAAAGTCATGCCACGTACTAGAGAGGAAGGTTAAAAATAGATAATGTGTAACTATCCATTGCAAAAAAATGCCAGGTGAAAAGAATATCTCCGATGCAACAAAGGCAAAAATGCTCGTAATGTAGATCAAATGCCGAGAATAGGAGAAAATGCTCGGAAACAAAGATGCAGTACGTTTCTTTACATGTTTGAATGTTGGAGAAAACGTAGGTTGGAGCGATCCTTAAAAACGTAAGAAACCAGAAAAAATGTGAGTAGTTTTCAGCAGCTCGCAAAAATGTTTTGAGTAGGCTCCCAAAAATGTGAGAGACCAGGCAGAGATTAAAAGACTGGTGAAAATGACCAAAAACATGCATGCAAAGGTAATCCTCGAGACAACAATGAACCACAACGATGAGGAAAAAGCTCAAAATAGTCTGAGTATACACCGGTGAAGAAAAAAAATGATTCCAACCAGTAATCATAGGTCCACGCCAAAAAATGAGCTCTTCTTTTACCCTGCAGGCACTGAATCTGAACACAACCAGCAAGAAACACACAAACAACCCAGAAACAACAGCCACAAAGATCTAGAAATATCCAAATATGAACTCAGCTGATAAGCAAACCAACCAAATACCTTAACTTGCAACTGCTGAAACCTCAATACGAGGTGAGCAATAATTCCAAAATGATAATAAAAAAAAAAACTTGCACACGAGGAAATGAGAAGAAACCAGAAGTACTAAACAACCGAGAACCGAAGAGTGCACGTTTACCGAAACCAGCTCTAATACCATGAAAGAGGGATTCGCAAGAACCGATCTCGAAAATTGATGCACCACAACGAAGTTGCACTCCGATGGTGACGTCAAGCCAATGCAATACACAAGATTCGAAACAATGGAAAGAAGATTGCAAGTAAGAAGAATGGGTCTCTGCTCATGCTCATAGATCGAAAAAATAGGAAGTAAAAATAGGGTGTTGTGTAACCCCATGCCTAAACATGGAAAGAACATCAATGATGCCACTGACGCATATGATGCCACTAGAAGAGGAGTTACAATTCAAAATAAGGAATTTAACTCCTATGATGCATGGACGTAAATGACAATGTCGATTCTATGACAGTAATCCGACACTTGTCATTTGACTTCCTAAGACCTATGAATCTCGCAAGGTGAGATGACTCACCTAGGTGATGTGGACGATGACTAGATAGTCACACACACCAAAAAATACACTTATAAACTAGAGGGATATTATCATCTCTTGTAATACTAAATAAGGAAATTTCCCACCACTAAAAATTCCTATAGAAGGGTCTAGAATGTGAAGATTGTTATGGTAAAGATTAGAGAGAGCTAGAGGAGTGATGTATGATTTTAATTATATTCAAATCTTATTACTAGGTGGACAGTAACATGTAAATGTGCATTAATCCGTATAAAATAATTATTTTTGGTCTATACTAGGTGGTGTTATATGTTAATGAACTATAAATATAAGTCTATTCACTAAAATTAATCATTCACTTCACCTTTGCTGACTTTGATGGGATGTGGAGACATCTCGTGCTTTGGATGAGCACACCTTAGCTCTCTAAGGCACGATGTTATATCACGAAGGTGGTACTTACATGTGACCGATATAGAGTTAACACATGCATAGGAGAATAGAAAACTAGACTCCAACATTTTGGTTTAATTTATGGGACCCTCATTAAAATGCAGAGATGAAGTGGATAGATGATGCTTTGATTAAAATAAGAGAACATAAAATCCTAGATACACATTGTTGATGATGCTTTCATAAAACATAATCTAATTTTTAGGGATTAATCTTTGAGAAAGTGGGTCAATGCCAATCTATATGATGATCTCGTATGAAACATTGTTTTTGAAATTATGGTACACCGCATGCATGGTTAGTTTTCTATTGTCTGGGAAGAGCAATATTTTAGGTTTGAAGTATCCTTGAAATTCTAAGTGCATAAGGAAGTTATCATGACTTGATGTAATTTAGACATGCATCGTAGAATACCTGGTGGGAAGGTAATATTCGAGCTATATCCTTGAGCATTTAGCTTTGAAATTTTCTTGTGTGGACAAATCACAATATAAATTCTTCAAATAACCACTATAGACACCCCCTTTTCACCCTAGGTAATCAGACGCACATCAATTAAATTATCATTACCTATCCTATTATCCCTATCCTAAGTATAATATAATTTACTTTCGTAAACCCATTTTACTTGTGTAAAAACCCCATTTACCCTCCCCTAACCACTTAGATACCAACCTTACCAACTTACCCCACTTATCATAATCCCCTAACATATTAAAAATTGAATGCTTAACCTCCCACCATTTCCTAACAACCTAATATCCTAGATGGAAAGTGGTTTTAACCATTTTCCATTCTTCCTCTTGTTGGTTTTAACCTCTACAATGAAATCGACAACGACCCATGATCAATGGAAATCTTTGTGGATGACATCAATTCTATTTAATCAACCTTTATATCCCTTTTCTAGTTAATCATAATTTATGTTTGAAAAGTAATTGTTGCACCTAAGACAATATCACGGCATCCAAAGATCATCAAGCCTCCCCCCTGTCAAAGCTACCTAGTGTAGACACCAAAATTGGGTCACACTCTCCTTGGTCCCTCATCAAATAAACACCTTGAACACATTTACCTAACCATGGCCCCTTCACCCCACTCTAATATTAATTTAATTAATTTAATTAAATTAATTCATTATCCTCACAATATTTATCATTTTAATATCCACCTTATCTAGCCACCTCGCCCTAAGACCTATTCTTAGTAAGTTGCCATAATTAACTAAGACCTACCCAAACCCTAAAAATCAAATCCTATATTCCCTCTAACCACATTCTCACACGTTAGAAGGAAGCTTCCATTCTATTTAATGGAGCAAAACTTCGTGAGATCCAAGAAAATCAAAAGGATCTGCTCATTTTAGAAAACCTAGAAAATCCCACCCTAATCGACGCCGGTCACCCTAAATTGTCACCGGTCAACCCGGAACCTATCGGTTGCTACAATTAACCCCAAAACAACCTTATTTCGAGGTTGGCACATTTTTGAGAGGCTAATACATCTTCTGAGAACGAGTGACGAAACCAGAGTTGCATGCAAGTAGAACTAGTATCCGTACACGCATCAGAGCATCCATAGCCAACACCAAAAGTAACTACAGAGCCATTGTGCCTTCACGGGAGCATCCAAGGAAGCACGAACACCACACCGAGTTCCTTCTATTTTATCATCCATCATTTCCAACTGACATCAATCTCGTACAAATAGTAGTTCCTCCAAGCAAAAAGAAACGCTCTAGAATCGGGTGAAACATTTTGGCACACCGGTGGGACCCATTTTGGGTTATTTGCATTCTTTCATTTCTAGGTGAAAAGGTTGTATGTTTTTCTAAAAGTTCTTACATTAAATTTTCTCCCCTAGAACCTTCTCTTCTTCTATTGTCTAAAAGCAATCATATTTTGGTGCTTTAAAAAGAACACTTCTTCCCTTTCATTAGTATCGCATTAGTGAAAGAGCATCCCTTCTCCTGTTCATCTTTTTTTCATCAAATCCAACATTTCAATTTGGGTTTAAAACTCGTTTCATTTTGTTCTACTTCTCTGCATTAGCTCACATTAATTGAGGGAAACCTATATGCTAGAAGTCATGCCCAGTTGATGGTTGACAAACAAATCATAGAAAAGAACTTCCTTTCTCTTTCTCTCTCTGAGTCTTACCAAACATCACAAAATTAAAATATATACACATTCTTAAACAACATCTCACCTGAAGTAGTCGTAGGTGATCACACGATCACGGCACAATGGGCACCTCAGTTGGTTATCTCTCGCCAAAGAACCCATCGTAGAATGGCCCACCCCTTCCATAACATACCTAAAACCACTCCTCAGTAGATCTCCTTCTTCATAGAAGCCATCCTCACCACAACATTCTATTCTAAAATTTAGGAGCCATTCCTTGAATAGCATAAGCTAAACAAACATAATAGAAAAATCACTCTTAGGATCGTATTTTTCTTAGTGTTTCGCTTGGCTTGCGTTTTGAGGTGAGAGGTTGCTTTCTTCATTTTTCTTATTTCCCTGCACGCTCGTTCTTCATCACAGTTGGTGTATTCCAACTTCAATGAGTGTGCTCGGAACATATTCTCATCATTCTCATAATGTTGGGTTTGATTCCACATTTAATTTTAACTCAGAAGCACATTTTTTTCATCGTTGTTTCAATTTCACAATGATTGGTGTCACCCAGACCGTCATCGCTACTTTTGACCGTCATCGGTTTCACTCAACCGGCATTGGTTCACTGTTCTTTTGGTTAACCTACCCAAAAGGACACCTATTCACCTTCTTTAACTATTCAGAGTCTCTATCACTCTTATCATATTCACTTACCTGGTAATTCCATTAGCATCTTGCATACTGGGCAAAGTATTGGCCTTTTCCTTGTTTTGACCAACTATCCACTTTCCATAGTGATGACTCACTGGTTACCTGTGACAACGTCCGCTTAACCTAATCGGCATCGTTAGCCTATGTAATTTTCCAATTGACATTTTAACCCCAATTCACCTACCACCGCCTATTTATCCTATCTCTGCTATATTTTTGCATCATTTATAGAAAGCAGTCCTACCACATCAGTGCTTGTTCACATGGTGCTGACCCGAAGCCAAGAAAATACCCTCATATTCCATGCCAGTCATCAACCACTTCTACCCGGTCCTTCACCACCTTCTATTTTATCACCCATGAATCCTATCCAACCTATCACTATCACCACAGAGACGAGGAGTTCACACGAATCCTTGACTAGAACCTGCCACCTTGCATTTTTATATTTACCACTCATCCATGCAAGATGCCTCATGTCGGTTGATATACAACATGCCCATATCTATCCCCCAACACTCGCTCCTACTCGTGCATCCGCCCCCTCGGCTCCATGCTACTCGCATATGCCTCGCCCTAGTTATTTCTCAACTAGGCCCTATACTTGTTATGACCACTGCATCTCGCCACATCTATTGCACCCACCACATCTACTATACCTTCGCCAACCACCCCAGGTGATGGTGACCCCTACCCCTTTTCAAAATGTTTTTCTTTCTATTCCACAATCCTTAGCCCCCATTTCCACCAGTGGTCACTATGACCCTTCCACCTCCATATACGTACTATCAACATCCACCCGTTTCATCTATCATTCATTTGGGTATGTACCCCTATTTCATTCCCTCCTTCTCAATCTACCTATATGACAACACCATATACTAGAATTCCACCCTTGTCATATGCCCAACACCAACCCTCTTACACTACAGGAGTCACCCAACCATCACAACCTACCAACAACCTAATCAAGTTAATGATGGACAAGATGCAGACATTGGAAGCATCGGTTTTTGGCTCCCGCAACACTCTCACCTATGATGAGATTTGTAATGATCCTATCCACCCATCCATTCCTATCCACCCATATCCCATGCATTGGGAAATGCCTAAATTTAACCACTTCAATAGCAAAGAATACCCACAACAACATTTGCGGTCTTTCAAACATGGGTGTTATCTGATCGCCCATGATGACGCTTTTTTCCTTCGAGGACCTTTCCCATGTCTCTAACTAGGCTTGCATTAGATTGGTATAGTGGGTTACCTAGACACTCTATCTTCTCATTTAATCAAGTAGCCCAAGCCTTCTTGGATCACTTCTCCATTAACGTTGTTAAGAAGGTTACCATGACTGACCTCTACTCTACACATCAGTATGACGATGAATCTATCATGATTTTGTTGCTCGTTGGCGTAGCCTGATCAATCAACTCACATTCCAACTACCACAAACCGAACTCATAGAGCTCTTCACACGGGCTTGTGCTAGACATATCTCACTGACCCTGTAGGTCTAGACTTTCCAAACCTTTGATGAGGCATTCACCATGGCACGAAAGCTAGAGATTCGGGCCATCGAAGAGAAGAAAATCCAACTACGCAATAATAATTCAACATTCAAATAAAATGATGCCTCTTCTACTTTGAAACAATAGAAAAATTATTCAAAATCCAGGGAACCGCTAACTCAAAGTGGTACTCAAGGCCTTCCCCACTCATCCATCAAATCAGGCTAGTCCCTCATCTAATATTTCTCTTCTCCAGACTTTTCAATTCAGATCGAACAACGAAAATACACCCCAATTGGGGAACCTTATTCTTCTGTCTTAGAAAAACTCATTAAAGCTGGGGCCATCACCCTTCCTCCCATAAAACCACACACTGGTTTTGACCCTACTCGCCCCACACCCGCATGGTATAAAGAGCACGAATTCTACAACTATCATCGAGTAAAGGGTCATAGTGACGGAAATTACATCACTTTCAAAAAAAATATCCAAGAAATTCTCAAGAAAGGTGAGTTAACCTTGGATAATCCCAACGCACCTTCCAATCAAAACCTACACATATTCAAGAAACCCTTTCCTAATCATGCCCCTTCTTCCAATTAAACTGGAGAGATCTCAACTAATGATATCCATACTGCGAGGTCCATGCTATTTTCAGTGATACATCCATTGCTACCCAATTACCTCATATTCCTTCCATCAAGGAAATCCTAGCCCGAAGTCCTCCACCTACACTTGAACCCACCTCACCTATTCCTCCACCTGCACTTGAACCCACCTCACCTATTCCTCCACCCATAGAGGAACACCCTTCATCCCCTCCCTCACCTGTGAAGGAGCCTCCTGTTAACATTGAGATCATTTCACCTTTGGCTTCTCCACCTAGAGAATCATCACCCACAATACATTTCCCACCCACAAAGGAGCACCCATTATCTCCTCCACCCACAGAGGAGCACCAATTTTCTCCTCCCCTATCAAGGATCCAATAGAATTACATTTTCCTCTAGGTGATCATTCTCCATCAGCTACCCAAGATCCTGCGAACTTACTTTGGATCTCTTACTTACCCACGGAAGCAAAAGCTAGCAAATTCCCAATCTTTAAGACTCATTTTACAGGAATTGCCATTGGATCCTCATCAACCTCACCTACAGCAATGCCTTTTTCATGCCTAGCCGATCACCTAGATTATGTGGATAGGGCCTTACTTTGGGGCGTCTTCTACTTCCTGTCTCAACACAAATGTAGATGTCACTTGCTGACACTTCCACTATCTACCCAAAAATATTTCAGCCAATTGAACCAAACACAACTACAACTATCACAAATTCCACCATGATACCCCTCATGACTCAACTCACACCTCTACCCATAACCCAACATGCATCTAAATCCAAACCCACACCTACATCATCTTCCTTGCCTAAACCTATTACTACCTTAGGGGTCATCCCAACCGCCATCCTTACTCATCCACCCATCAAATTAGATTCAGCTACATCCTCCAAAGCAAACACCACAACTACTCGGGCCCCAAACATGAAGAACTAATCCCATTAATCTCATACTCCAACCTCACCAATTACACCTTCATCACCTTCACCCTTTTCGTCTATCCTAGGACCTCGCTCTTCTAAAGTGCGGTTGATAAACCTCCACCGACCATAAACTAAAAATGAAGCAACCCATTGAACCCTCATGCACCTCTACCATACCCAAGCACCCGACATGCCTTACACTGCACTCCGCAACATCTTTACCACCCATACCTCCAATACCATTGATAGCTTCGCATTTCCCCGACATTTCAATCTCTTTCCTCATGCCTCCTTACGACCCATGCCGCCTACCTTCATAACACCTTTGTTATCCCCGTGGGTGACATGCCCCCTTCCACCATTCACCTTTCCCTTTAGATCTCGTGTGCCATATCGCCTTTACCCAAGAAAGTGCAACATAAAAAAAAATCTGCTACCCTCCAATAAGGTAGTCAAAACAACCACACACTCTCCTTCTAGTTTTTCTACCATACCCCTAACAAACAAACACAAACAACACCTAAGATCACACCAGCACCTAAAACCGTAGCTCGACGACTACTCCTCATGCAAAGACTGTTTCCTCTACAGCTTATCCGCACCTACACCCAAACCCACGTTCACTTCCTATTGCAATCCACTAACGGGTCCTATGTCAAAATCTTAACAAACCTCCTTGAAACTTTTGTTATCACATTACCACCTCTCAGACCTTATAACCCACTCAAACCCAAACCAAAGGGGTTTAACGACACCAAAATTTGTGCCTACCATCGTGTGCCGTGGGCATGATGTAGATAAGCAAAGCTTTCAAAATAATTCTTATCCATTTGTGTCCTCCCAAAGAAAACTTTGACAATGATGACCCCCTGAGGTTCACCTACACCCATTACCACAGCTCTCTCCCTCATGCCTACTCAACGACCTAGACCTTCACCCCCACAACTCCTAGAACCACCTCCAAGATTTGAAATTAACATGGTTCGCATCAAAGAACTCATCAAACCTCCACCCAAATGTTAGTGTGCTCAACTCATCTCACAAGGTTCCTTCCCACCACTGGGATTTTTCCCTTCATGTCGCTATACCTTTCATGGCTCACCTACCTCACCTACCTCCCCACCTTAGATCAACATGATTCACGCATTATCCATGCTCGAAGGATAAAGGTAAGGAAAAGGAAACCGACCCACCTAACCAACCCTATACCCAACATACCATTTACACCTACACCTAAAATCACTATCTGTGGCCCCACATATCCTATTTCTAACGGGGTTACACATCACGCCATGCTCAAACAATTACACCAATCCCCCTCAAAATGTCTTTGTATGACCTCATCCAAACCTTAGAATCCCATCATCAAGCTCTCATGGAGGTCCTACAATCTATTGAGGTTTTACCCAATGACCCTACACTCGTAGCCTCCATTATCACACCCCATCATGTAGCCTCTCTCACCAAATTACCACCTTTATCCACACCTCCACCTACTCACCAAGTAGCCTCCCTTAGCTTCTCAGAGGAAGAGATCACACCACACCAAACTGATGACCTACACACCAACTCTCTTCATCTTTGTCCACATCGATGATATACATGTACGACATGTTATGATCAATGGGGGTGCTAGCATTAATATCATTTCCTCCCATGCATTCACTCAAATGCACATACCTGACAATTACATGCATAAACATCCTATCATGTTGCGTTCATTCAATGACGCTATCACCTCTACACTTGGCACCATCATCCTCCACATTCGCGTGGGCCCCACACTATTCCAGTAGTTGTTTTATGTCTTGGAGGGGGAATTTCAATATAACTTGTTGCTTAGTAGACCCTAGATTCGTGTCATGGGTTGTGTTCCTTCCACTTTGCATCGTTGTGTAAAGTTTGAGCATGAAGGACACACCTATACCATTCCGGCTGATCCATCACCTTTCAAAACTTGTAACATGCTTTACTGACCCAATGACATGCTTATACCCATTAAGGCATCTACCTCCATGACCATTGCCTCTTCACCTACACCTCCACTCACCAAAGGTAACCACTACCTCAACCGCACATACCTCCTCCATTCTTACCGCTGCCACTACCTCCATAGCCAAACCATCGGCCTCCCAATCCATTAGTTCCACCTCCAATCTGACCTCCTATACATCGTCTATTCCAGTTACCCACATACCAACCACCGATCCCTTGGAAGGAATTTTTCAATGCCTCACTCTAGGGGAGTATTGCCTATATAGCATCAACACATTCCTTACTCCACAAGAATATGGAATTATTCACCAACAACCTCATTATGATCACCATATAGGAGAGAACCTCCTTTATGGTCCTCCCCACCTTTGTACTAATCTCACCTATGGGGGACTTGATACTACCACTTACACACCTGAACCACCGTCACAAACCCGCCCATTTTCTGCTAACCTCCAATCACTCACCAATCACCATTTCACCCACACCTTCCTACACTAATGTGCATGGAAAGGTTTTGGTTTTGGATTTTATGAGAAAGGCCACCATACTGTTATTCCATGTACTACCCATAAACATAATGACCATAGTGGTATCAGCTTTACGGAACCACCTACCAAGAAGGCACGCATTGAACTCATTAAGGACATTAGCCCCTCTCCACCTTCTTCACCACCATCACCACCTTCACCAACGAAGTTGATGGATCCAAAATCCATTCCTCCTAAATTTTTATTTTCATAAACACCATTTCCTGGGGCCTCTGGGCTTATCAATGTGAGGGTGAGGCTCCTTCCTCTCTTCCCTTCCTGTATCCTGAAATGATCGAAGACGATACACCTTTGATTAACATCATTCAATGTCAGGATGATGAATCTATACTCACCTACCTTGGTGCCAAAGATTCATATATTCATTGGTCATTACCATTTGAGATGTAAACCATGTTAAATGAATCGACTATCGAAATCAACATTCATACTCATGAAGACTCCGCACATCCTAAAGATTAGTCAATCTTTAGATGCCTTTGAACAGAAGCCATCACTTCCTTTCTCAAAACCATGACCATGCTTTTTTCTTGGTCATATGCAGACATGCTCGGTAGTATTTACCCCACCATAGTGGTCCACAATATCGTAACCATTCCCGATGCCAAAACCGTCAAACAAAAGATGAGGAAAATGCACCCTCGCATTACTCTTCTCGTCAAAGAAGAACTTCAGAACTCCTTTCTATTTTTTTCATCTTACCCATTGATTATTCCTAAAGTGGATTTCCAACATTTTCCCTATCACTAAGGTGATAGGGGACTCCACATTTTCATGGATTTCCATGACCTCAATCTAGCTTGCCCAAAAGATGATTTTCCTTTACCTCGTATTGACCAACCGGTTGACCTTATCGATCTTCATGAGATGTTGTCACTCATGGATGACTTTTGGGTTATAAAAATCTTTCCTACCCTGAGGATCAACACAAAACTACATTCATCATCCCTTGGGGACCTTCTACTACCGAGTCATGCCACCTTATTAAATATTGCATTCACCTTCAGCCCAAGAAGTGTGTCTTCGTGGTTCTCTTAGGAAAGCTCCTGGGATTTATCATTTCCTTACATGGTATAGAAGTTGACCTTGCTAAAGTCAAGGCCATTCTTGAAATGCCTCCACCCACTAATCTTAAGCAACTCCGTAGCCTGCAAGGTAAGTTGCAATCTATTCATCGTTTCATCTCGCAATTGTCTAATCGGTGTCAACCATTTCATCATCTTCTCAAGAAGGATGTCTCCTTTAAATGGGATGATGACTGCCACAAAGCTTTTGAGGCCTTAAAACAATATCTTCTCCAACCACCCGTGCTCATTCCACCTAAAGATGATCAACCCTTCTACTTATACATCTCAACTACCGATCACTCCTTGGGGGCCATGCTTGCTCATCATGATGAAAAAAGAGGGAACAAGCAATTTATTACATAATCCATACTATTTTAGACTATGAAACCCAATACACCCATGCCAAAAATGCTCCTTAGGCTTAGTATTTTTGCCACAAAACTCTGCCATTACCTACTTAATCACAAAACTTATGTTGTGACCAACATCAACCCCTTACACTTTATGTATGCCAAACCTTACCACAATCAACGTGCCGCACACTAGATCATGCTTTCGCTGACCTCAACCTCAAATTTATCCACAAAATTACATCAAAGGCTAAGCCATCACCAACCACTTGGCCGATGCACCTCTTTCCAGGATCAACCTTCTAATTTTGACTTTCTAGATGAGTCAATTACTTCCCTTTTCTTGGACAAGCCCGCATACCAAATGAAACTCTTCTTCGACGGTTCCAAGTGTTAGTTTGGGGGTGGGGTAGGTGTTATCCTCATTCCACTTGATGGTGAACCCATGCCTTTGTCTTTCAAACTAGATTTTGATTGTACAAACAATATTGCCGAATACAAAGCACTCGTATTAGGTCTCCAGGATTCCTATGCCTTAGATGTCAAATCCATCAACATCTTTGGTGATTCCCAATTGGTTGTAAACCAATTCAATGGTATATACCAATGTTGTAATGAGACACTTCAAAATTATAAACATCACGTAGACATACTTTTGACCACCTTTGACCGTTACGCCCTTCAAACCGTCCCATGTTCAACCAAAAAATTTACAGATACCATGGCCTGCTTGGCTTCTCAAATCCCCACTTCACCTGCCGATTCTAAAATCTTTGTCACCATACAAATACTCCAATCACCCTCTTATTTACCTCATGAGGTTTACTCTCGTTGGAACCACTACCCCTGACCCGAGTGACCTTTGGTATAAACAATACTCAGACTACCTTTCTCGTTCCATCTTGCCTCCCGACCTCACTCGTAATGGACAAGGGGTCTTTCTCAAAAGTTCTCTTATCACCTCATCATGGGTGGCCTCCTCTACAAACATGGCTTTGATGGCATTCTCTTATGGTGCCTTACAAGTTCTGAAATTCCTTATACCATTAAGGAAGTTCATGATGGCATATGTGGAGGTCACTTCAATGGCCTCACTATTGCTAAGCATATTCTTCACCTAGGATATTATTGAGACCCTCAACCATGATCGTTACAACTATGTCAAGCATTGTGTCAAATGCAAACAACATGCCAACCTTCATCATACACCCAATCATGCCTTACAGTTCCACGTGACCTTTGGCCCTTCTCTCAATGGGGTTTGGATCTTGTCAGAGAGATCAATCCCCATTCTTCCAATGACATCAATGGATCATCACCGCTACCAAATACTACACAAAATGGGTTGAGGCCATACCTCTCATTTCCATGAAAGCAAAAAAATGTGAATTCATCAATCATCACATCATCTGTTGCTTTGGTGTCCCACATCACCTCATCACTGATAACGAAAAACAATTCAAAAATAAAACCTAAAAAATTTGTGATGCCTTCAACATTCAGCTAAGTTTCTCATCACCTTATTACCCATAGACTAATAGCCAAGCTAAATCCACCAACAAAACCTTGAACAAAATTCTCATGAAAGTGGTTAACGATACTGGGAAGGACTGGCATACACACATTCCTTTCACCTTGTGGGCATACCACACTAGTATCCATACTTCCACTGCTGCCACACCCTTTTCTCTAGTCTATGGTATAGAGGTTGTTCTACCTCTTGAAGTCCAGATTCCCTCACTCCACATTTCTCTCCATGACATGCTCACTGATGATGAATTTCATCAGGACCATTTAGCACAACTTGAGTTACTAGACAAATGTCATCTTAATGCTCTTGACCATCTGCAAGTTTACCAAAACGTATCAAACGTGCCTATGACAAACATGTCCATGAGCAAACCTTCCAAGTTGGTGACCTTGTCCTGAAATAAAATCAACATGTAACCAAAGCAAAAAAATTAAATGGGGAAAATTTTCTCCTAATTGGCTTGGACCATACATCATGACTCATACTTATGGACAGTGTTCTTTTTTTTTTATCTTCACTTGATGGTAAACCCGAACCTAATCCCCTTAACACCTCGCATCTTCGACCATTCTATTGTTGACTTTTAGTCCTACCTCACCTTCTACCTCTTTCCATGCTTGTCCCTTGAGCACTATCCACTTCCTATGCCATCACCAATGATTAAATAAGAATCATGTATGCGTACGTAAATTTTTACCTTCTCTTAATTATGTGTACCATGGTGTTGCACATAACATGATTCTCATGGATACTTTTTGTCTACCTTTAGATGAGATCCCATGGTTGTTTCACCTTGCTTTCTGAACAAGAATTTTATTCTTCACCTTAGTCTTGTCCATGACTTAAAAGCCCTCACATGGGATCCAACTCCTTGAGTCAAACTTCCAATAAAAAGATGAATCCCTCAAAAGGACATATTTCTCTCTATAATCACTGCTATAAATAGACTACTCCCTCGAAGGACAACTATGTAAAGCTCTTTCAAAAAAAAGAAAAAGAAAAAGAAAAAAAAGAGAGAATCTGAAGCTTCCTGCATCGATCATCTTCATGAAGGCCTCAAGGATTTAATTTTCTCATCCCATATAGACTTCCCACATTGATTAGTCTATCTCAATTATTAGTTAAAACAATCAGCCTTTTAGTCGTGGACTTGCCCATTATGACCTTGGATCTCTTGCCATAAGGGCATGCTACCTAGTACATATAAAAACTAACCACCTTTCACCCTCTTACCATTTGTACTTTCATTTCCTACCGCCTCAAGGGACCTCATGGAACCGTGACATTTGGTGGTCATGTGACTACTTTACACCTTTAGAATAATCAATCATGTAATGTCTTTAGGGTCTTATGTTCATCAACCTATCTCAGGTATGACTTACTCGTTATGATCCTAACCAATCAGGTGGATTTCTTGCCTCCTCTTATATTTTAACCTTCCTTATTATGTATTGATTACCTTATACAAGACTTGGTCCTCGACGCTTACCTTTGGGTCATCTTCTTCTTCCACCACACTCAACATCACCTCTACCAATGAGCCCATAATTCACCCATACCTAACAGACCTAGACTCAATCATGCCTATAACATACCCACCCACCTCTTCACATTCTTCCCTAGCTTATGGTAGAACTACATCGGCCTCGAGGTCCCTTTTTTAGCTGGGACTATGTAGGCAGACTCGAGGGTATGGAGCCCTTGGAGGTTAGCTCTGGCCACTCTCTACCCTAACCAATTCATCTTTCATTTTCCTAAATCACATTCTACCGACCTTAGTTTCCTTTTTAGAACAAAAATTGAAATTAAACCACACAAACACAAAGTTACTTCACATTTTTATCATCATCAAAACATAAATTTATTATGACTACCATTTCTTTACCATCATCATGCATGTATTATAAAACATCTTAAACATGACCCATATCATCATTCATTGCACAAATTAATGAATTACAACCTTAACCAATTTAAACTTCATCCATGCCTAAAACAAAACCTGACTCAACCATGCCTACAACCTAACTCCACCATGCCTAAAACCTGACTCAATCCATGCCTAGACCACAACCTAACTCAACCATGCCTACAACCTAACTCGATCCATGCCTATAACCTGACTCCATCCATGCCTAACACACCTATCCTAAATCCATCTATGCATAATAATAAAATTGTATCAACACAAGCACATAATGACCCTCATCATCATCATCTCTATAAATACAATATCCAAACATGTGTATCCATATACATAACTATCAAATGTCTTTGCACACAAAGCAGTAGTGTATATAATCCATATTCTCAAAATGCTCATATACAACCTCACCATATTCGTGCACAAGCCGATATATGCTCAAAAATATACAAAAATCTCATACATCCTCACCATCTTTGGCACACAGGCCAGTATATATCAAAAATGACTAAAATACATCAAAATATAGGGATGGGCATCAGCCTCATCCTGCCAAACATCCTCCATGTCAATCTCTCTGGTCTCCTCCTTGGCTCCTGTCTGACGGCCTGATATCATTTCACCACCCGCCATAGGTCATGGTCGGTCCCCTACTGGTACATCACCTAGAGCTGGCCTTCATGAGCTAGTGGCCTCACCCTAATCATGTCTCGGGGATGGATGGACCCCTATTCTATCCATGCTATGAGTATAGGATCTCATCCTCTCACTAGAGGCCTGTTGTGCCCTGACTCTCCATAGGATAGAAAATCTATCCTACTCACTATCAAATGATCCTGATAGTATCTAGCCTCACATAAGGCATCCTCAGTAACCTAGATAGGGGTACTATCTGTGGTGACCCCATCAGCCTCAGCCACCGTACTGCCGTCTGTGGGACCCCGTCCTACCCTCGCTATGAATCGGGACCCGTCCCGTACTTGTGGAGGTGTTATCGGCCTCGCACCCGTGCGGGTGCTCTAAGCCTCGTAATTCCCGGATCTACACACCGTGTAGTGACCAAATGGCCCTACAAACCTATAACTTGTGCCTGTAAGGTGGCTACCTTCTCATCATCACCCTCTCCATCTCCACCCTGGGCCATTTGGGCTTTAGACTAGCCACCTGTGCATGCAATGTGGCCACCTCTACCTCTGATGCTGCTAGCTACCCTGTACCATCCCCAAATGTGTAATTAGGGTCACCACCTATCCCCTTGTAGGGCATCTCTACATAGTGATGGTGGCTAAATCTAGCTTCTGTGGCCGGGAGCTATTGCTCGTAGCCGGGCTGCCCACCACTGTCTATACCTATTTGTCAAGCCGACATCATCAATCTACCAGGCCTATAACTCGCTCCACCTTCCCAATAGGTATTTGTCACCATGGAAGTGGCAATGGTCTCTCCACATCATCCCTCCAATACTGTGGGAAGGGTGGTGGTATATCCTATAATAGTACAAACTACTGTTGACCCTATCTATGGGGATCATCTTGTGCTCTCCTGCACAACACCCTCTATCCATCTGAGTAGCTGAAGGCCAGCTAACTCCTCAGCCATCTATCTATATGAGGGATAACCCACATACGGTCTCCATATAATGTCTACTCCAGAAAATCCCTCCAAAGTAGCCTCCAGTAATATGATACATCATGTGTAGCCCTATTTGATCACCACTCTCCAATAACATGCACCCATCATCTATACCCCACTTGTACAAAACTTGGCTGAAAGGCATCTGCTCTAGGGCATACCCACTGGATGCACATACACAATGTGCTCATAGGCCCAACAGTGAAGAATAAATGTACAACATAGGCTGAACCTACAAAGCCACCCATACACCCATAACTCTCTATATAACTACACCAGAATGCTAGCACCTAGGTGAATTGGGTCCTCTCCATCATCATGTCATGTAGCACTCCCATCAGTGATCATGGGAATCTCCCACCCTCTGCATCCGATAGTGTAAAACAACAGCATCGCTCCATCGAAGTACTACTAGCCTCATCTCCTCTAGATGGGCTAGGTACATCTCTCCATAGCTTAGGCTGGCACTATGGAATGTCATCTCTACCATCCCCCCTAAACACCAATGTAATCAAATCCTAAGACACCTATGAGGAGATTGAATATACTTATGTACCCAATATGGGTAACCGCAGATCTCGAACACGTCCTCGTGGTGACTGCACATCTCACCACAAGAGGTGGAATGTGTTGGTCATCAAGTCCCATCTATGATGAGGGTGACCATGAGAATTAGCTACCGACTACATGTTGGTAGCATCAGACCCCACTTAGTCCCACCTCCTCAACATGCCGCAACTCCTACGGCCGTTGTGCCTCACACTATTATGAGTAGGGGTGGTACCCTATCTCGTATCCTCAACTAATCTCTCACCTACATCCAACAAAACAATTACATTATTCAAGCTCAAACCATACCCACAATCACCTACACCCATTACCCTACCTATTTTACTTCGCTACTTACCCGTTTATCCCACTAACTACCTACCCAACCCAACCCGCACCTACTCACCCTAACCTTACCCAATCCACCCCTAACCTACCCACCTACCTACCCTAACCCTACCCAACCCAACATCACTTTACCTATTTACACGCACCCCTCACCTACTTCCATTTTGACCCACTCCCGACCTTACCTACTTGCCCACAAGTCTCGACACTTGGCCCCAACCGCCCAGCCCTTTCCTATTCCACATTTTTAGGCAAGTGTTTTATCCCCCGACGTAAGCATCTGGTCCTTCTAGACCAACCACGGTTCACCCATAACCAGCATCGGGCCACCTCATCCGTGGATCGATTCCGGTTAGACTTTATCGATGTTTGGTACACACATTCGACCGACGCTGGGCCATCGTCTCGGTGACACCCGCGGTAGATGCCCTAGCTTTCCCATTTTTTCTCATTCCTCACCTCCCCACCCCTCCCACCTCTCCTACACCCCCTCCCACCTCTTCTACTCCCTACCTCTACCCTTCCCCATCCTTCTTTTACCCAATTTACCCTCCTAGCACTCCAATTTCATTTCCCCCTCAACCCCATTTTTCTCCAAACCTGACTTCTACCCTAATCTACCTCACAAAACATGAAAAGGATTTGAACCTTACCTCATCTCGCTGTCATCTCTATGGTGGCACCTCTCGATCGCCGTGACCTGGTGGTCCCCCGATCCCTCTCCTACCTCTACCATCACCAAATGACCTCTCTCTCTCTCTCTCTCTCTCTCTCTCTCCACCCAATCGATCCACTCCAATCGATCCAACTCAGCTCGTGGATCCACCTATCACCCAACTCTCTCCTCGCCATGTGGCTCACCAACTCAATCCTTAGTCTCACTCTATCACTTCCTACATTTTCTCTTTCTCTCTCTCTCTCTTGTCATTTTCCCAATTTTCTAAAAGACAAATGATTTGAAAAATATGGTAATTTTTCTTTTTATAACCTACCTGACCTAACCGGCGATGGTTTCACCTTAACCGACATCGGTCCTATGCCCTAGCTTACCATGGTTTGGTTCATCTTACTGCATCGGTCCCTTCAAATAGTCATCTGTAATACCGCTTAGTCTTTCTACTACCCCCTACCCCTAATTTTTGACCTGAATCCTTTTTTACCTCACCCACACCTCACTTGGACACTTCACTGTATCCTCTTGACCTTATCATTTACCTACCCACCTCGTCCTCATTTGGGGACTCCTTATATTGCCCATACCTCGGCCCTACCCATGTCGTGACCTAGATACTTGGACCTAGAACATCACTAGTGACCTTTGACCCCATGTGTTTTTATACCTTTCGGCATTGTTACCTATGTTGATTGCCATCCCGACCTTACCTTGTCTCTTACTATTACCATTTAACTTGACTCCAACCCCGTGTACCGCAACATACCTAAACTTTCCTCGCACTCGACCTATGTCATTTTTCCCGATCGTATCCTATACCTTGGATACCGTAATCACCTCAACCTTGTTTGGATAAACCTATCGACCTTAGACAATGTATAGTTTTCCTACTTTTCAACCTACATGTTAATTTTTTTATATAATACTCCAACCAACCTTTTTCCTTTTTACCCCCGCTTTCCCACCTGAGGATCACCATTTACATGTTTTATCAAGAGCCCTTGGTAATACTCCAACCAATGGAGGCCTAATGCATGTTTTGTATGAAAGAAAAACCCTTAAAGGACTTCCTTGATCGAGATGAGCTAAGGTGATCACTTTGTGATCATAGACACAATGTATAATAGATATGTAAGGCTCCTACATTCATATACATGACTGTCCCAAGATACAAAATCTATTGATAAGGTATCTAGCATATGTTACCTTTTGATATTTCTTACCATACACTTTACTCCCAATGGAGTTCTTCTTTACTACAGTCACAAGCTCTTTCTTAATTGATTGAACATGACCAAGACAACAAACCAATGTTTCAAGTTCCTTTATGAATGCTCAAGCATCTCTCTACTAGTGTGCAATCTCAACACTCTGCCCTCAAGACTGAACTTAGTCTAAAAGCATCCAACTCAAACTCTTAATACATAATTAGTTGGTTCCAGGGCATACCAACAGCTCAACAGACCTCCCTTCACAATGGTTGAGGTATTCATGAGCTCCATATACTGTCCTAGATCTAGGTTTTTCCTTTATCACCTCCTTGTATGTTTTTGAAGTGACTTATACAGCCCTAGAACCCCTACACAGTCTACATTTACTCCAAATCACTGGTAGATTTCTCTCTAGAATCATGGAACACATTAATAGTACTAGGATAGTCATCATCCAACATCCATGCACAGGTACTTAACTCTACTTCTCCTTGAAATTAGCCCTTTGAACATCTTATTGTGGACTAACACAGTCCTAGACCACTGTACAGTCTGATTATAACTAGAGGGAAGGAATTTCCCTTGTACCTATATGCCCAATGTCATTCATATTCAACAAATATACCTGGATAGGTGCCCTCCCATACCTTATTAGTGGATTTTCATCATATTGTGTCCATCTCCTTCATGTTTGCAGTCCTCCTTTCTTGCCAAATACAGTCCTAATCCTGTGCAATCATCTTTTATATGCTAACAAGGTAATAGCTTCATGCATTCAAACCTGAGATCATGCAAATACATCCAATATATCCCTATTTTGTCCATCATATCAATCTATCATCATGATTAGTCATGCTATAATGCAAAAACTGTGTATGTTCTTTATTTGACTGGAACTATACATCACTGTTGTATCTCGAATACACAGTCACCTATAGCTTGAGCGACACAAGATCATTCTTCACCAAATTTGGATGATCTTTAGATCATATCAATGCAGAGATATTGTAAAAGTTTCAAGTGATTCTATCCATGGAATAAAAAGATATACGAAGCCCTAGTTCAGGCCCGAGAGGCAATAATTTGCTATAAAATCCAAACTATGCATTTTCAAAACATACAAAAATTACCAATGTGATCCACATCACCTGTAGAATCTTTCCATGCTAATAATCAAGAGATTTACATCATTTGAAGGTCATGGAGGGTTTGACCTTGTTGTCTGCCAGTGGTTCTTGCATGATCCATTGAAACAAGCTATTTCATGCATTCCAGAGTATAATTCTTCTTTCAAACATCATACACATGTTGTTATTCATTGTTCCATCCTTCAAAACCTTGAGAACCCCCTGTCCTCCTTCATCTCCATCGAATCACCTATGAAATAGGTATTCATTAGCTAAGAATAGACCCTCTAAAGCTCCTAAACTGACTCCTAAGCCAACTCACACTCCTAGGAAGACTCAACCATCTTCTCAACATAGAAATCCTATGTATATCACCTTGATACTCTCCTATAATCCATACAAGGAAGCTATTACATGATGTCAAGGCTTAAAATGACCTTAATTAGCCTATATTACTCCTTAAATGCCAAGTCAAGTCACCTTACCAACTTCTTACAAGCATATATTCATTTTTACAACATATTTAACTCTAACACACCTATAGACAACATGTATCATGGTCTTGTATGACCTTATTATGTCTTGTTCCTTGATGCTCCTGCATCAGAGTGCCCTTGAGAGAAAGAATTTGAGCTCCTGCTCAAATGGTTCTTCTTCTTTCTTGTCTTCCAATTCTTCCTTATTGACTTTTCTGGTATAGTTTGTCTCCTCCATCCGCTCTTGCATTTCCTCTCCTCAATTCTACTCTTTTTGCTTGCTCCTTGCTTCATCTTCCTCTTCATGGTCTTTGTCTTCAATTCTGCCTCTTGTTGGTCTTCTATCTCCTTCACTAAGTATGTTAACTCTGGTTTGTGTTCATAACAGCATGTAGCTACAGCTCCTTGATCATTGCTAAGAATGTTCTCATAAGACTTGATAGTCTTCTCCACCTGCTCTATCAATAATACTCTTTCTCTTTCATTTTTGGCGTTTTGATAAGCTTGCTTCACCTTAGGAATGAAGTGAAGGTCTGCAATGCAAAAATCTACCTCCTCAGCCTGTTTTGAAGGTTCATATGCCTCCTCAACTGCAATCTGATTCTCTTCTACCACCTCTTCACTTGTCTTATCTTTATCTCTATCTACATGAGTATCCTTGTCTTGATATATGACTTCCTCTAATGCTTTTAGTTCTTCTTTCAGTTGCTCCATGCTTATGTATTCAAAATCATACTTTGGTGCTTCTCTACCTTTAAATGCCTCAATTTCATCATCACATGTGTCTTCTATATCTTCTTGTTCCTCTTGTCTCATGAACTTTCTCATTGAATCATACACTTGATTCATCTCTTTGTCTGCCAAACCTGCATTCACAATATTAACAACACCATTAGAAGTAAAGGGTTGAGGCCATGAAGCCTCTTGAATGTCTACAGAGTGCTCTTCTTCTCCATTTCTTTTTGTTTTTTCATTGACCATTTTCAACTTGGTCATTTTCATTCTTTCTCTCTCTTGATCTGCTTCCTCCTTCTCTAGTTCCTCTTTCCTTAATTGTTTCATTTCTTGCAACTTTTCATGCTGCTCTATCCTTGGCAACACCTCTTCTCTCTCCTTCTTCTCACTGTTCTCCTTCTTCTTCTCTCAATTTCCTGATTTCTCTGTTTTTGCTGTCATTCTCTTCATCAACTCTTCTAGTATCTTCATTTCTTCTTCCAAGTCAGCTCCATCAACTTCTCTTTCATCTTCATCATATATAGGACCTGTTTTTTCTTCATCCTTCTCTGAACTCTGACTTCCCTGACTGTACTCAGCTCTTGCTTCACCATCTTTTGAGGACCTTCCACTTTCCATTACTTCATGTTTGATGACTTTGTACTGCTGCTCCTTGAAGCTCTTAGCTTTCCATACCTTGTTCTGGATGACCTTAGGTTGATACACCATTTGTTTTTCATGTTTTCTTCTCCATTCATGAGTTAGGCCGTGTTTGTACTCATTTCTACTCTCTTGTGCACCTGCATACTGGACTGATTTTATCTTGTAAACTGAATTTTCCTCCATACCTTGCCTTGGTTCTTCATGACTGAGCTCAGTTTGATGGTCTCTTTCTTGGACTCGCCTTCTCCTCTTTGTCCTTAGTTTTCTCAAGCCATTTAGGCATCACATAATATATGCTTGATCTCTTTGGGTAGCATATACTTTGATGACCTGCTGATTTATCTTCATTCTCTATTTCCTTGAGCCTTCTAGGCATTGCATGATCACACACATCTTCTTGTGTTAACCTCTTATCATTATCTTGCTCTAGGTCTTCTTTAATGTCAGAAACATCACTCTCATAAATCTGATCATCATATTCAGTCATCATACTTACTTGTTCAATGGCTTTTAGCTTGCCTATATCCTCCTTAATGGCTTCTTGTCTGGCTTTACTCTCTTCCTGGACTTCTTCTTCACTTGGGATGCTATCCAATGCATCATAATACTCCATGTTCTCTGTCATGCTTCCCTTGTCATCATGGAAGTCTTCATTCTTTTCATATCCCTCTTCAAGCTGGTCCTTGCAGCTGTCTTGTTCATTTCTCTTCATGGGTGCTTGGCTTACACCATCCTTCATATTTCTCAAGCTCTTAAGCTTAACCTGCATCAACAAGTTCTTCATACCTGTAAACATAAACACAAGCTTAGATATAAAAACAAGAGACCATAGTGTCTCCATGAGTGCTCCTTTCCTTAGCACCTTCCTCTCATTCTCCTTTCCTTCCTTAAGTGCTTGTTCTGGCACTTTTTCTTCTTTCTTGTTCTCTACAATGAGAACTTCTTTCACCTCTTCTTGTTGCTCATTTGGAAACTCTTCTTTCTTCCTCAAGGCATCCTTTTTGTGCCTTCTATCTCTTTTCACCAATGACCTCACAGGCCATTTCATCTTCCCTCTCAATACTAGGCCACTCTTCTCGATGGCTCTCTCTTCTTCCTCTGCAATCAGTAACCACATGGTGGTCACTTTCTCCAAATCTCTCTTCACTTCATCTATTTCTTTTTGAAGTGCCAATCTTCCTCTCATCTTCTCCTCTTTCCTCTTTTTCTCTTTCTTTTCTTGTTCCTTTTGATAGCTTAGGAACTTAACCAATTCACACACTGCTCCTACCTCCATGGTGATTCAATCACAAACAAAATTTTCTTTACTATATAATCAAGAGCTTGAACCTACTCTAATACTCCAACCAACCCCTGCTTGAGGATCACCATTTACATGTTTTATGGCCCCTTGGTGTCTATGGAGGCCTAATGCATGTTTTGTATGAAAGAAAAACCCTTAAAGGACTTCCTTGATCAGAGATGAGCTAAGGTGATCATTTTGTGACCATAGACACAATGTATAATAGATATGTAATGCTCCTACATTCATATACATGACTGTCCCAAGATACAAAATCTATTGATAAGGTATCTAGCATATGTTACCTTTTGATATTTCTTACCATACACTTTACTCCCAATGGAGTTCTTCTTTACTACAGTCACAAGCTCTTTCTTAATTGATTGAACATGACCAAAACAACAAACCAATGTTTCAAGTTCCTTTATGGATGCTCAAGCATCTCTCTACTAGTGTGCAGTCCCAATACTCTGCCCTCAAGACTGAACTTAGTCTAAAAGCATCCAACTCAAACTCTTAATACTCAATTAGTTGGTTCCCAGGGCATACCAACAGCTCAACAGACCTCCCTTCACAATGGTTGAGGTATTCATGAGCTCCATATACTGTCCTAGATCTAGGTTTTCTCTTTATCACCTCCCTTGTATGTTTTTGAAGTGACTTATACTGCCCTAGAACCCCTACACAGTCCACATTTACTCCAAATCACTGGTAGATTTCTCTCTAGAATCATGGAACACATTAATAATACTAGGATAGTCATCCTCCAACTTCCATGCACAGGTACTTAACTCTAATTCTTCTTGAAATTAGCCCTTTCACTATCTTATTGTGGACTAACACAGTCCTAGACCACTGTACAGTCTCCTTATAGCTAGAGGGAAGGAATTTCCCTTATGCCTATATGCCCAATGTCATTCATATTCAACAAATATACCTGGGTAAGTACCCTCCCATTCCTTATCAGTGGGTTTTCATCATATTGTATCTATCTCCTTCATGTTTACAGTCCTCTTTTCTTGCCAAATACAGTCCTAATCCTGTGCAATCATCTTTTATATACTAACAAGGTGATAACTTCATGCATTCAAACCTGAGATCATGCAAATACATTCCATATATCCCTATTTTGTCCATCTTATCAATCCATCATCATGATTAGCAATGCTATAAAGCAAAAACTGTGCATGTTCTTTGTTTGACTGTAACAATACAACACTGTTATATCTCGAATATACAGTCACTTATAGCTTGAGCGACACAAGATCATTCTTCACCAAATTTGGATGGTCTTTAGATCATATCAATGCAGAGATATTGTAAAAGTTTCAGGTGATTCTATCCATGGAATGAAAAGATATACAAAGCCCTAGTTCGGCCCGAGAGGCAATAATTTGCTATAAAATTCAAACTATACATTTTCAAAACATACAAAATTTATCAATGTGATCCAAATCACTGTAGAGTCTTTCCATACCGATAATCAAGAGAATTACATCATTTGAAGGTCATGGAGGGTTTTGACCTTTTGTCTCCGCTGTGGTTCTTGTACACACACCAGTCCTTTGAAACAAGCTATTTCATGCATTCCAGAGTATAACATCTTCTTCCAAACATCATACACACGTTGTTACTCATTGTTCCATCCTCCAAAACCTTGAGAACCCCCTGTCCTCCTTCATCTCCATCGAATCACCTATGAAATAGGTATTCATTAGCTAAGAATAGACCCTCTAAAGCTCCTAAACTGACTCCTAAGCCAACTCACACTCCTAGGAAGACTCAACCATCTTCTCAACATAGAAATCCTGTGTATATCACCTTGATACTCTCCTATAATCCGTACAAGGAAGCTATTACATGATGTCAAGGCTTAAAATGACCTTAATTAGCCTATATTACTCCTTAAATGCCAAGTCAAGTCACCTTACCAACTTCTTACAAGCATATATTCATTTTTACAACATATTTAACTCTAACACACCTAAAAACATGTATCATGGTCTTATATGACCTTATTATGTGTTGTTCCTTGATGCTCCTGCATCAGAGTGCCCTTGAGAGAAAGAATTTGAGCTCCTGCTCAAATGGTTCTTCTTCTTTCTTGTCTTCCAATTCATCATTATTGACTTTGCTGGTATAGTTTGTCTCCTCCATCTGCTCTTGCATTTCCTCTCCTCAATTCTACTCTTTTTGCTTGCTCCTTGCTTCATCTTCCTCTTCATGGTCTTTGTCTTCAATTCTGCCTCTTGTTGGTCTTCTATCTCCTTCACCAAGTATGTTAACTCTGGTTTGTGTTCATAACAACATGTAGTTACAGCTCCTTGATCATTGCTAAGAATGTTCTCATAAGACTTGATAGTCTTCTCCACCTGCTCTAACAATAATACTCTTTCTCTTTCATTTTTGGCGTTTTGATAAGCTTGCTTCACCTTAGGAATGAAGTGAAGGTCTGCAATGCAAAAATCTACCTCCTCAGCCTGTTTTGAAGGTTCATATGCCTCCTCAACTGCAATCTGATTCTCTTCTACCACCTCTTCACTTGTCTTATCTTTATCTCTATCTACATGAGTATCCTTGTCTTGATATATGACTTCCTCTAATGCTTTTAGTTCTTCTTTCAGCTGTTCCATGCTTATGTATTCAAAATCATACTTTGGTGCTTCTCTACCTTTAAATGCCTCAATTTCATTATCACATGTGTCTTCTATATCTTCCTGTTCCTCTTGTCTCATGAACTTTCTCATTGAATCATACACTTGATTCATCTCTTTGTCTGCCAAACCTGCATTCACAATATTAACAACACCATTAGAAGTAAAGGGTTGAGGACATGAAGCCTCTTGAATGTCTACAGAGTGCTCTTCTTCTCCATTTCTTTTTGTTTTTTCATTGACCATTTTCAACTTGGTCATTTTCATTCTTTCTCTCTCTTGATCTGCTTCCTCCTTCTCTAGTTCCTCTTTCCTTAATTGTTTCATTTCTTGCAACTTTTCATGCTGCTCTATCCTTGGCAACACCTCTTCTCTCTCCTTCTTCTCACCTGTTCTCCTTCTTCTCTCAATTTCCTGATTTCTCTCTGATTTTTGCTGTCATTCTCTTCATCAACTCTTCTAGTATCTTCATTTCATCTTCCAAGTCAGCTCCATCAACTTCTCTTTCATCTTCATCATATATAGGACCTGTTTTTCTTCATCCTTCTCTGAACTCTGACTTCCCTGACTGTACTCAGCTCTTGCTTCACCATCTTTTGAAGACCTTCCACTTTCCATTACTTCATGTTTGATGACTTTGTACTGCTGCTCCTTGAAGCTCTTAGCTTTCCATACCTTGTTCTGGATGACCTTAGGTTGATAAACCATTTGTTTTTCATGTTTTCTTCTCCATTCATGAGTTAGGCCGTGTTTGTACTCATTTCTACTCTCTTGTGCACCTGCATACTGGACTGATTTTATCTTGTAAACTGAATTTTCCTCCATACCTTGCCTTGGTTCTTCATGACTGAGCTCCAGTTTGATGGTCTCTTTCTTGGACTCTGCCTTCTCCTCTTTGTCCTTAGTTTTCTCAAGCCATTTAGGCATCACATAATTATGCTTGATCTCTTTGGGTAGCATATACTTCTGATGACCTGCTGATTTATCTTCATTCCTTATTTCCTTGAGCCTTCTAGGCATTACATGATCACACACATCTTCTTGTGTTAACCTCTTATCATTATCTTGCTCTAGGTCTTCTTTAATGTCAGAAACATCACTCTCATAAATCTGATCATCATATTCAGTCATCATACTTACTTGTTCAATGGCTTTTAGCTTGCCTATATCCTCCTTAATGGCTTCTTGTCTGGCTTTACTCTCTTCCTGGACTTCTTCTTCACTTGGGATGCTATCCAATGCATCATAATACTCCATGTTCTCTGTCATGCTTCCCTTGTCATCATGGAAGTCTTCATTCTTTTCATATCCCTCTTCAAGCTGGTCCTTGCAGTTGTCTTGTTCATTTCTCTTCATGGGTGCTTGGCTTACACCATCCTTCATATTTCTCAAGCTCGTAAGATTAAACTGCATCAAAAAGTTCTTCATACCTGCAAACATAAACACAAGCTTAGATATAAAAACAAGAGACCATAGTGTCTCCATGAGTGCTCCTTTCCTTAGCACCTTCCTCTCATTCTCCTTTCCTTCCTTAAGTGCTTGTTCTGGCACTTTTTCTTCTTTCTTGTTCTCTACAATGAGAACTTCTTTCACCTCTTCTTGTTGCTCATTTGGCAACTCTTCTTTCTTCCTCAAGGCATCCTTTCTGTGCCTTCTATCTCTTTTCACCAATGACCTCACAGGCCATTTCATCTTCCCTCTCAATACTAGGCCACTCTTCTTCTGATGGCTCTCTTCTTCCTGCAACTGTAACCACATGGTGGTCACTTTCTCCAAATCTCTCTTCACTTCATCTATTTCTTTTTGAAGTGCCAATCTTCCTCTCATCTTCTCCTCTTTCCTCTTTTTCTCTTTCTTTTCTTGTTCCTTTTGATAGCTTAGGAACTTAACCAATTCACACACTGCTCCTACCTCCATGACTGATTCAATCACAAACTTTACAATATGGAGTTCTCTGAAAATTATAGAAATAAATAGCTTGAAAACATGTGTTTGTTACCTTGAACTCCTTGGTATTGGATCTACCTTTTGTTTCCTGTTATGGCTGTCCTTTGATCTCCTATCCTTGCTCTGATACCAAATAATGCAGGGGTCAATACCAAAATTTTCTTTACTATATAATCAAGAGCTTGAACCTACTCTAATACTCCAACCAACCCCTGCTTGAGGATCACCATTTACATGTTTTATGGCCCCTTGGTGTCTATGGAGGCCTAATGCATGTTTTGTATGAAAGAAAAACCCTTAAAGGACTTCCTTGATCAGAGATGAGCTAAGGTGATCATTTTGTGACCATAGACACAATGTATAATAGATATGTAATGCTCCTACATTCATATACATGACTGTCCCAAGATACAAAATCTATTGATAAGGTATCTAGCATATGTTACCTTTTGATATTTCTTACCATACACTTTACTCCCAATGGAGTTCTTCTTTACTACAGTCACAAGCTCTTTCTTAATTGATTGAACATGACCAAAACAACAAACCAATGTTTCAAGTTCCTTTATGGATGCTCAAGCATCTCTCTACTAGTGTGCAGTCCCAATACTCTGCCCTCAAGACTGAACTTAGTCTAAAAGCATCCAACTCAAACTCTTAATACTCAATTAGTTGGTTCCCAGGGCATACCAACAGCTAACAGACCTCCCTTCACAATGGTTGAGGTATTCATGAGTTCCATATACTGTCCTAGATCTAGGTTTTCTCTTTATCACCTCCCTTGTATGTTTTTGAAGTGACTTATACTGCCCTAGAACCCCTACACAGTCCACATTTACTCCAAATCACTGGTAGATTTCTCTCTAGAATCATGGAACACATTAATAATACTAGGATAGTCATCTTCCAACTTCCATGCACAGGTACTTAACTCTAATTCTTCTTGAAATTAGTCCTTTCACTATCTTATTGTGGACTAACACAGTCCTAGACCACTGTACAGTCTCCTTATAGCTAGAGGGAAGGAATTTCCCTTATGCCTATATGCCCAATGTCATTCATATTCAACAAATATACCTGGGTAAGTACCCTCCCATTCCTTATCAGTGGGTTTTCATCATATTGTATCTATCTCCTTCATGTTACAGTCCTCTTTTCTTGTCAAATACAGTCCTAATCCTGTGCAATCATCTTTTATATACTAACAAGGTGATAACTTCATGCATTCAAACCTGAGATCATGCAAATACATTCCATATATCCCTATTTTGTCCATCTTATCAATCCATCATCATGATTAGCAATGCTATAAAGCAAAAACTGTGCATGTTCTTTGTTTGACTGTAATAATACAACACTGTTATATCTCGAATATACAGTCACTTATAGCTTGAGCGACACAAGATCATTCTTCACCAAATTTGGATGGTCTTTAGATCATATCAATGCAGAGATATTGTAAAAGTTTCAGGTGATTCTATCCATGGAATGAAAAGATATACAAAGCCCTAGTTCAGGCCCGAGAGGCAATAATTTGCTATAAAATTCAAACTATACATTTTCAAAACATACAAAATTTATCAATGTGATCCAAATCACCTGTAGAGTCTTTCCATACTGATAATCAAGAGAGTTACATCATTTGAAGGTCATGGAGGGTTTTGACCTTGCTGTCCTGCCAGGGTTCTTGTACACAGTCCACTGAAACAAGCTATTTCATGCATTCCAGAGTATAACATCTTCTTCCAAACATCATACACACGTTGTTACTCATTGTTCCATCCTCAAAACCTTGAGAACCCCCTGTCCTCCTTCATCTCCATCGAATCACCTATGAAATAGGTATTCATTAGCTAAGAATAGACCCTCTAAAGCTCCTAAACTGACTCCTAAGCCAACTCACACTCCTAGGAAGACTCAACCATCTTCTCAACATAGAAATCCTGTGTATATCACCTTGATACTCTCCTATAATCCGTACAAGGAAGCTATTACATGATGTCAAGGCTTAAAATGACCTTAATTAGCCTATATTACTCCTTAAATGCCAAGTCAAGTCACCTTACCAACTTCTTACAAGCATATATTCATTTTTACAACATATTTAACTCTAACACACCTAAAAACATGTATCATGGTCTTATATGACCGAGATAATGCCCACATATCCACCTTATCTACCACCTCACCATAAGACCTATTCTTAGTAAGTTGCCATAACTAACTAATACCTACCCAAACCCTAAAAATCAAAACCTATATTACCTCTAACTACATTCCTCGTCATACAGATAAGCTTCCATTCTATTCCGTGGAGTAAAAATGAGCGAGATCCAAGAAAATCAAAAGGATCTGCCCATTTTAGAAAACCTAGGAAATCCCACCCTAACCGACGCCAATACCCTAAATCACCTGGTCAACCGTAACCACCATCAAGTTACCATTTAACCCCCAAAACAACCTTATTTTGAGGTTGGCACATTTCTAAGAGGTTGATACATCTTCTAAGAACAAGTGACAAAACTAGAGCTGCATGCAAGCAGAACTAGTATCTGTACATGCATCAGAGCATCCATAGCCACCACCAAATTTTACTATAGAGCCATTGTGCCTTCACGGAGCATCCAAGGAAGCGCCAACACCACACTAAGTTCCTTCCATTTGATCACCCACCGTTGCGCAATCGACATCAAGCTCATACAAACAAGAGTTCCTCCAAGAAAAAGAAACATCGTAGGATCAGGTGAAACACCTAGAGCCCCATCAGATTGTTGAGAAGACATCAAATATATTCCTCACATTAAAATCTATCTATCAAGGTTAGTACCATTGTTTTCTCTTTTATCAATTGATTTTTTATTAGTAGTGGTACACAACTAGTTATCTACACCATTCTACTTAGACCTATTCAAGGTTGTACTTTAGATATAGTCATCTAGACCACCTTTACAAATCTTACACTATCTAAAAATATCATCATCAATCAGTTACCATAATTTTATCTCTTTCATTATCCATCTAAACAATCCCAAAACTTCATTTCCAGAATTCTATAGGATTTTAGACTCCTATAGACCATCTTTGTGTTGAAAAATTATGTCTCTTACTAGTGTCCATTTTATTAATCCTTATATCGCTACAAACACTTCTTATCTTATTATCTTTATCTTTAAATTTAACTTAATTGTATCAAAATGATTTGACACCCTATTTATCTAATATCTTTTGTCTAGTTTTTTTTTTTGTAGGTCTTCTCACTTGGTGAAAGGAGGAGCATTTTCACATTGTCCACATACCCATCATCCCGACATTGTGATTATTCGGCGTAGGTATTGGTAAACCCTACTCATTTGAGTTTTAGGTATTTTTGCATTTGATAGCACTAACCAAAAACTACCTTAAACATCTCTGGCACGCCCAATGGGACCCTTAGTCCCTTTTTCATTTAGATTTTTTTTAGTTTCCATTTCTTTTTTTTTCTATTTCATCTAACTTTTCATCTTGGAGCACATTGTTGTTGTTTGTTTAAAAAATAAAAATTAAAAAGGAAAAGTGATCACATGTACATGCTCCTTTTTTCTATCATTTTCTTTTTCAACATTGCATTTGTGTGTTTTTTCTCATCAAATCAACATTTCCTTTGGAATTTAAAATGAACACTCATATTTTCCTGATCACATAGCTTAATTAGGAGTTTAAGGAATTACATTCACATAACTCCCTTCACACACAACCAAACCACATAAAACATAACTTGCATCTAAACACTCCTTCCCATGTGGACCTACTTGGATTTCATCACCAAGAGGATAATGACTCGATGTTTGGTTGAGTATAAATAAGTTGGTGGGTGGTATATTGGCTAAGCACCCAACACCCTTATCATTGTGGGACTGTGAAGTGAGGGGGTAGGCCCCAATACCATGCCTCATACCGACACCAACATAGATTTGGGCCTCACGTACCTTTGGGTATATCAAGGACTCCATCCTTTAACATCACCTGAAACCAACCTTAGATTTGCCATTTCCTAGTACCTTTTAACCATTTTTCACATTTCATATTTTCTTAATTTAATCAAGATAATAAAAAATTTCTCTTGTGTGACTTTTTGTGTTGTAGTAATCAACCATCTATTTTCTTTTTTTTTAGTGATTTTTTTTTATTTCATGGTTCTAACTAGACAATAATCCTCATCTACAAAACTTGACAACATGATCAACCATTTCCAAATCCTTAGAAAATGTCAGTCTCACCTTCAAGACATTCCACATAATAAACAAATCAATCATCTTCATCACCTCCAATAGTCGATCAAGAACCCCACACTCTCCTAGTAGTAGTCATTTAGCCACATAAAATCCTAGATCCACCTAGTCCTCATTTTTCAATAGTGGTGATCTAGTCTTCACAGAGATTTGGATTCAAACCCATGTGGCTCTCAATGCCTATCTTTTTCTTCGAGGGTGTTCTCCTCCAACAACCCACACCTAAACAATGACCTCCTATCTCCAATGTCACTTTTGACTTTTCTCTTTTTGACCCTAATCATGAGCCGATCATTCAACAACTTCATCCTTATTCCACTACTAGTGGATCAAAAAACATCGATCCCCCATGTCATCAATACCCATCATCACTTTTGACCTTAATGTTTTTTTTCACAAGATACAACCAATCAACAACCATCTTCCTCACTAGATCCTTCATTGGCTCATCATCTTCACAAAATAATACAAACACATCTCCTTCCACATCTAGCCCCATAGCTTCTAGTGTCTCTTCTACACCTCATGTAAGCTCGATTACCATCCCTAACACAACCCCTCTTATCTTCATCACAAAACCAACCTCTTGTAGTTTAGAGTTTAGTCATGTCCATCCCCACATCAATACCCCTTATCAACACAAGTTCTATTGCTAGCACACATCCTTCTTCACAATAGGTATCGATTACCCCTATTTCACAAATTCATACTCACTATATACCTCAACCATCCCAACCACTCATCAATACCTCTATCCATCTCAATATATACCACAACAATCTCAACCCCTTATCCATACTTCCATCCATCCTCACACATATACCCCAACAATCTCAACCCCTTATCCATACTTCCATCCCATCATATACCCCAACAATCACAACCCTTTATAAACACTCAATCTCTATCCAATATCAATATATTCAACCCTCACAACCTCTAGTTTCACAACCAACATATAACATTCCCATGAGTGTTCCTATATCAACATAATATCCCTTTACCATATCAATTATATCAACAAGAAAACCCACATACATATAATCAACCTATGCCCATCATCATTCAACCCTCAACAATCATCACAAAATGATCCTTTAAAGCACTAATGAACAGGATCTCAAGTCTAGAAGTTCCTCTATGGGTCCCAAAAACACCTTATCATATGAGAATATTTGTAATGAACCCATTCATCCATCTCGTACCATACAAATCATATCCCACACAGGGAACTCCAAAGTTCCTTAAATTCTATAGTAAAGAGGACCCTCAACAACACATCAAGCCTTTTCATCACACATGTTATCTTATCACACATGACCAAGACCTCATGTTGAGAACATTTCCCTATGTCCTTAGTTGGGCCTACATTAGATTGGTATAATATCCCACAATACTCACTCTTCTCCTTCACACAACTTGCACAAATTTTTTAGAACATTTCTTGATTAACATCACCCATAAAGTTACCATTACCGACCTTTACGCCATCAAACAATTTGAAGATGAATATATTAAATTTTTCACCCACTGAGGGGTATTATTAATCAATTATCCTTCTCCCTCCCACAAACCAAATTGATTGATTTTTTTTTCTTCTTGTGCTAAACATATATCATCAACATTATAAATCAATATTTCCAAATGTTTGATGAAGCCTTTACTATGGATCACAAATTAGAACTCCACACCCTCGAAGGATGGTAGATTCAAACTCAGATCAAAGAAACCTAAACCTTGAGTCCTCATTCAAACCATCTTCCAGTCATGATAAATCTAAAACTTCAGCAAAAACATGGTTGTTCATAAAAATTCTTCAAGGAAATTTGGCTCCCAAATGCACACCCATCCTCAATGTAATTATACACCCATCAGAGAATCCTATAACATGGTTTTTGATAAACTCCTAGTTGCATGTATGATCACCCTTCCTCCTATTCATCCCTATCGACACATCTATTTCAAATCCCTCTTGGTATGAGAAAATGATTATTGTAAATACCATGGGTCAAGGGTCATGACATTGAAAGGTGTCATTCATTTAGAAACATCCTTCAAGACCTTATCAAAAAGGTGAGTTGTAACTAGATAACCCAAATGCACCTCAAATCAAAACTTAGATGTCTTTAAACAACCCTTTCCAAACCATGCCCCATCCACTAGTCAACCCCAATCCAATGTCATCCACTCTCATCACACCATCAACACTATCAAATATCAATCATCCACACCTTCAACATCTAATGCTCTATCATCATCAAAAGCATCATCCAAACCATCTATATCTTCAAACCTCTATTTTTTTATCAGAAAAATCCATCATAAATTATCACACCATCAACACCTAGTGTTTCTACCACAAAAACACCTATGAATCTGAAAACTCCCCTAGTCTTTCCTTTGGAAAGACCATGAATCCCTCCACATCCATCACATCTACTTCAAAACTCACCTGTGACCTCTTCTAAATCCTTAGAAAAGGAACCCATCATACAAATTATGAAGAGCTCTTATGAAAGATCATGTCACCCAACACTACATCTAGAATCTCAAAAAATCCACTACATGACCTCCCATCCATCCATCTAAAAAAAGTAACAATCATATCAAAAATCATCTGAAAACCTCATAGTAACAAGGATCCAAATTCCTTCCCTTATATTTTGGGCCACACCCTCATCTAAATTTTAATCACCATTATAGAATCCAAGATCATTCCCCAACCGACACCTAAACATGTCACACAAAAATGATCCCTTCAACCCAACTTCCATATCATCAAATGAAGCACCAATCCCCTCAACCTCATCCTCGACAGGATACTATGCTAAAATCCTTGAAAGGATTATCCAACAATCCATCATAACACTACCTCCTCTCAAGCCATCTAGCTCTCGGGGGTGGAAACCCTCCTGGTATAACTTTGAAGCATTTTTTGATTATCATCAAACACCAAGGACATTCCATCGAGGACTGCAAATCCCTCCATGTTTCCATTCAAAGTCTTTTAATAAAGGACTTCTTCCCATAGATCTAGAACAACAAAAAAATTCAAAACAACCCATCAAACCTTTAAAACCACAACACCCAAACCATCACCTAACACTACATCTACATCTAAAAAGGTGAGGCCTCTTCCAGAAAAACCCCACTTCATCAAATTGATGTAGTGTGTATAACTACTAGAGCTCATGCACAAGACCCTAAGACTTCAAATATCAAAACAAGTCCAAGGTCTCCATCCTCTCACCCCGAATCATCTAATCCTCCACCTTCTCTAAGGCTAAGGTATCTATCCTTGCTCACTCCACACACCCAATCCACCACTTTTGTATAAAATACCATCATTAAACAACTCCATCAAGCTCCAGTAAAGATGTCCCTTTATGATCTTGTCCAAACCTCACCACAACATCAAAAAGCCATGATTAAAGCACTTCAATCCATATCAATACCTTTAGATGATCCCAACCATTCAAAATCTGGTGGTACCCTCAAAATTTTTCATGCCTATTTCTTTTGACAATTCTAAAATCCCATCTTTACAACCCAAAGATCATGACCTTCCATTATTTCATCACCCCAAATGATGATACTCTCGTTAAGAGAGTTATGATGAAAATGGTGCAACATCAATATCATATCATCACATTTTCAATCAACTTCAATTACCTAACACTATCATCATTTCATCACTGTCACTATATATTGTGTGCCTTTTAATGACACCATTTTTCCCCACATTTAGGCAATGGTTATCTTACCCATCAAAGTTGGTGCATCAAGACCCTCCATGAACTCTTCTATCTTGTAGAGGGAGATTTTCAATACAACATGTTATTAGGTGACCCTGGATATATGCATTATGCATTGTATCCCATCCACCCTCCATCGTTGTCTAAAATATGAACATGAAGGTAAGACCCTCACTATTCCAACCAACCCAAACCCTTTCAAGGCATGTCACATGACATATCAAACCTAATGACATTGCTCATTCCAAAGACAAACTTGGGATCCTCTAATGAAGCCTCTACTAGTTCATCCATCACCACATCAAAATTACAGATGACACCTCCTTCAAAGATGTCATGCAAACACCTTTCACTAGGGAGTATCACCTCCTTACCCTTAATTCTCTTCCTACACCTAAAACATATGAAAGGCCTAAAAAACAACAATGATGTATGAACCTAATGTTGAGAGATGTTATCTCCTTTGGTCCTCCACATCTTAAAAAAAATCATCTATGGAGGGATTGATCATCCTTCCCCACATCATAATAATCAACATCACTAAAGCCATTCATATCAGATATTTCACCTTCTTATATAACCAAGCCTTCACACAAATGTATCTCCATCATTGTTCCTAGAAAGGATTTGGCCTAGGATGCTTATGAACAAGGGTATTCATGACCTAATCCTTGATCATTCCCAAAGCCTCATGAGAAATATGGGTTAGGTTTTGAAAAACCCTTCTAGACACCTCCACAAACACTACATTTGGATCTATAACAAAACTAAACCATCTTCTCCACATTCTCATGATAACTCCCATTGACACAGATGACACCATTTCCATCCCATCTGAATTTTTTTTTAGTCAATATGATTACCTTAGGACCACTTACTTATCAAACTAACAATGGTACTAAGACCCTTCCACTCATATTACCTGAAATGATAGAGGAAGACTCCCCTACCATCGACATCCTTCAATGCCATGATGATCAATATATCCTCTCCTATATGGGGGAAGAGGACCATTACCTTCAAAATAATCTACCACCTGACACATCCACACTTCTTAATGAATCCACTATCGACATTAACATAGGGACTCCACAGGATCCTCACATAGTTAAAGTTGGCCAATCCTTAGATTCAAGAAGAATGAAGAATTGACTTCACCACCTTCCTCTCCAAACATAGTCAAGCCTTTGTCATGGTCATATAGTGACATGCCAGGTATGACCCTAACATCATCATTCATCACAATATCATCACCTATCCCAATGCTAAATCCTATCAAACAAAATCTATGTAGGATGCACCCTCGCATAGCTCTCCTCATCAAAGAAGAATTACAATGTCTTCTCTCTACTAACTTCATCTTTACCCATTGATATCCACAATGGGTTTCTAATATCATACCCATAACTAAATCCTCTAGAAAGTTATGCATCTACATAAATTTCGAGACCTCAATCTCACTTGTCCCAAAGATGAATTTCCTCTTCCTAACATTGATCATCTCATTGACCTCACCATTGGCCATGAAATTTTCCCTTATGGATGGATTTTTGGCTATAATCAAATTCTCATTTCTACCGATGATCAACATAAAACATCCTTCATTACTCCTTGGGGAATTTTTTTTACTATCATGTTATGCCCTTTAGACTTAAAAATGTAGGGGCCACTTATCAATGTGCTATGACATATATTTTCCATGACCTCATTCATAAAACCATAGAAGACTACATTGATGACCTCCTAGGAAAATCTAAGCAATGTAGGGACCATCTCATTTTCCTTGACATATATTTTCTCAACTCATCCAATATTTCCTTCACCTTAACCCTACTAAGTGTGTATTTGGTGTTCTCACCTAGAAAGCTCCTAGGGTTCATCATTTCTATCAGGGGCATTGAAGTAGACCCTACCAAGATCAAATCCATCATCGAGATGCCTCCTCCATCAAACCTCAAAAATTTTTCAACATCCTTCAAGGTAGACTTCAATCAGTTTGCCATTTCATCTCACAAATTTTAGATCATTTCAACCTTTCCACCATCTCCTTCAAAAGGATGTCCACTTTAAATGGGATCACAATTGTCAAAAGGCCTTCAAAGACCTCAAAAAATATCTCTTATCACCTCTGTGCTTACACCTCCACACATGAGGGGGGCCCTTCTATTTATACATATCCACTACTAGCCATGCCTGGGTGTTATGATAGCACATCGAGATGAGAAAGGTCATGAACATGTTGTCTATTATATAATCCACACTCTTCATGACTATGAGACCCATTACACCAAAGCATAAAATTTTATGTTGTGCCTTGTACTTCACAACTTCCAAACTTTTCCATTATCTACTTAATCATAAAACTTATGTTGTCACCAGTTTCAATCCCCTTAAAACTATGCATTCCAAACCATACCATAGTGACCATATCACTTGATGGCTTATGCTCATGACTGAGTTTGATCTAGAATTCATCCCACAAAATCTATTAAAGGACAAGCCATCATCGACCAGCTCGCAAAAGCTCCTCTTCTGATAATCAATTACCTCATGAATAATTTCCTTGATGAATCCATCAACACCATCGATCAAGAATACACTCCTATCAAAATGACACTTTTCTTTGATGGATCTAAGTGTTAGTAAAGGGGGAGGTGTGTATCATTATCATACCTCCCTGGGGGACTCCTATCCCTCTATCCTTCAAATTAAACTTTGAATGCACTAATAACATGGCCAAATATGAAGCTCTCATCATGGGTCTCCAAACTACTATCATGTTTGGTGTTCAAATCTTGGATATCTATGGAGACTCTCAACTCATCATCAACCAAATCAAAGGAATTTATCAATGTAAAAATGAAACTTCTACAAAAATATAAAACCATTTTTGAATTCCTCTTAGAAGCCTTTGATCATTACACCATCCAAACAAGTTCCATGATCTTCTAATAAATTCACAGACACCATGGCTTCTCTCACATCACTCATCCCCCTATCAACCGATGATTCCAAATTATTCATTTATTGTGCATAGACTTGATCAACCATCTCACACCAATGAACTCCTTCTATCAATCTCATCAAAGACAATCAAATAGACCTCTGGTACACTCAAACTTATGACTATCTCTCAGAATCTAAAATTCCTCGACCTATCTAAAAATGCTAAGATATTTTCTTCAATGTGCTACTTGATATGTCATCATAGGTGGTGTTCTCTACAAATGTGGATTTGATAGCCTCTTACTATGATGTCTCAAATCTCATGAATCCACTAAAGCTATCCAAGAAGTCCATGATGGTATATGTGGTGGACACTTTAATGGTATGGATGTCACTAAAACATGTCTTACAAATGGGATATTACTGGCCCACTCTCAATCAAGATTATTGTGCATACATCAAGAAATGTTAAGTGTCAACAACATTCCAATCTTACTCACATACCTAGTCAAGATCTCTACAACCGCTCTCAAGATCTATGGCCCTTCTCACAATGGGGACTTGACCTCATTGGTCTCATCAACCCTCATTCATCACAACAACACCACTCTATCATCACAACTACTAAATATTTCACTAAATGGGTGGAGGTTATTCCCTAGTCTCTACTAAAGAAAAAAATCATTGACTTCATCTATCAACATATCATATGTCACTTTGACATTCCTCACAAACTAATCATTGATAATGGAAAATATTTCAAAACAAAAGGAAGTTAAGAAATTATGTGACACTTTCAACATAAAACTAATCTTTTCATCCCTTATTATCCACAAGAAAATGGATAAAAAAAGCTTATAATAAAACAATTAACAAAATTCTTATGAAAACCATCAACCAAGAAAGTAGGAATTGACATCTCCAAATATCATTTTCTCTCTAGGCTTATCAAACTAGCATTTGTACTCCTATAGGTGCTACACCCTTCTCTTTAGTCTATGGCTCTGAGGTGGTCCTACCCCTTGAATTCCAAATCCCATCTTTTGTGTATCCCTTAGAGAATTCATCTATGATGAGGATTATCATCAAGAACATTTAACACAACTTGAGTTGTTAGATGAATGTCACCTAATAGCCTCTCGAACATCATCATGTTTATCAAGAACACATCAAACGAGCATATAAAAAAATGTCAAAGAACATGACTTCAACATTGGTGATCTTTTCCTAAAAGAAAATCAAAATGTCACTACTCTATGGAAAGGAGTAAACATGGAAAATTTTCCCCTAACTAGATCGGTCCATATATCATAACTCACAAATATGGTTCAGAGCCTATCATTTAGCCTCCCTCAATGGTAAACTTGAAAAGGAACCCTTGAATGCCTTGCACTTGCAAAATTTCTACTGTTAACATATCTACCTTCATGACATTAGTCAAAATGAATATATCATCCCATTGCCAACCTATAATTTTACCATTGTAATTTGTACTTCTCTCCAAAAGGCAAGATTCAAAATTTAAGAGCATTTGGTAAGCTTAGGAATTTGAAGCATATTTGAGGTCAATTGTGTCATGTCAAAGTTGAATAGGTGGGTTAGGTATAATAACTGAATGTTAAGAGTTAATCTCTTACAATCTAGGAGGTTTCAATGTTGTGTATAAGGTAGTCATGTCACCAAGAGGGCTTTAAGTGCTCCTATTCGAGTGGAAACTAATTTGAAGGGATATAAAAGAAAAAATGTAATTGTTTATGAGCTATCATTCGAATGATCAAAAAAATAGAGTGTGTAGAGGCTCCAAGATTGGAAGACAAGGATCCTAGTTTGCAAACTAACTTATAGAATCTATGTAATCTATGTATGAGGCTTTAGAAATATGGTTTTTATTTCAGTTGGTGATTCTGGTTGATGATGAGATTGTTATTGCTAATTTCTAATACTTGTTCATAATAATTTAGGCATCTAATTGATTGATCTTATGATTATTGGCAATAACACTTCTCGACAACCCTATGGCAGAATATGTTAGTGCACATCAAGGTTAGAAGGAAAATAAATGAACTCAAGAAGAGCATAATGCAATAAAAGGGGTGTAAATATAAGTTTAATTCATGCATGTCAGTTGAAGGTAACTCTTATATCTTGGTTAATATCTTCTTATTGAGGTTTTTTAGCATTCCAAACCCTCTTAAATAAGTAGATATCATGTCATTGGTTACTGTATAAGACCTTCAAAAGATCTTACATGAAGGATTAGAGAGTACATATGACTCATCAACAATATTTAAGGTGTTTGATTGATTGATAATATGCAGAAACTTTGAAACTCCTTTCTAAGCATCCCCGTGATGAAGAGAACAAGTGTTGGTTTTGTAAACACATAAATTCCATTTTTGCAATCTTATTGCCAAAACACATGAAAAATACTCTTATTCTTCACAATTATGTTATAATTGGTGATATTTACTAATTAAATAACCTTTCTTGCCACTTTTCTCATTTAACAAGCACTTCGTTGATCACCAAATCCGCTCACATTCGGGATGCCATTTTATGGTGAATAGTAAGCCAAAACCCTCTTCAAAACAAACAATTAGCATTTATAGGCTAATTAAGCCTATTTTCCCCTTGATTTGGTCAATATGCCTTAGTATTGACTCAAAATACTCTTCCAACCACTCAAAATCACCCCTTTCACCTCCACAACATCTCAGCAAGCTTCAAAATCCTATCTTAGCCTCCTAGTTGACCCTAAGCAGTTGATTAAGGCTTCACACCTCTTAATCACTTGGTAATTCACTAATTGTGATTAACAAGGCATAATCATGATTATCAATTCTAATCTAATTTGGGGATTTTAGTCCCACATGCACCAAAATACAAGTTTCTCCTAAAAGGAAAACTATAAAAATAACTCACCTCATTCCTTTACACACACACACACCATGCTTTGATTTACATCTCATATAATACATATAATTTATAAGCCAAGTCCAATCCTTGCTTAAAAACTTCAACAAGGTTAGTAGATGAATAATCTAAAGTGACTTAACAAGTCATTTGGAGAGGTCATTTCACCATTGTTTGAGCAGCAACCATAACCATTTGATTGCCCCTTAGGTCTATTTAGGCCCATGTTAGGTAACTCGATCATATTAGTAGGCATGTTTAGTTAGTTTTTGCATTGTTTCATACTAATAAGACATTATTTTAAGCTTATATCTTTATGTTACATTCCTATACTTAGAGCCCTAGCTAATTAAGTAGAAACGGTGTTAGCCTACCTTGTTTAGCTTTGTAGTTTTCTTTGTAGAGTTTAGGGTGCATTCATTTGGCATTCCCGGTGGAACAATACCCCATTGCATTTAATTTTTAAATCTTTTTAACTTAGTTTCAAAGTTTTTCATTTCAAGTTTTAGATTAGTTTCAAGTTTCCTAGATTAATTTCAATTTTTCTAGTTTACTTTCAAGCTTTCTAGAGTACTTCCAATCTTTTAGATTACTTTCTCAATATTTTTAGATTAATTTCAAAGTTTTAGAGTAATTTTCAAAATTTTAGATCAATTTCCATTTTTTAAAGTTGTTTCAACTAGATTAGTGGTAGAAGTTGTGTTTTCTTTATTTTTACAGGATATAAGGAGGCAAAGCCCTATCAAAATTGCCAAGAAATCCCAAATATTGGACCTTTTTCAAAAAAATTGCTTCAAAACTCATATTTTTGACCATCTACAGGAAAAAGGCACCTGTGCATGATTGTGAGTGCATGTGCCTCACTAGAAGCATTTGTGCATCATTGACTTGTGAAAATGATGAGGAGTTACTTTGCATGATTGTGAGTGCCTATGCACTAGTAGGGGCACTTGTGCATCAAGGTAAAATTTTCTCAAAATTCTAGAACTTCAATTTTATGATTCCTATCAGTTTTTAAGGGTTTTTAGATGTTGTTTTTGTCAAATTATTGATTTTAGAGAAATATTCTTAACAAAATTGTCCTAGGGTTTGATAAAGGTTTTTTTTTAAGAAAATTGGGTTAGAGTTTGAGGAGTGATTGTGTTTTCATACTTTGATTGAGTTTGGAATAGAGTTGTGTATGCTCTTCTCTTGCACCTACTGTGATCTTGAGAACCAAAAGCACCTATTAACCATTATTTTTGCCTCTTAGGAGTAAGTAGGAACAATTATCATTCATTTTGTGCTTAAGAGAATAAAAATTCATTTTTGCATGTGATTGATCTTTTAGTTTAAGATCTTTTTCATTGGATAAACAATCAAGACTAAAACTTGTGTATGATCTTCCCTTACACCTAGTGTGATCTTAGGAATCAAAAGAAATTTTAATCTTTCATTAAGAAGAACTTAGATTAATTGGGAATAAACCTTGTTTTTGCAAAGTTTGATGGTAGTTAGTTGATTTACAAGAATTTTTCATTTCTATTTTCTTATGACATTGTGAATATATTTGAAACTACTAACCAATTTTTGAAGGACCTAACACTAGTGTCAAAGAAAGGAGGACCTAAAAAAAATCTAACTACATGTGTGATTATAGGTTACCAAAAGGAGTGTGAAAAAAACCATATTACTTAATCCAAAAGATAAAAAATACACCACAATCATCACATTGTATTTTTCAGTTTCAATTAAGAGCTATGGCTCATTCGTTTAAGCTACAATAATGGGGGTGGTCCCAACAACCCTAAAGTAGTTCACGCAAGAGGGAACCTTGTGAATGAAACAGGAAAGTGCTCCACACTATTGACTTGTTTAGTATGCCTTGGTGAGATTAGAGTCAAAGATATCCATATTGTGACCCCAATGAAAGTATAACTGAACACACTTCGGTGCTCATTATACTAAAGGGGGTAAAGTAAATTTGAGATACTCCCAAATTAGTCAGTGTGAATTTTTGGGTAAATTGAGCTCGCCATAGATATCTTGTGACACCTAGAGAGAGAACCACCTAGGAAGCTTGTCGGCTTGGAGCCATTTTTTTGTCTTAGATAGTATACTTGAGTGCTCTCATAAAGTGAAAACTTTTTTAGATTCAAAATCTTATTTTTCGAACAAGGGAAATAATCTCTTAAAGTTGAAACCATGTGACATTTCATCACAAAATCTACTTAGTGTCATTTTTTCCTAGTTTTTCACTTGTCCTAAGACAAGGAGAAACTCTTCCAAAATAACACCAAGCTTATTTCAACACCATTTGGTCTACACCTTTGTTTTTTTGTTTCCTATTTTTGGATAAAAGGAAACAACATATACCGGATACCGCTAGATATCACATGTCCACCACTTTTGTATTCTACTTGCATGACTAGGTTGCAATATCAGAGCACAAGTGTTGAAAGTGTTCATGGTACGTACTTACGATCTAATAGGCCCCATTATCTCAAGGACCCATATTTGAGACTTATTATCATCGTAGTTAGGTGATTTCATCCTTGTATTCTTTTGAGTTCTTATTTCCATTGTGAAATTAGGCCTAAATATCTATATTGTAGAGTTACGCTATTCCCATGCTTAGAAAATTCTTCATATACTTAGACGTAGTTTCTACATCCTACATTTGTCTTGAGTTTTGTGAGTTTTGAGGATACATTTTTAGTATCTTGATAACATCATTTGACACTAAAAATATTGCTTTCCTAAAAACTTGGTTCACGTGTCCAAATAGTGTCGTTACGCCTTGCTCACATTATTATCATCCATTATACAAGACTTAGACTTTGTTAGTATTTAGAAATTTGTTTTTAGTATATCTTGTTATAATATCGCGTCAACATTTCCTTATCATTTAGGCCTTGATTGTTGCAAACTTGACCTAACTGGTAATATTGTGTTTTTCACTATTTGGTTACAAACCTATCTAGACAAATATTGAGGAATAAACTATTTGGTGTGACTAAATTTTGAGCGTTGTATATCATTGTATTATTCAAGATAGGCTTGTGTCAAATATTACCTTATTAGGGTATCTTATTATTTAATTCTTAGGTTCACATTGACCTATTGAATTTGTGACTATTTTATAGTCACTATTATTTTTGACGACTTAGGTTCATTACGCTACACAAATTTGAATAAGGTCCATTGTTAATAAACCTTAGTGGAAATATTTCACATTGTACCATCTAGTCTAAGTAATGCCTACTACGAGAATGGGATCCTGAAGGTTATAAGAAAATATATTCGGAGGTGACAACCCTCTTTTAGAGGATAATCTCATGGTTGACCATAGTGGTGGAGAGGAGGATTCTCCTCGTACGGATGCAGAGCTTCATTCTACCCATTTTGACAACTACATTTTTCATAACAAACATAAATTTCTTATGTGGGTTGTGGAACTAGGGGCCAAATTACCTTCCACAAGTATACCCTTCTCTTATCACCGACATGGTTCAGTGGAGAAGAAGAAGTAGACCACCCTCATCACACTCTTAACAAAATATTGAACCCAGGTCATGCCTCTACTTGGATGACGAAATAATGAGGAAATACCTTTTGAAAATGAAGGGAACTATCACATACCTACATTTAGGGTTCATTGTGAAGATGATGAAGACCATGCTCATCATGCACAACCTCCTCCTAATGAAGATCATCATGAAATTCCTATTAAAGAGGTGACGTTAGAATCAAAAAATCCAAGCCCTCACTCGCCAATTGGAAAGTTTTGATTTTCATATGTAAAAGGAATAACCAAAAGTTTTGAAACAAGTTATACCAAAGGTAAAACCTAAGGATTTGTTCCACAAGTTCCTAATAAACACTCCTCGACATGAGGCACAAAAATATCCTTATGAAGATATTCTTGCAACAAATAGAGGGGGAATACACCTAGATTTAAACCTTCCTATAGGCCTATGCCATGCACGTAAGATCCACTTTTCAATCAAGAATGGTCTACTATGAAGAACGACCTTCAAGCATTACACAAGGGAAAAGCTGGTAACAATAACAAGAAATATCAGTTCGATGAGTTATGTCCCTACCCTTTTGACAAATCCATGCTACAGGTACCTTTCCCAAGACATTTTGATTTTCCAAAATTTTATAAATATAAGGGAAAAGGTGACCCACATGATCATATAAAGGAATTTTATATGGCATGTCAAGAGGTGGCATTTAGTGACAATTATCTTATGCGCCTCTTTCCACGAAGTTTAGGAGAAACAACGCTAGAATGGTTTGTACACATCCCTAAGGGATCCATATCAACATGGCTAGAACTAGAAGAAAGTTTCGTATAACACTTATATTTCAATATAGAAAATGATGTTACCATGTTAGATCTTTGCAATGCCAAGCAACAAAACAACAAAACTTCACTGCATTTTTACAAAGATGTAGATGGTTAGCTAGTCGCTTCCCTTGCTCCCTACCCGAAAATTAGCTGATAGGAATATTTTTTCCCAACCTCCATCTAGACATTACATTCCACTTACAAATGCATTGTGGAAACAAATTCGAAGAGGTAATCGAAAAAGGGAGTCAAATTGAAAAAAACATTGTTAGCTAGGGGACTCTAAAACCTTTTCTCGCAATCAAAATGATCCCAAATCTAACAACAAACCAATTTTTTCTCATAATAAGAACAAAAATGTTGTTGGTGATGGGATAGTAGACTCCAAGCGAGTACAATCCATTCAAAACAACACTCCTTTAAAGCTTGTAAAGGGAGCTCTACCTATGGAGTATAAATGTCATGCTTTCACTCCTCTTTCGGAATCAATGTCGTCAATACTAAAGCATCTAGAGGCGGTTAATATGGTTAGATATCATGACACTATTCCTTATGACGATGATGCATGTAATCCATCATGGTTTATAGATAATTAATATTGCCAATTTCACTGTGTGTTAAAGGTCACAAAATAGATAAGTGCTTGAAGTTGCAACACTACATCTAGGACTTAATCAAAAGTGGCAATGTGGAGATGGATTCATCCACTCCTAACAAATCCCCAAATATGAAGACTCTTCCTAAACATAATCAGGATAAGAATGCTAATTATGTGTCTAATGAGGAGAATCATTTTGATGCCCTCATTGGTTGTATAGATACACCTGTTGAAAATGTCAACACAATAACCCCTATGATACCCCCGGGCTATCTATGTCCTGGGAATATGCCAAAAAGATTGATTATCACACACTTCTACATACTTATGATAGTTAGGAACCTAGGTTTCAGCATTCCCATCAAAGGATTCCTATCACAACTAAACCTCGTTTGATTCTTCACGCTAGAGAGCTCATTCAGGTACCCTATTCCCCACCTTCATCTCATAGTCTTGATAACAATTAATATTCAAGTTCTTCCCACTTTTCTCGACTCGATCCAGACTCTTATATTGATTCTTCAGATTCACCTAGATCTTAGAAAATTCTAATTTGGTTCTTGAGCCGTAGTCCTCCCTTTCTTTGTAGGACCTCCCTTATTCACCGCCTCGACAAACTCTTCCTCCGTTGAAGATCAGGGTGAATCCAAATTCATCTCTTGAGTCATCATCTTCTCAATCTTCCACACCAATTGGACCCATTTCTTCTAATCAACCTCCTATGGTCAAAGAAAAATACCCCTACCGATCGATTCATCTCAAGATGAGGAGACGATCATGAAATTCTTGGGGTCACATGATGGCATTCCCCTAGAGGATTACAATCAAGGATTTAATCTTGACTTCAATATGCTTGTGTATTGGGAAGAAGAAATTGATTCCTTTTGTCAGAATACTAAGGAAGATCCTAATATCATTGAGGAAGATCCTATCTTTTCTTCACATCACTCTTCATCTATCAGGATTCCTCCATTTCAATCTTACCTTGGGTCACCACCTAGTATCCCATCATCTTCTTCTATATGTGGGCCACCTCCAAGTAGTCCCTCATCATCTATATGTGGCTCACATCCTGGTAGCCCATTTTCTTCTATATGTGGCTCACCTTTGGGTAGCCCCTCTTCGTCTATACTAGGGGCATGTCCTAGAGGTCCCTCATCTTCAATTCTTGGGCCACATCCTAGTAGTCCATCATCTTATATCTATGGGATACCACTAGGTAGTCCTTCATCTTCAATCTTAGGGCCACATCCTTGTAATCCTTTATCTTCACTCTATGGGACACCTCTTGGTATCCCATCCTCTTCAATTCTCGGACTATATCCTTTGCATCCATCATATTTTTCTTCTATCAATGATTGTGGCAAACCCACCGTCATTTCTCACAACAATTCTATTCATCCAATTTATTCTCCCACTTCTCAGGATCAGACAAGTCACGTAACATCTTATAGGAAACCAAAATGGTTCCTTCATCAGGATCAAATCAATAATTCCAAGATTTTTAAAGCTCCCAACAATATAAATAATCTTAAATTTTAGAATCCAACGCGATTCAAAAATGTACATCAATGCACCCATCAAGTATGGCATAAAGTGCAAAAAAACTCTGGATAGGGACCTCAAGCTCCCACACACAAAATCCATGTTTCATGATAAAACATAGTCATCTATTGAGTATGATCTCACCACGATCATTGAGATCAAGGATAATATGACTCTTGATAAAAAACATGCCTAGTCTTCCTTATCAAGGAAATCACTAACATTGTTGTTAGATCTTATCACACCAAGTGACCTTGTTGATCCCACCTTTCAAAAAGTAAAAAAATATAAAAAATGATAATTTTTTCAAGAAATCAAAGATAAACGAAAACACATTTTAATCGGGTGTTGTATACACATAGATGTTCTTTCTTCCCTTGTTATTCTTCTACAAATATTCCTACCATTTTCATCCCTTTGGTGATATTTTGGTTAGCCTATTCACATGCATTTTGCAACATTTATCTCTATGGTATCCGTTTGGCCTTGGTATTTTATCACCTTGGTAAATTAAATAACGACTAACCTCTTAGAGATCCCATCACAATCAACATCTAAAAACTTGTTGTGAATAAATTTTGGATATATTTGTTAACACTAGTCAATGTTTTCATCACAATCACGTCCACATACTTCCATCAAGCTATCATTGGTTCTTAACCCCTTATCAAACAAGAGAGTTGAAATAAGTTTTCATAAATCAAAAGAATCAATCAAATCAAAAAGCAAAAGCAAATTGATATATAACTCTCTCTTGGGGTATTTCCAATAAAATATACCGAGGCTATGGATGCTTGACTGGTAGTAGAGAAATGTTGTGATTAGAATCAAATGCATCTCCGTCAGGGGCTATGGACGCCTTTGGCAAAGTGGGAGCAATGTACAAATCTCCTTCCACAATCCATTCACAAAAAAAAAAATCAAATTTGAAAAATAAATCATTCCTACACATTGGCTAGGGTGTCTTCACTTGTTTTCTATCAAATATTCCCTTCAAGAGGTAATAAATTTCCATGTGCACACATTGGATCTCTATGAACAAACATGATTAGTATGTTACCAAGTGTCTTTTTTGGACCTTGTTCAGACTCTTACTCTAGTATGTATCTTGTCTCATGATTTGTGCCTTTGGCTAATCACTTCTTCATTGTGAGGTTTCTAAGCTACATTCACAACATTCATATTATTCTTCTACTTCATTCAGAACATCCATGTGTATAATATTACCTTTTTGTCATGTTGTTGGGAACCTTTGTCCCCTTTTCAAAAAAAAATCTTTTACTTCTTTCTATCATGTGCTTCTTGGCCAACTTACATTGAGGGAATCCTTGTTCATTCTTAGAACATCATTGGGCTACATTTATCAGCACATTGAACCTATCTATGTTGGCCCTGATCCAAATTTTGCACATGAAGAGTTTTCCTTTGAATATTCCCATCTAACATTGGGGAAATTTCACATCTTCACTTTCTTGGACATGTGCATGGAATTTTGCCCTTGTACATCCCATTTGTGATTGGGGCATCCACATTTCTTCATTTCCTATACATATCTTCAGAAAAATTCTAGAAAATAAAAAACATTCAAATACATTTCGTAGAAAACTCCCAAAACATTCAAATATGTTAGTCAGAAAATTCAAAACATCTAAATAAAAAAAAACTGGTGTGAAAAATTAAAATCCTAAAAAAATAGTAAAATAAATAAAAACCAAAAATTTATTTTGGAATTACATAGTTCACTTTGATACCTTTCTAATGCAAAAAAATTGGATTCGTTTCAAGGTCGGGAACAAATGTTATGGCCTTCGGAAGATAGGTAGTGCATTCATGTGCACGCATGTAGTCATGTTGCATGTTAATAATTTTTTTAAAAATGAGATAAACATTGCCAACACAGAAACTAGGCACCCTTGCATCATGCACACAGTTCCCCGCATCACGCATGCACAGCACCCAAGAACCCTTGCATTTCTCCTTTTCTCCCATGTGAACTCCTTATCACAAATATTTATATTGATTGGTCCTAATTTCACAAAATATTAATTCAAAAATAAAAATTTATCTTACCATTGCGTATTTCACTTTGATACCTTTCTAACGCAAAAAAATGGAGTCATTTTGATGTCGGGAGCAAAATTTATGGCCTCCAGAAGATAGGTAGTGCATTCAGTGTTGCATAGGTGCCTGTGCACCCATCGCCGCATGCAAAAATCCAAAAAAGCATCAAAAAGTTAGCACAAGCATCCAGTGTTCCCATGCTACCTCACAAAATCCAAAAAAATCAAAAAGTAGGCCAACATAGGCACTCGAGTGCCCATGTTGCCTCACAAAACTCAAAAAAAAAAAGGAGGCCAACACAGGCACTTGAGCGCCCATGCGCTTCACAAAACTCAAAAAACCTCAAACTAGGTCAAAGACACGTGCCCATGTTTCCCAAAAACCCCAAAAATAAAAAAGGATCCCAAAGACAGTGCACCCAACATTGTGCAAGCCATAACGTTTGCTCCCGACCTCAAAATGACTGCATTTTTTTGTTTTGGAAAGGCATCTAAGAAAGATACACAATGGTAACATTAATTGTGGCTTTTAATTTACCAAAAATTTATGGTTTTTCATTTTTTAAAATGGCTTGCATCTGATTGAAGCAGCTTGAAGCCTGTATCACCTGCATTATCCTCAACATCGAAATTGGTCCTACAAAACCATCTTTCTGACATTCTTGCTTGTTCTTGTCTCAAATGACATATGGATCATCGTGATCTACCTCCATTAACAAAGTTGGGTCTACTTGTTATGTCGGTAATCCCATACAATAGTGAGTTTCTTGGTACTATGTTATAATGCACAAATGTTTTACATGGGACTACTTGTTTCCTTTGTTTTCCCCTCACATGTGTTATTACTTAGGTCACCATTTTTAACCCTTATCATTACAACACGAACATTCGGGAAGGCGCAACTTGATAACAAAAAAATTGGTACAATTGTCTTGAATGTTGTTTTTAGTATATGTGATTGTGCTTGTTTTCTCGTTAGGCTAACTAGTTTACTTTCTCATATTGCATTACATTTTGTATGTTACATGGAGTTAAGAGTTATTTTACTTTCTCATATTACATTACATTATGTGTGTTGTTGAATGTCGAGATGGTGTGCGTGTACCGTAGAGAAAGATAAGGTGATTGCGAAGAACTCTTTTTGTCTTGGAAGGACTACTGCAAAATAAGAACACAAGACCACAAGATTTTGATTAGACAATAAATGAGGAAGCGCCTTGGGCCGGGAAATATAAAACTTCCTTTGAAGGTGGTCGGTTTCCTGCTAATATGAATTAACACCAAAAGGCGTAAAATATCAATTAAGTTGCTTTGTTGAAACAGGTGGGGAAAGGCTGATTTTGGTTTTGAACCACAATAACCGATCTGCGGTTCGATAACCGATATCGGTAGGGTCTAGGATCTATGGTTAGTTGTGTTGTGGGGTGGTTGTTGTTGTTGTAGGGTATTTGTGTTGTTTGTAAGGCTAGTATATGGGTGATATTAGGTAATGAGGTGATGAGAAGTAAATGAAGGATAGTTAGATCTGATATGTTTGCCGGGTAGTGGATCTAGGAATGGATTTGTGAGAGGTGTGATTCAAAAGTCTAAGAAGTATTATTAAAAGGACATGCAAGATGTAACTTACTTGGTTATTGGCGAAGATGCGAGTCAGAACTCGATGACAAAGGAAGGCGAGGTAGGATGGCCTGACACACAGAAGATGAGATATCTCCCTCCCGATGATCAGTTGAGTATCACGGGGCTCAGTATCAGTTGCGAGTCTTGGGCTTGATCTCCTTTTGCTGAAACTCTTCTTGTCTCTTCACTTGTCTCTGCTCAGCCAAGTAAAGATCCGGATTCTCTTGATCGCTCCTGATGCTCTCTCTCGATCAAAAATCCTTCGACCTCTGTTTTTGGTTTGGGGAGCCCATTTATAGGGAACCGATGGCGGTTACGTGTAACGGCGGTCAGTAGGAACCAGTATCGGTAAGGAAAAAGTAGGCTATTTTTAGTAAAATAGCCCACTTTCCCTGCTTTTCTCAGAGATTAGTTTGCGGGCTTGGTCAAGTGACTAGAAGGTCGGTTTTGGGTGTGAGAAAGGGGTCATTAGTCATGGGTGTAGGTGTGGACCAAGTTATAGGTCTTAATTAGGTTAGTTTAGGGTTAGGACTAGGTCATGATGAGGTGGCAAAATGAGGTGGCAGGTAAGGTGATGTGGATTTATCAATTCTGAGGTAATTAATAAATAATTGTGTAAGGTTTAGGTGATGAGGTTAGGTTGCGAAATGAGATGCGGGTCACAAGGGGTCGTAAGACACAAATTTGGTGTCTACATTAGCCCCTTATTGTCGTGTAGCTTGTTTTGTAAAGCTGCACGGACAATAATATGAAGTGGTTTCTCCTGTTAAGGGTATAGGTAATCCCCTCAAATCTATCACAGTTGAGAGAACTTGAAATCGGGGATAGGGTTGATAAAGGGTAAATGGTGTAGAGATGATGGGGAAAAGGTGGGGTAAGTCGAGGAAAGCGAGACGCACGTTGAAATGCAATAATGCGACTAGGGTACATGATTTGTGAGCAAACCAAGCAATGCATAGGCAAAGGTCGATAGTTTATCAAACAAGGGTGATATAATCACTGGTATCAAGGCATAGGAAGTAGCTCGGGGTATATAACGGGTAAGGTATGCAGAAGCGTTTAGGCATGTTGGCGTGTACGAATGGTTGGTTTGGTTGAGATAAGCGTCACGGTCTAGAAGTCTAGGCAAGCAAAGTTGGTCGACGAGATCAAGTCGGGGACCCTAATCATGCTAAAACACGAGCAGGTGAGCTCGATGGAACAAAAAGCTACATGATGGGTGGATAAAAGTGTATGTTGTTGATGTTGGGTAAGGTATTGAAGTGATACGGCCGTGGGTCGGGCCAAGTTGTTGGGTTACGGCCTTGGGTCGGGCCGGATGGGTAGGGTGAGGCCTGGGGTCGGGCCGGATGGTTAGGGTGAGGCTTTGGGTCGGGCCGGATAGGTAGGTTGAGGCCTTGGGTCGGGCCGGATGGTTAGGGTGAGGCCTTGGGTCGGGCCGGATAGGTAGGTTGAGGCCTTGGGTCGGGCCAAGTTGTTGGGTTGCGGCCTTGGGTCGGGCAAATGGGTGAGGCCTTGGGTCGGGCCGGAAAGGTAGGTTGAGGCCTTGAGGCCTTGGGTTGCGGCCGGGCCGGATGGTTAGGTTGAGGCCTTGGGTCGGGCGAAAGGATAGGTAGGTTGAGGCCTTGGGTCGGGCCAAGTTGTTGGGTTGCGGCCTTGGGTCGGGCCAAATGGTTAGGGTGAGGCCTTGGGTCGGGCCGGATAGGTAGGTTGAGGCCTTGGGTCGGGCCAAGTTGTTGGGTTGCGGCCTTGGGTCGGGCCAAATGGTTAGGGTGAGGCCTTGGGTCGGGCCGGATAGGTAGGTTGAGGCCTTGGGTCGGGCAAGTTGTTGGGTGGCGGCCTTGGGTGGGCAAATGGTTAGGTGAGGCCTTGGGGGGCCGGATAGGTGAACAAATGGTGTTGCAAAGGTGGATATAGGTGATGTTGGGAGAAAAGGGTGATTAGTAAATAGGGGAGAAAGTTGGGTGAATAAAGACAAAACCGATATCGGTTAGCTATGACCGATCTGCGGTTAGGTAAGCGATGCGGTTCCTTAGGAACACGATTTTGGAGTGTCGGTTCTATGTTAAAAACCTATAAAAAGAAAAATACGACTGTCATTGTCACATTTCTAATTTGAAAACCGATTTGGGGTGTCTGAGGTGGAATAGTGATATTGGTGCATTTGTTGGCTGAGGTGGCACTAGTTGAGTGGAGAAGTGAGTTGATTGGTGGGCCGAGTGAGTAGTAGGCGGTGAGTTGATTGGTAGAGGAGGACCCAAGAAAGTAGAGTTTGAGCCATGGCACGGCCGGGAGAGCGAGGAGGAGTCTTTGGACCATTTGGACCACCACCACCTATCCCACCACGGATGACGCGTGTCGTAAATCATTGTAGGTTCGAAACCCTTCATTATGTGAATTTAATGGTATTATGTTGTATTTGGGATTCGGGTAGGAATCTTAGATTTGGAGAAAATAATGAATAAATGGAAGTTATATGAAAAGAGGAAAGGGTAGATAGGCTAAATAGGCCAAGGCGGTTGGGTGGGTAGGTTTTTAGGGTGTTTGGGTGGGTATGTAGGGAGAAATAGGAAAAAAAAAAATGAATTGGGTAGTAGCGCGGGTTCGGCTCGGTAATTTTACGGACGGCCGATGTCGGTCACTAAGCGGCCAAGCATCGGTCAGAAAATCTAGGGCGAGGTTGATCGGTGGTGACCGGTGTCGGTCGGTAGTTGACCGGCGTCGGTGGAGAGGAGAGCAGGGTCGGTTATGGGTGACCGGTACCGGTTCGTAGTGATTTGTAGTTATTTTGGTTGGTTTGGGTTATGTTTTGGTGTTGAATTGTTGGTTGTGGTTTAGGTGTTGTGAGTATGGTTTTGGGATGGGGTAGGGGTGTTTTGGTATGATTTAAGTTGTGTCGATTGTTGGATTTGGTTGTTTGGGTATCGTTTGGTTTCGTGGTAGTGTGATGTGGGTTGTTTGTTTGGGTGTGAAGAGGGAGGGGGATATTGTAGAAGATAGGTGGGTAGAGGGGTGTGTTAGAGAGTCGGGGTGTGGTCGGGGGGATAAAAGGGGGTATAGAGGGTAAAGTAGATGTTGTGATAAAGAGTAGGGCTAATGTAGTGGGTTGGTTTTGCAGGCACGTCAGCAGCTGACGATGCGGGACAGGATGCCCCCACTGTTGAGCCGGATGCGACCACATGTGTCCGGCTGCTGCTGCTAGGCTATCATGCGCGAGTGGGACTCGGCGGAGTCAGCGATGAAGCGATCGAGAGATCATAGTTTGATGGTTGCCCTCATGAGAGATGGGATCGGCGACAATGTGTTCCATCTCCCATTGAGATGACCATCACATTGGAGGATGTGTATCGCATCCTTGATTACCTATCGATGGAGAGGCAGTCTTTGGTGGATGCGAGAACAGCCATGGACAGCATCCTACGAGTTTTGGGGATGCGGCCGCTTATTGACATATCACAGCGCACGAGTATCGGGTATGGGGATATATGCCGTGCGTGCGCACCGACATGAGACACGGCTTGCCGTGTTGTGATGATGAGGATCACTGCTTCGCCCTCCCGAGACTCGAGAGGAGGCCGCTTTCCACGGCGCTTGATGGGAGTGCTACATGAGATGGTGGAGGAGCACACATGTTATGCTTAGGCACCAGTATACAGTGCGATTATATATATAGAAGCTGTGGGGCTATCGCCGGATGAGGCGATTTGGGATTTGTTCGACATTTTTGCTTCTTTGTTGGGCATATGAGCACATCATATGCATTAGACGATAGGATTACCCAGCGGCGGGGCCACGGGTCATATATAGATATACGGCTTTCGAGAGGTGGTTTGGGGTCGTGGGCGACCCACAGCGGTGCTTGCGAGGCGGGGCGTCGCTTATTACGAGGCATTTATTAGAGGGCTGGCAAGCGGCAGATATTGTATGGAGACCGTATAGAGTCATCACCCCGTGGAGAGGCAGGGCGATTGCAGTGGATCAGTACACATTACGGATAGCGGGACGGAGGCCGGGAGAGTATGAGAGGATACCCCAGAGAGAAGTGCGCGAGGATAGATGGGGCTACGGCAGGATGAGCCCCTCGCTTCCCGGTCGATGCAGGAGGGATGATGTAGAGCCCCACTTTGCACCACGCACCGTGGATCCAGATTGGGTTCTTTGAGAAGCGGCGAGATGACTTGTAGATGATCTTGGTTATACGGGAGCATATATGTTTTGGTGGGCTAGTCGAGAGAGCGCGAGGTACACACACGCACTGCTGCAGCCAGACTTAGCGGTGGTGATAGCGAGCGAGATCAGCTCGGGGTCGAGTGCGGCTATTACAGGGAGGGTATTTAGCTGCTGCTGCGAGCACGAATAGGTGTTTTACGAGGGGCTAGCTTGAGCTCGGAGTACGAGCACGAGCACGAGCAGCCAGGCGGCACAGCGCTTGGCCACGGCACAGCCTGGCATGCATGCAGCGCACGTGCAGCCACCAGTGCATACACCAGCCACAGCACCACCACCAGCACGCAGCACCCACGAGCAGCCACGCGGCAGCACAGCACGAGGGGGCACTTGGTAGTAGGAGTAGGGGACCCGGCCCAGCGGCGATGGTGGGCGGGATCGTTATATGGAGGCTAGAGCGAGAGCCGGTATTATCGAGATATTCTTGATGGTACCGGGGCTGATTACTCGACCATATGCGGCACTATAGAGCGAGACCTCTCATAGAGCCGAGAGGTCTCGAGGAGAGTGCGGCCCACGGTAGTGAGTCAGTCACAGTAGGAGGAGGAGAGGCGGGGGGACCAGAGGGAGAGTCGGGCGAGAGGAGGTGGAGAGAGGCGAGGGTCCGGCATTGAACTATTTGTATATTGGACATGGGCACCGTCTGCGAAGCGGTTATGTTGATAGAGGCTGCGTGCCTACATATATTATTCATTTATTCATTCATTTATTTATTATACCACGGCTGCGAGCGAGTATGGGTTTGTATAGTTGATCTGGCTGCGAGCGAGTATGTTTTGATATGAGAGACCGGCTGCGAGCCGTGTTGAGGTTTTGATGGTTATTGCGGCTGCGTGCGGCTTTGTTGTATTATGAGATCACGAGAGGCCCGATGCGGGGGCACATTGTATATTTGAAACCTTGTATATATATATATAGATATGATGTTTTGATCCACATCTTTGTGTTTAAAAATGCGTTAAATGTTTTGTCGATGGTTTGTGATATTTGATGTATGATGAGTTAGATTTACATGGTGTTATATATTAATGATGTTGATGTCTTTTGTTGATGGGATGTATGTAGATATAAATGATGAGTTTAATTGACATGTTGTATTATGAAATGTTGTATGTTTTGTCTTTGATTTTATGAAAATGTATGTATGTATTTATTAAGTTGGATCAAATGGTATATAGATTAATGGTTTTGATATCGTTTGTTGATGATTTGTTTGTTTTGGTAATGTAGATAGATGATATGGATGAAATCGTAATGAGATGTGGATTTGATGAAAAGATTATAGCTATCGGTGTTGGTATGCAGGAAAAAGAGGCGGGCGCCTCCAAAAATTAGATAAAAAATAAAGAAAAGGACTATGTTTTGAAAAAGGTGGGTATGTGACCGACGTCGGTTAGCTAACCGATGTCGGTATAGTATAGACCGATATCGGTTAGGTAATCAATACCGGTTATTCCAAAATGAGATTTTTCTAAAAATAGAAAAGCGTAGGTGGCAACTGAAGTTCTTATTTTGAGAGGCATGCAAGATGTTAAATACGCGAATGCGTATTTGTTTTAATGGTGAGACAAGTAATTGCATGAGAGATTTGAGTGATAAGGAGGAAAAGAGGCAGTAACGTGATTGTGGGTGAGATCAAGAAGGCAAAAATCAAGCTATATTTGAAGAGGGTGGTGAGCATGGGTGAGCGAGGAGAAGCATCCAGCGAGGCATGGGCGAGAGGAAGACAAGTCCCCCAAGCTCTGCTGCAGCCCAAGAGGTAAACGATTTGGTTGTAATTTGGTGTTTGCATGTTTTGTGAATAGGAGGAGGGAGATTAAGTGGGTAGATATGAGAAAGAAAACGTGATAGCAAGGGTTATAGGTGAGGTGAGTGTTATGGGGTAGGTAATCAGGGGTTTCGGGTATGTCTGTGTATACAGAGAGGAATAAACGATCAATTTATTGTCGTAGGTGGTTGTTTAGGCAAGGTGTATGTAATTGACAGTGACCGATAGCGGTTAGGGATAACCGGTATCGGTTCTTGAAGCAGTCTTGATTATTTATAACCGATACGGATTCTTGGAGAAATTTCGAAATGAGAAAAAAAAACCTTTAGGGATTGATGGATTGAATGGTTATTTGTTGTTGTGACGTATGCGAGGCGAGAGGCGGGGCCGAGGATGAATGATAGTGCAGTATTTGTTGTCACGAATCCGAGCGGATGTAACACCAGTGAATGGACATTGATAAATCGTTTGGGGTTAAGTGGAATCCGCTATTATTCACGAATCGCACATAACCATGCTATGTTGCGGCGTTGATTGAAAGATGGAATCGAGAGAAGAATACCTATCTATCCAGCGGGGAGATAGCGGTAACATTGGAAGATGTGTTCCGTATTTTGAGACTCCTATTACGGGAAAACAGTATATCGAGGCATTACCTAGCGCGGCGCGGGAGCGATAACTGTGAGTATTTGGTCCATACGCACGAGATTTGACACTGGCGAGTTTGACATTCACATATGGGATATAATGTATGCACGCACACCACGAGGAGACAAGGTTAGCGGTGATATTAATGATAGCGGTAGGGTATTATGCATTACCAAGGGCGGATGGGGGAAGATTTCCAAAGGCATTGATGTGTGTTATTTGGGAGATGATAGAAAGGAACGTGACTTTTGCATGGGCACCTGCATATTTGGCGGAGTTATACAAGGGTTTATGGGCTTGTAGGTGAAATCACGGGGGCGACTTTGGATTGTTCATACTTATTACACTTTGTTGGGCCTATGAGCACATTGTTTGTGTGCGACCAATAGGCCGACCCATCGATCGGGGAGAGGCCGGAGTACAGAGGTTGGGATTCAGACGATGGGTCCAGTCAGAACAAGAGGCAAGATCCCGTGTCGTGACGGGTGACATTGAGTATTACGAGGTAGGTATGGGAGAGGGTGGCGATTGCGGATATCATGTTGGAGGCCTTACGGGAACTATATGGTAGCAGAGAACATAGGCGAGGAGTTGAGGGTGTAGAGCGATTGAGGTGGATCGCGGGGCACGGACCGAGGTGAGTATGAGAGGATTCCTCTAGATCGCGTGCGTGCGCGACAATTTGGATTTGTGCGAGGATATACCCCGGCTTATAGACCATATATGAGGATCGCGCGAGGCAAGCATTCTCACCTCCGGCCAACACCACCCGAGAAGGGCGAGAGGAGATAGCGGCCCGATCGCGAGGTAATGGATGCGGAGCAGCGAGAGGCCTATAGGTTATGGTGGGTAGCGAGCTGCGAGGTGTACGTGATCGCCACGACATATTTGTGATTACAGCGGAGAGAGATCATCTGCGAGTTTAGTTCATGAGCTCAAGCATGAGATGAATGAGACAAGAGGATTGTTAGCGGTTGCGGAGTCACGAGCAGAGAGACTAGAGGCTGGATTCCTCCATGCGAGAGGGCGTATTCATATGTTACAGGAGAGATTGGTAGATCAGTGGGCGGTACCAATAGCCGTGGTACCTTTGAGGATGGAGAGGCCCGGCGAGGCGTCGACGATCACGATCATCTCCTGGGTCGGGATGAGTCGTGAGGGTCTAAGTAAATGTTATCGAGGTATAAGAATAAATAAGGATGCCGACCTGCGTGTCGATGATAGAGAAGACGTATTTGTTTAACATCTAAATAAAACTGAATATGTATGTTGATTTGAGTTATGATAATAATAAGAATGTTTGCGTTGTGATTTTTGGTGTTTTGAAAAAGGATAAAGAGGAATGTGATTAAATAGAAATACACAAAAATATTTATATTTACCACACATGATAGGTTATGGTAGGGGATGGTCGAGCTAACCTTGGGAGACCCCATGTCTCGAAGTCTTTGCCTACATAGCCCATTGCACAAAGCAAGGAGGGGCCTCAGACCGATGTAGTTCTCCCTTAGGACCAGGGAGAGGTGAATTTAGGCAATTTGGTACGGTTTAGGCAATTGGTTGGTTGGTAAAAATATTGATATTAATATTGGTAAGGTAAGGTTGTTGGTGTTGGTAATGAATTGGTGATGTTGTAAAAGGTATAAGGGAAGCGAAAGTTAGCCTACCCAAGTAGAAGGGAACCATGTCCTGATTAAGATCAACACACAATCCTAGATGCGAGGCAAAGAGGAAAGAGTGCTCCGTAGGTGAAAAGAGCTAAACAAACCACACAACGTAGAACGAGCTTGAAGCCCTAGGTACCGTGCATAGACGAGAAGTCAATAGGTGAAAAGAGTTGTATGATCACAATATATCGGGTGTACGTCACGTCCCTTGAGTTGAAACAAATGGTGAGGTGAGGTGGATGATATAGCTGAGGTACAGAGAACTTGTTACAAAGCGAGTGTTCTGACGAAAGAGAACCTACCCTAAATAGACAAGTCCATGACTCAAAAGTTCTTTTGAATGAGGCTTTTATTTTATTGAATATAGGTGATCGATGCGGGAAGTCTCTGAGGATATTGATTGTACTATTCTTGAGGTCTTCACAAAAGCTGATCAATGCGAGAAGCTTACGATAAAAAGGCATTGTGTTGTGTATAAAGCTGTCCTTCGAGGAGCGATCTATTTATAGTAGCAGATATGATTTTAGTGCATAGCTGTCCTTCGGGGGAGCAGTCTATATATAATAGCAGCAATAGTTTGGCATATAGCTGTCCTTCGAGGGAGCAGTCTATATATAAGGTAGATAGCTAGATGTCCTTTTGACGTGAAGCATCTAGTTTTTGTAGGAAGTTTGACTCAAGAAAATCCCATAAGAATACGGCTTATTTTAATACTTTGAAGTCATGGACTAGACTAAAAAGGGAAGGCATTGCTGAGGTGAAGTGAGAATCAAACTATGTGAGCTTGATTTTTATTATGAGGTGTAGGAAACAAAGTGTATGTGGTGGTAAGTGAGCTCAAGGGACGAGCGGCAGGTAGATAAGAAGTGATATAACACTAAATTCAATAGTAGAATGGTCGAAGATGCAAGGCATTAAGGGGTTCAGGCTCAGGTTTACCATTAAGCGAAGCTAAACGATAAGTGCCTGATCCATAAGTGTGAGTGATTATATAAGGCCCAATCCAATTAGGAGCAAATTTTCCACGTTTGCTCTTTTCTAGTTTGGTTACATGTTGATTCTCTTTGAGGACAAGATCACCAACCTTAAAGGTATGCTCATGAAGTCGCTTATCATAAGCACGCTTGATACGTTTTTGATAGATTTGGAGGTGATCAAGAGCTGTAAGACGACGCTCGTCAAGAAGCTCCAATTGGGCTAACCGCTCTTGGCGGAAATCATTGTTGGTGAGAATATCCTGGAGATATATTCTAAGGGAGTGTATTTGTACTTCGAGAGGCAGGACAGCCTCGGTACCATATACCAAAGAAAAAGGTGTGGCATTAGTGGAGGTACGAATGCTAGTACGATAAGCCCAAAGGGCAAAGGGGATGTGATCGTGCCAATTTCTTCCGGATTCATTGACAACTTTCATGAGGATTTTGGTTAGGGTTTTATTAGAGGATTCAGCTTGTCCATTTGCTTGTGGATAGTAGGGTGATGAGAAGTGAGTTTGATACCAAAGTTATCGCAAAGTCTGACAACTTGTTTTTGAAAGATTTTCCATTATCATTATCGGGCGATGAGGAACACCAAAGCGGCGAGATAATGTGGTGGTTAATGAACTCTACAATTTTTCTTTTTAGTTGAAATGAGCGGAATAGCCTCCACCCATTTTGTGTAATATTCGGTTCTTTGTGATAATCCATCGGTGGCGTTGCGAAGAGGCGGATGAATCTCACCAATAAGGTCTAAACCCCATTGTGAGAAAGGCCAAAGATCTCGGGCGACTTGTGTAGCGGGTGGCTAGGAGTATGTTGAAGGTTGGCATGTTGTTGACACATAACACAACGCTTAACATATTCGTAGCAATCGTTATTGAGTAGGCCAATAATAACCTAGGCGAAGGATTCGTTTGGCCACGGCAAGGCCGCTAAAATGTCGCCACAAATACCGTCATGGACTTGTTGGATGGTATGGGTGACCTCGCTGCCGATGAGACATCGAAGGAGGATGCCATCAAAGCCACGTTTATAAAGAGTCCCCCCATAACAACATAACGAGAAACGCGTTTAAGAAACGCGCGTTTGCCGGTACTAGTAAGGTCAGATGGGAGAATAGAGGTTGTAAGGTAGTCGTGAAATTGGTGATACCAGGTATCCTGCGAATTAGCAGACACATTATTTATCGTACAAACAACCGAGGCTGAATAAGATGGGGCAAAGAGTTGTTGGACCAAGACGAAAATGTCAGAGTCAGTTGATGAAGCTGGAATTTGCGAGGCTAAGCAAGCCATAGTATCCGCAAATTTGTTAGTGGAGCGGGGAATGGTTTGGATAGAATAGCGAGTAAATAAGGCTAGAAGTGAATCCACGTAGTGTTTGTACTTTTGAAGTTCCTCATTTTTGCATTGGTAGATGCCCATAACTTGATTGACTACCAATTGAGAGTCGCCAAAAATATTGATAGATTTGATACCTAAGTGTAACGCAACTTGGAGACCCAGAACAAGGGCCTCGTATTCCGCTGTATTATTAGTGCAAGGGAAATCGAGTCGGAATGAGAGAGGCATAGGCTCAGCGTCGAGAGGAATGAGAACAACGCCGGCTCCTCCGCCGCGCTGGCATTTGGATCCATCGAAGAAGAGGGTCATTGGATACGACTCCTCCTGAGTGAAAGAGTGGCGATGAGTTCGTCGGGGAATGTAAAATTGGTAAATTGTTCCCCTGGTAAAGGGGCTTCCGCAAGTTGGTCTGCGATGGTTTGTCCTTTGATTGATTTCTGGTGGACAAACTCAAGGTCGAGGTCGGCGAGGAGCATGAGCCATCTAGCGATGCGTTGGTTTAGATGAGGTTTGGCATACATGTAATGGATGGGGTCCGTGTTGGTGATGATGAAAGTTTTGTGATTCAGAAGGTAGTGTCGGAGTTTGGTGGCCACGAATGATAGGGCTAGGCACAACTTTTCTACATGTGTATACCTAGTCTCATAGTCCACCAAAGTACGACTTATATAATAAACGGCTTGTTCTCGATTCTCAGAGTCACGATGTGCAAGCATGGCCCCTACAGCGTGGTCGGTGGCGGAAAGATAAAGGTAGAAAGGGCGGTCGTCACGGGTGGGATAAGCACGGGTGGCTGCAAGAGATAAGCTTTGAGAGCCTCAAAGGCTTGGTGGCACTCTTCACTCCATTGAAAGTCAATGTCTTTTTTAAGGAGGTGATGGAAAGGTTGACATCGATCCGAGAGTTGGGAGATGAAAGCGTCGGATAGATTGGAGCTTACCTTGTAAACTACGCAATTGTTTAAGATTGGTAGGTGGGGGCATTTCTAGAATAGCTTTGACTTTAGATGGGTCGACCTCAATGCCCCATGAGAGAGACAATAAAGCGAGAAGTTTTCCGAAAGGACACAAAGACACATTTCTTTGGTTGAAGCGGACAGAATATTGTAGCGAGGTGATCAAAAATAATGGTTAAAACATCGAGATGTTCAACTGCGATGTTTAGATTTGCCGAAGATCATCGGCGTAATCTTCAAGGATAGTGTGCATAATGTCATGAAAAATGTAGGTCATAGCCCTTTGATAGGTTGCACCGGCATTCTTAAGGCCAAATGGCATTTACGGTATGAGAAGGTTCCCGAGGAGTTATGAAGGTAGTTTTATGTTGATCGGCGGGTGCTGACCAAAATTTGGTTGTATCTGAAAAGCCATCCATGAGAGAGAGCATCTCATGGCTGCGGTGAGATCAACAAGTTGGTCAATACTAGGTAGGGGAAGTCATCCTTAGGGCAAGCGAGGTTGAGATCCAGAAATCCGTGCATATCGAAGTCCCCCGTCGCTTTAGTAGCAGTGCGATGTTAGAAATCCATTGAGGATAGTCGATAGGCGAGAATGAAGGAAAGCAGAAAGAAGTCGTTGAAGCTCCTCTTTGACGAAGAGGGCAATGCGTGGATGCATTTTCTCAATTTATTTAATTGGTTTGGAATCGGGTTTTGAGTGTAATGTTATGGGCGGCAATGTCAGGATCAATTCTGGCATGTCGGCGTAGAGACAAGCGAAAGCTTGGTTGCGAAGCACGGAGAAAGGTAGTAAAGGTGACTTGTTACGATGCGTTAAGGATTTGTCGATCTTCACAATGTGAGATCCTCCTCCGTGTGGATGTTGATTTCAATAGTAGATTCGTTCGGCATGGTTTGAGTTTGAGATGGTAAGGCGCGTTGAATATAAGAGTCATCGCGCGAGGTAAGTGAGGATGGAGTCATCATCGGCATTCAACAACGTTAATTGAAGGTGAGTCCTCTTGATCATGCGGATACTGAAGAAGGGGATAGAAGAGGTGTCCTCATTATCGCGTTGATAAGTGAGAGGACCTAGGAAGATAGCATTTATGAAAAAAAAAAAAAAAGTTAGGAGGGATAGATTCGGGATCTATCGACTCGTGGGTAATGAAAAGGCAAAATGGGTGATGATGGTTCGGTAGGGGTGACGTCGTTGTCTTCTAGAAGACAACTGACACGAGGTTCCTTCGGTGTAAGTGTTCCGGAAATCCGAGACCACTACGATCATTGTGCTTGCGTGTAGTTACGGGGATGATTGTATGTCGGCCTTGTTCATAAAGACCAAAACCAAAGCCTTTCCAAGCACAGTGAGTCAAGAAGGTGAGGGCGAAACGATGATTTGTCAGGTATTGAAAATCGGATTGGAAAGGAACCACACCAAGAGGGGGCTCAGGGGCAACGGAAGATGCGTCGACACCCCCATATGTTAGGTTAGTGCGGCAGTGAGGTGGTCGTGAGGGATTACTTCCCCCCACGGCGGTCATAGGTAGGATGTGCATGTGTACATGTCCGTACTCTGTGGGGTATGGAAAGAACTAACGTTATATAGGCGATACTCCCCAGCGTAAGGCGTTGAAAAACATCTACTAAAAAGTGCGGTTGGGATATTAGCTGCTGAGGAAGGGAAGTGGTTTTGCGGCAGTGGTTTCATTTGAAGGTGTAGGTGCGGTTGAGGTGGATGGTTGAGGCACATTTGAAGAGGATGGTTGGGTTGAATGAATGGGTGTCTTGATTGGTACAAGCACATCATTAGGGCGGTATATCATATTGCGAGGTTTTAAAGGGGGAGGATCAGCTTTTACGGTGTAGGACTTCCCTCGTATTCAAATTTTATGCATCTATGTAAGGTTGAGGAACGCATCCCATAGCCGGATCGAGGCGACCTAGCAATATATTGTATTGGAACTCTCCCTCGAGGACATAGAAGAGTTCGGGTAAAGTACGTGGTCCTACGAATGTTAAGGATCACGGTGCCTAAGGTAGAAGTAATAGCATCATTGAATGACCGCATGACATGATGGGATTGGCACACATGTAGCTAGAAGGGATATTCATTTGTTGGAAGGCTTTTGAAGAGATGATGTTTAGGCTAGCGCCCCGTCAATCATAACACAGCGTACCGAATGTCCCGGACGTAATTTGAGATGAAAAAAGCGAGTCGGGATCTTGTACCAAAGTCAACAATTTCGTCTTGAAGCAGCTTGCGCAGCTTGTTGTGCGAGAGAGCGAGAAGAAGTTGGGCGTAGTGGATTGTTTGGTGAGAGAAGCAGCGTGATTGGGTGTAAGAATGGAGGTAGTGAGGCGAGGGTTTCATTAGGTAAGACCTCGATCCCTTGAAGAATTTCAACGAGAGCTTGTCGATGAGATTCAGAAGTCTGAATTAGATCATAAAGTGTCATTTTTACGGGTGATTGGTGAAGCTGTTTGATCATGGCTCGATGGGAAACTCCATTAGAGATGGGGTAAGCGGGTCCACGAACAACCACTTTGGGTGGTGGTGCGATCGGGATGGTGGAAGGAGAAAGAGAGGACGCAGGTGTGCTTTCTTTTGCTTTCTCGTTGTTTTTCTGCGCTCGAGTAGCAACACTAATCATATTAATCTCGTAGACCTGAGATGAGGAAGATGGTTGGGATAAATCATGGTCTTCAAGAGGTGGGGTTGTAATAATGATAGATCTTGGTGAGGCGGGGACAGATGGTATAGGAGAGGGGTGAAGCTAAAGGTCTCTCCCTTCGTAAGTTGTCTTTCTTAACCTTTCTATCTGAGAGAGGTGACTGACGAAGGATGGTTTTTAAAGCTTTGCATCCCTCCACATCATGTCCTGGTGTGCGGTGATAAGCGCAGATTTTAGACTCATCATAACCTATAGGTCGAGGTTTAGATGGGTCATAAGGTCTAAGTGGGGGTAGGGAAATGGTCGCATTCTCCACCAACATAGCAAGGATTTTGGCGTAAGATCCTTTGAGTGGGTCAAAATCGGAGGAGGATGAGGGCATTGGTTGTGCGGGTTTTGGTAATGTTTGGGCATGGTTGGTTCGTATGGGTGGTGGTTTAGCCAAGGGGTGTTGACACGTGGTTTTCACTAAACGTGGTTTCTTTGGCGCGGGAGCTACGTTAATTTGGTTAGATGATGAGGCTACGAGATAGCGTGGTAGCGGGAACAACCACGGAGAAAGGGAGTGACGAGAAAATAAATCCTTTGATGATGGAGTTTGTTTAGGGTTGATGGGTGGACAGGATACGTGGGGTGACAACGTTGATATATCCTTTGATCTCTGTATGGGTGTAGGAGGCGTAGGTTGTTTTGAAGAAAACGCAGGAGGTATGATATATTGATGCAAGGTGGAGGGATGAGGTCCCAATATGGAAGGTAGGTGTGACGATGATGGTTTTGATTGTGATAGAGGCACGGATGGAGTTTGTCTCCTAAGTGGCGGGGCGGCTTTATTTTTGGATAAATCTAGTCGCTTAGGCGGGTGTGTTAGGCTAGGTATTGGTGAGGTCCCAAGTGTAGGGGAAGATTTGGTTAGGTTAATAGAGGTGGATGAGATACTTGGTAGAGATTCGGGGGATGAAGATGAGGACATAGGCATTTTGAGTTTCTGTAAACACTTCGGGTATATGGTAGAGGTATCTGGATCGGTCATCTGCATTTGAGTAGAATAGGGGGTACTCAAACGTTCCCATAGGACTCGTCTATCTTCTGGAGAATAACAGTCTTCAGGCGTGAATTGTAAATTTTGTACGGAAGAAAGAGCGGGTTGTGATTCCGTCCCTTTGTGGGTGTGATACGGGGGTAGATGAGGCCTTTGTATCAATAGATGTTAAAGAGGTATTTGAGTCGTTGAAAAGATTTAGGCGATGAAGAACTAATAGGCGGGAGGGCATGTTTGAGAGAAGTGCATTATGGTTAAAGAATTCGGTGATGTCGGTGCGAGAGATTTCTCGTCTAAGGATGACAAAAGGAGTGGCGAGCCTTCCTCTTGTGCAGCAAGAGCGGTAGGAGGAGACGTTTGGGAAATAGATAAGTTAGATAACATCCGTTCGCAGTCTTGTAGGGATGTGGTATAAGAAGACTCATCGATGAGAAGAAAAGTCTGGGCAGTTAACTCCTTTATGGGTAAAGGAATGATTTCACCTTGGTTTGATGGTGGTGAAGGAGGTTCGGGCCCCTGCGTTAGTGAAGAGGCTTGATTCAAAATTTTCTCGATAGAGGCTTTTGGCTGGGAGTCGAAGACTGCATGGATCTCATGAACACTTTCCTCGGCTAAGATATCTGGTTTATATTCCTGTTAGAAGAGTGATTTGGGAATGGTTTGTTGAATATTTTCAGATTTCGGTTGGCAGGGGCATTAGGGTTATCGAGGGTTATATCACCTGCGTCAACCATTTCCTGCACTATGTTTTTCAACATCTTGCAGTTTTCATGACTATGTCCTTTTACGCGGTGAAAGTTACAGAAGTCATTTTCTTTGTACCAGGAAGGTATAGCGCGGGTGGAATCAAACCCGGAGTGGGGTTTAACAGGAGGCAAGGTGATAGCTCGGCTTTGAGCAATTTTCCAAGATGACACCATAAGTTTCTCCCGAGGAGTGTAATTGATGGGCTCGGCTTTGTACTTATAGGTGGTTTTGGTGGGGTATTAGACGGTGTTTGAGATTTGACCATCACCGCGTGGACAGCTCCTTTTGATTTGAAGAAGTGGATGCGTGAGGAGGGGTGGTGTTTGGCTTATTGGTAGAATCGGAGTTCGGAAAGTGGGGTTTTGTCTTGTGACCACAATTTCTCTTCTTCTAAGGCTCGAATTTCTAATTTAGAGCCATGGTAAAACCTCATCAAATGTACGGAAAGTTTGAATTTGGAGGGTAGGAGAGATGTGCTTAGCGCGAGGCCGCGTAAAAAGTTTGATAAGTTGACTGAGGCAAGGCATATGTAAGTTGGTTGATAAGGCCACGCCATCGTCAGCGAAATCTGCGATAGATTCGTCTTGGAATTGTCGGATGGCATAAAGGTCGGTGATAGATACTTTCTTGGCAATGTTAATGGAGAAATGATCCAAGAAAGATTGGGCTAGTTGGTTAAAGAGAAGATTGAGTCTTTGGGTTAAAAGCTTTGTACCACTCAAGCGGGTCTGATAAGGACATGGGAAAGGTGCTTGAGTATGAGGCATCATCATGAGCAATCAAATAACAAGCATGTCTAAATGATCATGAAGTGTTGTTGAGGATCCTCTTTACTATTAAAAGCGAGTAAATTTCAGCAACTCCCATTGAGGAGGATATGAATGAAGGGGACGAGAAGGGTGAATAGGCTCGACAAACTTGCTCGTATGTCGAAGGCGCTACGACTTCAAAGCGAAGCCTCAGTTATGCATTTTGTCCATCATTTGTTTGATGAAATCTGTGGTTGGATGAGATGAGGGTGCGGTTGGTAAACGGAGGCAAATTGGGCCAAGGGCCTCCATTAGACAATGGTGGGGTTAAGTGTTGATAAGGTATGGAGGATGAATATGTTGAGGCGACCCGAATAGGGATGTCCCATATAGGATGTTGAGGTCCTTTGGATACGTGTATGGGAATGAAAAGGTAGGCGGAGCTTGAGAAGGAAAGCTCGTGTGGATAGGTGGCGAGAGAGCAAGTCATGAAGCGGAGCGGTGCAAGAGAGATGAGGTAGGCGGCGATCGGTGGTAGTGATATGTGGGGTCAAGATTAACCAAAGGAAAGCTAATCATGTGTCGTATGAACCTCGAAGCCATCGGATTGGGAGCGGGGGCTAAAGATGCGGGAAGCAGCGAGGCGGTGTCATCGAGGCGGAGTGGGAGCTAAATGAGCAGCTATACTAATAGGCATACCAACAAGGAGCTGACCATCGGGCGTACGGTCAAGGGCATGAGACAAATAGTATTGTACAGCACTAGGATTAGCATCCAGAAACTTGGCAAATTCTTTATCTCCCACAGGAATTTTAGGAACCTCGCTGGTATCCGTAGGATTCCCCACAGAATGTGAAGGGGGTGATTCAGGAAAAGAAACAGAGCAAGCATGTGAAACCATGGCGGCGGCTTGCTTTCGAGTGATAACAACCATGGACAGGAGTTCACAGTAGGGTTTCAATCTGTCAGGAACAGAAACAAACTCAGACTGGTAAAATTGGTAGGTTGTTGGTTTGTCAGGAACTGGAAAAGACAGTAACCGATATCGGTCTAATAACCGATGTCGGTTATACTATAGCCGACGTCGGTCAGGTAACCGATGTCGGTGTAATAAGACTGGTATAAGAAAATATAAGAAGCTGCTGATTTGCTCAGTATATTTATCAAATTGTTCTAAGGTAATCACAGAAGACAGTGTATAACAGAGAAAACAGAACTGAAAAACAAACAAGATGCACACGCAAATCCAGAGACTAACCCTAGGGTCAATTTTAATTATTGTGGGCTTATGCCTTTAGACGTGGAATGATGTCAATCCTAAACAAAAGACTTAGGGGAAATGTCAAGTTTGTTTTGGCTCATAAGGTTACCTCAATCGGGCGGAGGAATACCGCGGAAAAGGGGGATGTTTGAGCTGTTGAGTTAATTGTGAAGTGATTCGGTATGTGTTGTGCAGTGAAAGTAAGATTAATTTCTTGTCAATACCGTGGATATCACCCCCACGTGTACGACCTGTTACTTAATCTACGTTCACTAGAATTGAAAAACAAAGCAGGAATGCAATGCACGTGTTTTAAACCCAAATCGAAAATTATGTTCGATGAAGCAAAAGAGATGACTTTCACTAATGCAAGATGTAAAAGCAAAGCAAGTTCTTTTACCGAAATTATACAAAGCCCTTGTGAATATCTTTAGAATAAAAAAAACAAGTATGCTCCTATATGAAAGCAAGCAAGAAATAAAGAAACCAAAAAAATGGTCCCATAAGGCGTGCCAAAATGTTTCACTCGGAATGTTTGACTTACGGGAATAGAGTTGCTTCTATCCTTTCATTCCTTTTAGAAAGCAGAGATAAGGGTTAGGGCTAGGAGGAATACTGTTGAATGTCGAGATGGTGTGCGCGTACCGTAGAGAAAGATCGAGTGGCTGCGAAGAACTCCTTTTTGTCTTGGAAGGACTACTGCAAATAAGAACACAAGACCACAAGATTTTGATTAGACAATAAATGAGAAAGCGCCTTGGGCCGGAAATATAAAACTTCCTTTCGAAGGTGGTGGTTTCCCTGCTAATATGAATTAACACCAAAAGGCGTAAAATATCAATTAAGTTGCTTTGTTGAAAGCAGGTAGGGAAAGGCTGATTTTGGTTTTGAACCACAATACCGATGCGGTTCTTGATAACCGATATCGGTAGGGTCTAGGATCTGTGGGTTAGTTGTGTTGTGGAGTGGTTGTTGTTGTAGGGTAGCTGTGTTGTTTGTAAGGCTGGTATATGGGTGATATTAGGTAATGAGATGATGAGAAGTAAATGAAGGATAGTTAGATGCAATATGTTTCCGGGTAGTGGATCTAGGAATGGATTTGTGAGGACTGTGATTCAAAAGTCTAAGAAGTATTATTAAAAGGACATGCAAGATGTAACTTACTGGTTATTGATGAAGATGCAGGTCCAAGAACTCTGATGACAAAGGCAGAACTGAGGTAGGATGGCCTGACACACAGAAGATGAGATATCTCCCTCCCGATGATCAGCTGAGTATCACAGGGCTCTGGTATCCAGTTGCAGTCTTGGGCTTGATCTCCTTTGCTGCAAACTCTTCTTGTCTCTTCACTTGTCTCTGCTCAGCCAAGTAAAGATCCGGATTCTCTTGATCGCTCCTGATGCTCTCTCTCGATCCAAAAATCCTTCGACCTCTATTTTTGGTTTGGGGAGCCCATTTACAGGGAACCGATGGCGGTTACGTAACCGACGGCGGTCGAGTAGGAACCGGTATCGGTAAGGAAAAAGTAGGCTATTTTTAGTAAAATAGCCCACTTTCCCTGCTTTTCTCCCGAGAGATTAGTTGCGGGCTTGGTCAAGTGACTAGAAGGTCGGTTTTGGGTGCGAGAAAGGGGTCATTAGTCATGGGTGTAGGTGTGGACCAAGTTATAGGTCTTAATTAGGTTAGTTTAGGGTTAGGACTAGGTCATGATGAGGTGGCAAAATGAGGTGGCAGGTAAGGTGATGTGGATTTATCAATTACAAGGTAATTAATAAATAATTGTGTAAGGTTTAGGTGATGAGGTTAGGTTGCGAAATGAGATGCGGGTCTTTATTACCATACCTAATTTTTCTCCTCAAAATCACCCAAGGCAATAAACAACCATGTTTATCCCTATCCTTATTTCTTCTCAATACCTAAGGGTTTCATGCATGTTCTGACCCATTTTCTTCTATCCATTTCTAATCATATTTTCAATCATTGATTGACTTCTTGTATCGCCCCATCGACACTCAAGGGGAATCCTTCATCCCGCTAATTTTTCCTCAAAAATTTATCTCGGTTATGCATGTATATTATATTTGAAGTGAAGTCACTAACTTTACCTCAAATAGGGGCAAATGTAGACACCTAAATTCTACTTTTGCAATCTTATTTCCAAAACACACGAAAATCACTCTTAGCTTTCCCAATTCCATTATAATTAGTGATATTTACTAATCAACCAATGTTTCTTGCCACTTTGGTTGGTTAGCAAGCACTTTGTTGATCACCAAATCCCATTTTCATTTAGGATGACATTTAATGGTGACTCGTAAACCAAACCCCTTTTCAAAATAGACAATTAACATTTATAAGCTAATTAAGCCTATTTTACCCTTGATTTGGTCAATATGCCTTAGTATTGACTCAAACCCCTCTTCCAACCACTCAAAACCACCCCATTCACCTCCACAACATCTTAGAAAGCTTCAAAATTCTATCCTAGCCTCCTAATTGACCCTAAGCGGTTGATTAAGGCTCCACACCTCTTAATCTCTTGGTAATTCACTAATTGTGATTAGCAAGGCCTAATCATGATTATCAATTCTAATCTAATTTGGGGATTTTATTCCAAGATGCACCAAAATACAAGTTTTTCCAAAAATTAAAACTATAAAAATAACTCACCTCATTCCTTTACACACACACCATGCTTTGATTTGCATCTCATATAATACATATGATTTCTAAGCCAAGTCCAATCCTTGCTTAAAAACTTCAACAAGGTTAGTAGATGAATAATCTAAAGTGACTTAACAAGTCATTTGGAGAGGTCATTTCACCATTGTTTGAGTAGCAACCATAACCATTTTATTGCCCCTTAGGTCTATTTAGGCCCATGTTAGGTAATTGATCATATTAGTAGGCATGTTTAGTTAGTTTTGCATTGTTTCATACTAATTAGGCATTATTTTAAGCTTCTATCTTAATGTTACATTCCTAGAATTAGATCCCTAGCTAATTAGGGTGCAATGGTGTTAACCTTCCTTTTTAGCTTTGTAGTAGCAACCATAACCATTTGATTGCTCCTTAGGTCTATTTAAGCCCATGTTAGGTAATTCGATCATATTAATGGGCATGTTTAGGTAGTTTTTGCATTGTTTCATACTAATTATGCATTTTTTTAAGCTTATATCTTAATGTTACATTCCTAGACTTAGAGCCCTATCTAATTAGGTTGAAATGTTGTCATCCTTCCTTGTTTATCTTTGTAGTTTGCTTTGTAGATTTTAGGGTGCATTCAATATTAACAATCTTGAGGACCTCCGAGAAACTTTGTATCAAGAGGCGGTGTAAGGGAAAAATTAGTGAGTTTGACTAAGAGAAAGGTTATGGAATCTTATTGGTAAGTTTATCCTCTTAGGAAAGATGTAACAAGACTTTAGGAACAGTAGTCATCCTTGGGAAAAGTTTCTTCACAATTTTTATGATAAGTATGTCATTCTAAGGTCTTAAGATAAAACCATCACTTGTAGGTGAGCATGTTTTTTAATAAAGAACTTTGGATTGAGTATATTTGTCTGATAATAGGAAGAAGTGATATTTAAATTATATTTTAGCTACATCATTATTTAAGAATCCTTAACAAATCTACGAGGCAAATAATTCCTTGATAGTATCATGACTTGTGGCATGCAATAAAGTGGTTTAGTGTTGAGAAGGTAAAATCAAGGAAAGTGGAGTATAGGTATGAAATATTAATAATTTAGAGGATCTTGAAGAAGGAATCAACAATTTCATACTCCCTAATTAGGCCCCTGAATCTTATACTTGGTGACAATATACTTAAGTTACCCCTGCATAGCACAAATACAGTGATACAAGGAGATAAGGTGGAAGAGGAAAAGTTTGAGTAATGGGGAGGCTAACTTGAAACTTGAATACATCTACAAAGTTAATTAAGAGGATAGGGAAGGTTATTAGTGAGAGGAAAGTAATTTAAATAACCCACATGGTTACAAATTCCTTGATTAACACATTGAGACCTATAAATGACATAGAAGAAGCTAGGGTTTTGATATAAAATTGAGTTAGAGCTACAAGATAGGGAGTGTGGGCCTGAAATTCACAAGGAATGATGGTAATAGGACATAAAAAAAGAGTATGAAAAAGGAATTTTGAGATTATAAGAGTCCAAATTTTTAGTTATTCAAGACATTCTTGAGAAAGGGCAATTAGCACGATCGAGACCTAATTGGGAAGGGTCATTTTAAAAGAAGTACGAGATAGGTAAGGAGTTCAAGCCTAACAATTTATACATGGTTTAAATTATAAAATGGGTGCTCAAAAAAATTTACTTGTGTTTTGAAATCATATTCCTTAGAATATATGGTTGAAAGATCTCTAAAGTAGGGCAAGTAGGAGTTTATAAACAAATAAAGAAAGAATTGGGTTTGAGAAAAAAATTAATGAGATGGGTGATAAAAATTGACATGCTCCTCATTAGGAATAAATGGTCCTTAAATATACTTCCACTTTGTTTTGGGTCAACCTAGCTTATCTCAGCCATGACTATTCCAGTGTATGCTCTTAAAGGCAATTAGAGGGAAGTTTAAGAAAAATAAGAACAAGATGACTAATTCTTGAGTTTTAACCCAATTTGATGGTGTAATTAACATGTTGGGAGGTTTAAAAATATATCTCAAGCACTAAATAAGTTAATTTGAACATATAGAGAAAATTGGTAGTTTTAGGGGTTATTAAGTTGTGTGGAAAAAACAACTTGCAAGCTACTTAGAGTTTGATTGGATTTGTTGAACTAAATAAATTGATTGAGTGTGTTGAAAAATAGGGTATGTTATACATTATTTGGTATCAGAGTGGAGGAAAAGAGATTTAATAAGTTGGGAAATAATTGATACAAGGTAAGAAGAAGAAAGATAAAAGATTGACAAGAAGATGAGTAAAGAGAAGAGCTTAGAACTAGTCATAGGGCATGGTTATATGATGCCCAAATGGATGAAAAACTAGTTATAGAGAGTGATAAAATCAAGAAAAAATAAGTGTATGAGAGAATAAAAGCACAAGAATAGAAGCAAAGATTGGAAAAGATGATGGAAACAAGGAAAATGTGTAGAGAAAGAGAATTAAAGGCTACTTAGGCCTTATAAATCATATTTGACTGATGAGTGGGATGAGGAAGAACCAATAGAAAATATGGTTCAAGGATCGATAAATTTAATGAGGTACAAGAAAAGAGAACAAGAAGAGAGAGACGTGAAAATTAAAGAGGAAAGGATGAATAAAAGAGATATGTGGTTTTAATACGAGATCACAAAGTTGAAACAAGATGTAGAGAAGTGATGATGCTCATGGAAAAAGAAAGAGAATAGAAAATAAAAGAGATAGGGATAGTGATGAGAAAGAAAGAAAAGTGTCTAACTAGATATATTGTAGAGAAGAGGCTATGGAATCTTACTGGTAATTTAATCCTCTTAAAAATATGTAATAAGACTCTAGGAAGATTGGTCCTTGGGAAAAGTGTGTTCATAAGTTCTATGAAAGAGTATGTCATTATAGGGTTTTAATACAAAACCCTCATTGTAGGTGTGTAAGTATTTGAATAAAGAAGTGTGGATGGAGTATCTTGGTCCCATAAAAGGAAGAAGTGATATTGACATTGTATTTTAGCTTCATCATTGTTTAATAATCCTTAACAAATATTTGAGGCAAATAATTCCTTGATAAAGAAATTGATTGGTGCGGTGCAGCGGTGGTTTAGTGTTAAGAAGGTAAGATAAAGGAAAGTGGAGTCTAGGTATGAAATATTAAGAATTTATAGGAGCTTGAAGAAGGAATAAACAAGTTCATACTCCCTAATCAAGCCCCTAAATCTTAGACTTGGTGACAAGATACTTAAGTCACCATGCATGGTACAATGATACAAGGAAATAAGGTGGAAGAGGAAAAGGTTGAGTAACTGGGAGGCTAATTTGAAACTTGAATACCTATACAAAGTTAATGAAGAGGATAGGTAAGGTGATTAGTGATAGGAGAGGAATTGAAATAACCCACATGGTTACAACTTCCTTCAATTAGCACATTTAGACTTGTACCATTGTAGAAAAAGCTATGGTTTTGATATAAAATAAAGAGTTAGAGCTACAAGATACGGAGGGCGGGCCTGAAATTCACATGGAAGGATGGTAATATGCTAATAAAGAGGATTAAAAAGGAATTTTGAGTTTCTAAGGGTCAAATTTTGAGTTATCCAAGATAATCTTGAGAAAGGGGTTGAGGCAGTCAAGATCTTCGGGAAGGGCCATTTTAAAAGGTAGTAGGAGATAGGTAAGAATTTCACACCTAGAACTTAATACATAGTTTAAATGAGAAAATGGGTGCTCAAAAGGTTTTATTTGTGTTTTTAAAGCCCGTGATTGAGAAGATATGGTTAATGGAGATCTAAAGTAGGGCTAGTAGGAGTTGATAAGAAAGTAAAGCTAGAATTGGGTTTGAGAAAGAAAGTAGATGAGATGGGTGATAAAAATTGGCATGCTCCTCATTAGGAATAAAGGGTCCTTAAATATAATTCCAAATTTTTTTGGTTCAACCTATCTTATCTCAACCATGATCGTGCCGATTGCACACTCTTAAAGGAAATTAGTGGGTAGTTTAAGTAAAATAAGAACAAGTTGACTAATTATTGAAATTTAACCCAATTTTATGGGGGAATTAACATGTTGGGAGGTTGAAAAAAGGTATCAAGTATTGAAGGAGTTAATTTTAACATGTAGAGAAAAGCTGTCATGTTTTAGGGGTTCTTAAGTTGTGCGGAACAAGCAAATTGCAAGCCAATAGTGTTTGGTTGGATTTTTGAAATAAATAACTTGGTTGAGTGTGTTGAACAATAGGGTATGCTTTGCATCATTTGGTATCAAAGAAGAGGAAAATATGTTGAAGAACTTAGGAAAGAATTGATATAGTATAAGAAGAAGAAAGAGAAAAGATTCACAATAAGATGAATAAAGAGAAGATATTAGAACCAGTCATAGGTAATGGTTATGTGATGCCCAAATGGATGAATAAACTAGTTATAGAGAACAATGAAATCAAGGAAAAACAATTATATGAGAGAATATGAGAATAATAATAGAAGAGAGGATTGGAAAAGATGATGGAAACAAGGAAAACATGCAAAGAAAGAGAATTGAAGGCTACTAGGCCTTATAAATCATATTTGACTGATGAGTGGCATGAGGAAGAACCAAAAACAAAGATGGTTTATGGAATGATAGAGCTAATTATCTACAAGAAAATAGAACAAGAAGAGAGAAACAAGAAAATGAAAGAGGAAAGGATGAAGAAAATAGATATGTAATTTCAGCACGAGATCACGAGTTGAAACAAGATATAGATTAGTTGATGATGCTCATAGAAAAAGAGAGAGAAGAGAAAATAAAAGAGATAGGGATAGTGATGAGAAAGAAAGAAAAGTGGCCAGTTAGACAACTTGTAGAGAAGAGGAAAATAAATCAGCTGAAGATAAGGATAAAACAAAAAGAAATAAGACTGAGACATATGGAAAAGAGGATGAGTAAGAAAGAAATAAAAGTGATCAAAGTGATGGTGCTAATAGAGAATAAGAGTGAGGATGATGAGATAATAGAATCATTTTTTGGTTCTCTTTAGATGGATGGATATGATGAGAGCATTTTTTATGTAGTGAAAGAGGAAGCAGAGTTTAAGAGAGAACAAAATGAAGTAATGTTAAGAAAAGAGGAACCTAAAGAGGCAGTGCCAAACTTCCCATTTTTGAATTTAAAAATGTGTGTAGATGTGTGTTTGTAGGTATAAATAATGACCTTGATATAGAATAAGAAATAAAAAGATAATAATTCAAGAACAAGAAGATGTGAGTGAACAAGATAATGTATTTGTTAATGAAAAATTCAAGCAATTGAAAGTAGAAATAGAAGCCTTGGAGCATGCTATAAACATAGTGAAACCATGTTGAAAAGAGATAGAAATCGGTTCCAAGATGGAGGAAGAGGTGTATTATGAAGAGAATAAAGTCATAAATGATCAATTTAAAGAGGAGCAACACCAACAAGAACAAGAGGAATATGTGATTATTAAAGAAGAAGAAGAAGCCTATGAAGTACAAGACCTCACTCATGAAGATAAAGAGAACTAGGAAGATCAAACTAAGAAAATGATGAAAGCAATGCGAAAGAAAAACTCGAAGATGAAGATCAAATCTTGTTGGGCCCTAAAAAGTGCTAAGTGTTGGAGTGTGTGTACGATACACACAGCCGTAGGGAAATGTGCGCAAGAAAAAAATATGGTGAGCGCGTGCATGGATGAATATATTCACACACAAGAGTACGAGAAAAGGGCACTCAAGGATTGCTTCTAGAAGGATTGAAGACTTAGAAAATTTTGAGCAAGATGCTAAATATAGAGATGGAGTGAGTGACATGCAAGAGAATATTCCATGCAGGAAGAGTCTATTTTTGGAGCATGGAACTAGTAGTTCAAACTGGAGTATGAAGACTTGGAGGCTACGTAAGGCTATTTTTGGACAAGTAGAAGATCAAATGACATGCAATGTTTTGAGCTAATAATAGGATTGGAACTGAAGTTATCTATAAGAGATCTATTGTTAGAAGATATTTCATGCTCCCTTGTTATCTTTGTAAGTGGCACATGGCTATTCTTATCATGCAACCTATTTTGAGGATGCATAGGCGGTGAAGGGAAAGTCCCCACCCCTATAAATATGTATTTATTTGCATGGATTTAGTATCCTATGAATTCTTGTAAGGTTATGTTGTTGGTTTATGGGTGCACATGACCTATGATGATACTCTTATGTATGTATTCAACTTCTTTGTTTTATAGTGATTAATACAATGGATCTATGTGGTTGGATATTGGTTATTGACTCATCTGTAATTGGAAATTGCATAGTAAATCTGATCTTAATCCATGTTTAATCCTCATGCACTATGTTTGTGAACTAGATATAGTTTATATTATGATTTATACTTGATTATTGTTTATTGATCTAGAATACTTGGGTGATCATGCTAACACCTTGAGAAATCTTCCATAAAGAGGGACCTAGTACCCTTGCGTGCTTCGGGTGAGCACTCAATTCTTCTCGAGTGATGTGCCAACATACCTTGGGATGTGTGGTAAAATAAAAGAATAATTTTATTCTATTTTTGGGACCTCTTTTCAAGTTACTGTAAGGATGTTGCATGATGAAGATGTATCGGTTGAATTTGGCCAACATTGAAAGTTGGATTGATGATTTAGAGGAAGAGTTTTCTCACATATTTTACATTGGATATAAATTTGATGCACACATGGGTTGAATAAATATATATCATGAGCTCTATGAGACATTTATCAACTATTTTCCCATATAGTTTTATGAGTGGTTAGTAGGATATGCATTGAAGAGAAATTGGAGGTATAGAACAATTGTATGGAATCAGGAAGATTACCAGACTCTACATGATGCTGATTTGGCTTGGACACATGTTGTAGATCACTAGTGGAGTGGTGTTTTGCATAGTTACACTTTGGAATACATTGTTTTGACTTATTCCTATCTAGAGGTTGTTGAGTTTTAGTTCTTGCATGAACCCAGAGGATCTTATTTGCATGTTATCCCTTTAGTGATTAAGATCTTGATTGTGACTCTATATTTGGAAGAGTGACCTATGAATAGTTAAATCCCACCATGTGGGGAAGGAGTAGTGTGGTGAAAGATGGTGGACCAAGCATTAGAGAGAAAGACAAAAGAAGAAAGGTGGATTAAGTATAATGAAGCGTGAGAGAGGGAATTAATGAAGAGACATGACATTGAGGAGTCTTTGGAGTTACAGAGAGAGATGGATCATGAAGGATTTGGGGCTCACGTGGAAGATGTGGATCTAGAGAATATGGTTCTCCCATCCTTAGAAATCATGGTATATGGTCCCCCTTATATTTTGATGAGAGCACATCTGAGGAAGAATAATTAAGAGTCGTGAGATGTGCATTAGATCTAGCCTAGTAACGTAGCACTTACACTTGGTGTTCCAGTCCCTGAGATAGTTTTTGAGAATCAAGCTAGTGTAGGTACTTTAGTAGAAATAGGTAGCTTTCATTTCCCTTTGAATACAAGAGTTTTTTAGATGGATACACAGTCATCCTTGTTTATTGGTTTTACTTGGTGGCACTATATTTGATGGCGTGTCATTTACATAGAGCTTGGGCACGCAGAACATTAGTAATACATCTAGAAGTAGCACAACTTCACAGCCATGGGATTAAATTTAGTACAACATACACAAGGAAGAACATCCTCTATTCCGGTGCCCACTACATGAGGAGTATTAGGAGGATCACGTGGAGGGTTAGTGGATTTGGTGGAGGAGGTGGGGAGAATACTTTGGAGGTAATATAGTTTTGGATATGGTTGCATGGTCCACACCAACCCCAAAGTTTATTATGAGATGTCTCTTTACCTACCGAATACAGAGGAATTGAAGATGGATTGAGGACGTGCATATGTGTGAGATACTATGGCACGCTAAGGGAATTACCACTAAAGCGAAAGGTAATTTGATTTTCTAACTACTTTGCAAGGGCGCATAGTTGGTACATGAAGTATCATCCAAACTAGACTTGTGTAGACTATACCACACTATGTGATGTTTTCTTAGTTAAGTTCCATATACGAGTTTAAACAGAAAAGTGTCATCACGTTAAAGGATATCAAGCAGGCATGTATGAAAGTGTAAGGTAGTATGATGCATGGTTTTAGACTATGTTGTCTTATAATATCTATCCTAGTCAACATGATCAATGGTTTGTTTGGGGTTTGATGATACCTTTCAAAGGGAACTCTCACAAAGACATTTACAAATCACATGAGGAACTTTGGAGGTAGCTCTATGTGTGATTAGAAGCATAGACACTGGACTTAGCCATTCTTAGAAGCTGTAAATTACATCTATGGTAAAATAATAAGAAGATTTGTCATCAAATAATTTAGCCCATGAGATGTACAATTATATTTGGTGCACAAATTTTGAGATAGAAGGACATAATAAGGACAATTTCCCTCGTAAATGGTGCACGCCATGTTGCTCGATTGTGAAATCTATCATCTAGATCATGATTCAAGTAGGTACCCCTCTATTGTAGTGCACATGATAAGAATAACATGTCTTTTTATTGTAAGATTTGTAATTCTACCAATCATTATACCTAGAATTTCAGATTGATTCAGATTCATTATGCCATTGAAACTAGTGTATGTCATACCGGTGGTGTTAAATAATTCTAAGGACAAGGTTAACATTATAATCATAAACATAATGAAGGGTGATCGATGGAGATGGTAGAGGTATAGGTCATCGTGGAGGATTCGGAGGCTAAGGTCAAGGTAGTGGAAGAGGTGAAATCCCACGAGGAACTTGTTTACAATGTATCCCCTTGATCATTATAGGTGGGAATGCCCTGAACATTATTTGTTCATGGTATGGAAAAAATCACAAGTTTGAGGAATGATCGGATTTATATGAGCATATGAGCAAGCATAAAAAGTAGGATAAGGACGTAGGAATGGTTAGAGTATAATGCATTGTGGAAGATCGGTTAATGTCAAAGTTACACCGACCCTAAGGTAATATACCGTCTTGGTAACTACACGTCTTTGAGGCTATGCATGTGCTCGTGATACTCCAAAATAGAAACCTATTATTACAAAACAAGAGTTATTACATGAAAAGTATCCAAATCCTACCCATTAGAAGGAATTTTATTAAGAAACTATGGAGGTTATTAGAAATTTGTAGGGTGAGATACAATGCTTGAAGGAAATATAAGTCAAGAGTAAATTTGAGGTAGAAGTAGTCAAGCTCCCAAAAAAAGATGTTGATGATTTTAATGAGGTTTGTAAGTTGTTACGCTAAGAAAACATCATTCCTTTGTTAGGGAATGGTTAAGGGAGAAGATACCGCATGCACCATAGTTCCACATGAGATATAAATATTGCATGCAAACTTACCACCTCGAGTCTTAAATATGATAAAGAGGATCACCTTTGAATATAGTTGTTGATGGATGGCTACTGAGTAACATTTTGATTGATACAGGTGCATAAGTAAATGTAATCACCTTGCACATGTTGAATTAGATGGGGAGGCCATTATTAAAACCATCTTCAAATGTGATGTATATGGAAAAACATGACTAAAGCCATGATAATTTGAGTATTGAAGGATGATATTATTACTATACAAGGGTCCAAGTTTATTGGGGACTTTAAGGTCTTGGTGCTTGTAGAAGTAGATAGTTTTCAGATTTACTTAGGCAGCCCTTGGTGCTACGTGAACAATGTTGATTTGTGCTTCAATAAAGGTTATATCAATTTTGAGAATAAAAGAGGACCAAGTGATAATTCCTTTGTGAGATGGAAAAACTACACCTTATATAGAACCATTGAGTGAAGAGGATTTGAACTGAATTTGTGTGCACACCATTATAGATCTTTAAATAATTGAGCCATCTAAGAAAGGTGTTATTCAATGGGATGATGCACAATCTATGAGTGATATAACCAACATTTCTTGTGACAACTGGGCACATGGGACTTAGGAAATGACTAGGCATGAGATAAAAAGTACATTAACGTGCATAGGTAAGTCTCACTATGTTAGGTTCTTAGGATGAACTTAGGTACCAAGGTACATTGGTGAAGGAATCCTGATGTGTTTTTACACACTATGGAAGCCTAGTGAATAGATAAAGTGGAGAGAATGAATATTCTTGTATATACCTTTATGAGGATAGGAACATGTTGGTGGATTGCACATAGAAATAGTATTTTAGAGTGAGAGAGGTGAGAATAACCTTCTCCTCTAGATTTCTTAGGAGCAATGCCTCTACTAAGACATGTGAATTTATTTTGGAGGGCCCGACACCTCGCATCATGTTCAAAAGTGTGAGATAATTTGGATAGAGGGTGGGAGGCCTTACCACCTTCATTATGGGCGCATAAGTTTTACTTTACTTTTTGCATGGCTACGTGTGCACATGGTATGTTTATGTAGACATGAATTGAGAAATAGGAATTGGTTAAAAATGACTATAGGTATGATTAAACCTTTGACTATTTTTCTATTAAACCTCCAATGAATGAGGCATTCCAAATTACAAAGCACTTGACTATGGGAGTATTTCAAAGGATGGGGAGATTATTCAATAATTACTAGGTGAGTCAAATGTGGGTGCATTCTATGAAGAAGAAGAGATAGATGAAGAAAACTTGGGTCCCTAGTTAGAAAAAGAAAAAGATAAATTGGTTTAAATGATTGATGATGAAGAAGTAGAGAATTTGGATGTTGATCATACTTTGGGTATGTGAGGTCTTTGGATAGTGAAGATGATCATGCACATGTGTATCATGAGCCTATCAAAATTAATAAGGTCAACATTGGGACATATGCTAGAACCTAAAGAGGCCATTATTGGTGATTATTGGTCTAACTTAGAGGTTTACAAAATAATTGAGTTGTTGCATGACTTCTCGGACTTATTCCTTAGAGATTATCATGAGTTAAAATGGGTACATCACTCTTTGGGCAAGATGAGGATCAAGATAAAGTATAGTGTGAACCCGGTTAGGAAGAGGCCTTATAATCAATCCTAATTTGAACATCAAGGTAATGGAAGAGATATATAAAATGTTGAAATCTAGAATCATTGAGCTTATTAAGGAGTTAAATTGGGTTAGCACTATGGTGATAAGCATAAATAAATATGGAAGGATAAAATTTGTGTAGATTATAGGGATTTTAATGCTACATGTTTAATACATCCCTTTCTCACACCATTTACTAAGGAAATCTTGGAAGGCATCACGAGGCATGAGATCTACTTCTTCACCGATTGATTTTTTGAATATCATCAGGTGATGATTGCTAAGAAAGATCAAGAAAGACAACTTTCACCACTGAATTGGGAATTTTTGCATTCAAGCTTATGTTTTTTGGATTGAAGAATTCACCTGTAGTATTTTGCGTGCATTATTATGCAAGCATTCCAAGACTTTATTCGTAAATTTTTATAGGTTTACTTGGATGATTGTAAATTTTATGGGCTAGTAAAATACCATTGTGATAATTTAAAACTCAAGTTTGAGAGGTGTTGAAAATTAATCATATCCCTAAACATCAAGAAGTGTGTCTTTTCTACACCCTTTAGAAATCTCTTGGGGCATATCAAATGTAAAGAAGGCTTGTTAGTAGATCCTATTAAGGTTGTTATCATTTTGGGCTTAGAGGAACCTACTAACAGAGTGAGGTGCATGGATTCTTAGAGCACATAGGTTATTAAAAATTATTTATCAAGGGTTATGCTAGGATATTTGCACCCTTAGAGGAATTATTGAAGAGTAAGGGAACTTTCCATTGGGGTGAGGCGTAATAACGTGCATTTGAGAAATTAAAGGAATGACTTACTTTATGCGCATATTCTATGATTTCCTTCATGGAATAAACCATTCCATGTGCATTTGGATGCCTCTAGCATGACCATTGACACAATATTAGCCCATCCTGGAGAGGGTATTGTTGATCATCTTATTTTCTTTGTAAGAAGAAATTGACCCTTGTTGAACAAAATCATACAACTATGGAAAGCATTTGTAAGCATTGCATAAGTTTAGAAATATTTGTTGGAAATTTGGTTCATATTTTATACTAATCACATGATCCTTAAATATCTAGTCAATAAGCCCATTTTTCAAGGGCACATATGCAAGTGGATTCTCTTGTTCCAAGAATTTGACTTTACACTAGTGGTAAAGCCATAAAAGATTTACTCAGGACTAGATCATTTATAAAGGATTAAATCAAGTGAGGACACATAGAGCATTAAGGATACCATGTTGGATGCCCATCTTTTCTTCTTAAACTTTGCACCCTATGATTTAGAAGATATTGCTACATTCTTACAAACAGGTGTGGCTCCTAAAGGGATGAAGGATTTGGAGAAGAAACAAGTTGCTATATGTGTAGCACCCTACATGTTAATTAGTGGAGATTTATAATGTTGGGACATGATAAGGTTTTACATCGGTGTGTACTTGAGCATGAGCGTACTTCCATTATGCATGAATCTCATGATGGGATCGTAGGTGGACATTATGTAGGAATTGCTACCACGCACAAGTAACTATTTACAGGACTTTAGTGGGAAACAATTTATAAGGATTGTATAGAATATTGTAAGGTATGTTATCATTATTAGTGCCTTAGAAAGCACGGGCATGGAAATCAAATGCCTTTGAGGCCTATTGCTAGTACGAGACCTTTTGAAAAATGGGCAATTGAATTTGTGGGCTCATATTTCCCCACCCATGCGCATAGGACTAGATCATGCTACATTATAACTTGTACATATTATCTTACAAGGTGGGCGAAATAATGGCTACAAAGGATTTCACGATAGCTACAACAACAAGATTCTTATGGGAGAACATAATCAACATGTATAGATGTCTAATAAGTTTTACAAGTGATATGGGCACTCATTTTTATTAATGAGACCATATGGACACTATTGGAAGAATTTATGGTAACACCATAAAATAATGCCCCATCACCCACAAACAATGGAAACTACTTAAGCTTTCAACAAGATATTGGGCCATACATGAAAAATATTGGTGATGTTGAAAAAAGGATTGGGATGATAAAGTCTTTGTTGTAATTTGGGCATACATAATAACTTACAAAAGATTGAACAAATCCACACCCTTTCAATTGGTGTTTGGCATAGAGGTTGTTCTACCCATGGAATTCATGTTACCTTCCTTGTGTATTATGCATGTGAAGGAGGATTGGATGATGAAAAGGCACTTGAAGAGCACATTGATAAACTGATGCGGTTTGATTAAAGGTGTTTTATCGCTCTAGGTGGAGCCAAAAGATAGGAAAGGCCAAGTAGAAGGCATGACATGATAGGCATATTAAGAATAAGTAGATTGAAGTTAGACAAATGGTACTTCTATATGATTCAAAAATTTTGTCCCATCTTGGAAAGTTCAAGTGCATTGGTTTGGACCATATGTTGTGACTTACATACTTAATTCAAGTGCATGCCAGTTACAAGCATTGGATGGGACATGGTTTCCTAGTTATTTCAATGGGAGTAGGTTGAATCCCTACTATAAATAAGTCTTATTGGTGTTTATAATAAGGTAGTATTTCCATTAGATTAGAATTCCTTTAATGCATTCCTTTATATGTGTTTCCTTTCAATGTTTTTATGCTTTTTCAATTTAGTTTAGTGTTTTGTTATCATAAGTGCACTTGTGTACGCGTTATTGATTACTATATATAAATATCATGCATAGATAACCACACATACATTTAGTGTGGGGTAGAAGGAAAGAAAGATGGTGCGGGAGGAGTTGAGATTTAAAAATACCTAAATTACTAGAGGAGCGTGTGTATCGATGGTGATGTTGGTTGCTGAAAAATGGTGATAACAAGGAAGATGCCAAAGGGAAATTCCACGTACGAGTTAATGAGGGCACATGGCAACATGAGGTAGGCAGTGACATGGATCACTACTTGGTATAAGGTGCATATGTGGATTTACTTCAATACATAGTGCACGCATGAGGAGGTATGTGGTTGGTGAAGTAGTTTACACACCAAAAGGTTGTAGTTGGTATGCATGTCGGATGTGTGGTAGAAACATGCATGAAATTGCATAAATGATAGGAAAAGGTGGGAAAGATCAATTTAATGCAGATGTATAGTGATAGTTGGTGAGAAATTAATACGGGTAAAAATTAACACACTATAAAAGGAGTTTCAGGGTAAATCATTTTTACCTTACCTTGCATGAATTTGTGGATAGCTATTATATGACCTAGGAAAAATATGATGATAAACATGCACCATAGGGAAAAGTGTAACACAACCGAGTGAGGAGAGTTATTTTGGAAGGATTCTTGTAGATTGGACGATGTGGTGTGGGTTTTGGTTCTCTTTGGTTAAGGTTTTACAAATTAGGGCATGAAATTGAAAATTTAAACAAAGTACAATGGTGTTACACCTAGGGTTTATAGCAGGAGGGTTAAAGTGTCAATAAAAGCAAGGCACAAGGTAGAAGTTTGATTTTACACATTTAAAATGACACCAAAGAAAGTGGTAACTGCGTCACCAAAGAAGAAAGGAAAGGGAAAAGACAAGCCAACCCCCAAAGTGGATGTTCAAGAATAATAGTGATCAGAAATACAACACCCAGAAAGAGTCCTAATGGGAAAAGAGTGGGCATCCCATGTTAGGAGTATGACAGTTAGTGATTATAACCATTAGACAAACCTAACAGTGTGTGATATGGTGAAAAAGCTCATTCAGCCAACTAATGAAATAATCCTAGATGATAAACCGATGTGTGATGATAGGGTGAAAAGGGTATTGAAGAATGTTGGACTATTGTAGTTGTATGAGCTTCCTTTCTTTGGGAATCCTGAAAGGCTATATCAATGGTTAATGTCATGCGTGCATGAAGACTACTTTTATTTTGTAGGAAAAAGGATGCACATCACTACGTGGTTGATTAAAAAGTACATTAGACTCATTAATACTGGTAACTCATTTGATGATGATTTAGGTAATGATGAAGAGGTGAAGAAAGTTGCCAAGTATTTTTGATGCAAGAAGAAGGCGGGCGTGCATTTGATATTGTAAAGTTGAAAGACCCTATCATGAAGATGGCCGTGTATTTTCTCACCAAGCTAAGTTGGTAGGAGAGATGGACACAAGTAAATAAAAGGTGGCTTTATGTATGTAAAAAATATATTAAGGAACCATATACAACATATATTCCTTTATAGCTGAAGATATTATTGATGTTGCACGTGATGGTGACAAGATCATGTTTGGGAATATTTTTATTATGATAGTGTTTTCAGATATTGGGATGCCTGATGGGAGTATCCTGTAAAAAATCCCTACCCTGTAAAATGATTTGTAAATTATACTTGCGATTCTTTAACACCTGACTCTACAAGGTGTTGGTGGATAAATGGTACAAACGAATGAATGATGCATTCGATGCTGAGTGGAGTATTCAAGAGTAGTTTCTCACTCTTGTGGATGGGGTTACCAATTTTTCTATGTATCAACAACTTTTCATTGGGAGCTTTATGTTGACTGATGGCACTAAGATCTCATGGTGAAAACTATCATTTTTTTCATAGCATAGTACTTCCAGAGTGCTATGAATAGATTCAAGGAGGTGCAGAAATTGAGGTATGATTTGAGTGAGATAGATAAGGAGCACCATGAGATGTTACAAAACTTATCTACCCCAAGAAGCATGCTTATGAGGAGAAGTATGTTTCAGAAAGCATACATTTGATGAAGCCAGTAACTTTTCCAATAGCTTCAGTGGATGCAACAAGGATATATATTTATCTAAGGCCTTAGTTTGTGGATGGAGCATTCATAGAAGATGATGTAAGCATTCCTGAGGAACCCTCTACACATAAGAAGGTTGAACCAAATAATAAAGGGCACAAAGAGACTTCTACTATAAGTAGAAGTGAGGGAATGAGCTAAAATAGAACTCCAGTTCTAAGCACGCCCATAGGATAAACCTCAGAAAGGAAGGAGGTACAAACAAGCACTTATTTTAGGAGGAATCCTGCTAGGAGAAGGTATCTAGTGTAAAAGAAACAAAAGATAGTCCATAGCTCAGATTCTGAGAAGACAGAGAGCTAGGGGGAAGAAGACGAAGCTGAGAGTGAGGAAGAGTCGGTTAAGAAGCCAATTCCATGGGTATATAATGTTGAGGAATCAGATGATGAAGAATAGGATGAGGGCTTCAAGGATGACCATGTAATAGATGTGGATGGAGAGGGTATTGGCTTAGCCAACACACATGTAGTCGGGAGAACCCGAGAGAAAATAGAAGATCCGAAGATAAGTGCACTCTCGACCCGAAACTAGAGTGTAGAGTAGAGAAAGAGGTCACAAATATTATAGAGAACCTGGTGGAGCATGAGGTGGCTCAGAGTGAAAAGAAAGAAAGAAATGAAGAAGAGTGGAGTGTTGGATAGGAAAGGATCATGGGTGGAGAGTCGCTCCCTTCTTGTAAGTTTCCTGTTGCTTGTGGATCTTGAGAGTGATAGGGGTTACAAAGGGGGCTTATCCCCCTTGCGGGGTCCAGGGGGATGCCCCCACCATAGGGGGTCAAGGACCACATTCCTTGACAAGGGTTTGGGGAAACACCCTTGAAAGCCACATTTTGTATGTATTTATGCATTGTGAAATCTGGACCATTCATTATTAGGTCACAAATCTAACAAATGGCTTTACATGTTTCCCCAAAGCGATAAAACCCTAATATATTTAAAGTTTCATTATGTATAAGGCTCATTGTAATCATGGTGACATCATGAGAGAGAGTTTTGCGGGGCTGAATAATAAGGATTGGTTATTTCGGTGGTTGTAGCCTATTTTGGGAACCACGTTAAATTTGTCTCTATTTTATTACATATTTTAATGTTTTACATTTTCTGCTTTATTCATTACATGCCTTTTTATCTGTACAACTAGTTATAATCCTAACAATTGGTATCGAGAGCACATTTGAGATTTTTCTGTTGGTAGTATACTCACAAAGGGATTTATCTTTAAGTGGGAGAAGCAACAATGGAAGAGGAGAATAACTTCGGTGTTGAGAAGTTTGATGGCCATAATTACTAGCTATAGAAAATACATGTGGAATATTACATGTATAAAAAGGATCTATACCTATCACTAGGAGGGGATAACATGAAACCCTCAACCATGTCTGATGAGGAGTGGAAGGTTCTAAAAAGGAAGGCTCTCGGTGCGATTCGATTGAGTCTAACATCATCTGTAGCTTCAAATATCTCATAGGCGAAGAGTATGGTAGAGTTGATGAAAACCCTAGCTAATTTAGATGAAACACCTAGTGCATACAATAAAGTTTATTTCATGAAAATATTGTTTAATCTATAAATGCAAGAAGGTGGATCTGTATCTAGCCATCTTAATGATTTCCAAACTATTGTAAATCAGTTAGATTCAGTTAATATCCCATTTGATGAGGAGGTTAGAGCATTATTATTCCTATGTTCTTTTCCCAAAAGTTGGGACAACTTAGTAATGGAAGTTAGTAATCCATCATCTACATCTCTTAAATTTAAAGATGTAGTTAGTGTCATTTAAATGAGGAAATGTGCGGGGGGAAAAGTACAAGGGAAAATTATTCTTCGTAAATGTGCTGAATATGGAGAGTAGAGGGAGGATCAAGGAAAAATCAAAGAGTAAGGCGTGTGGGAGATCTAAATTGAAGATGGGAAAATCCAAATATAGGAGTAGAGGAGTTACTTGTTGGGCTGTGGAAAGAGAGGACATGCTAAAAAGGATTGTTGGTTCAAAGAAAACTAGCCTAAAGTTATTAAAGAGGAAAATCTAATAGGTAATATTGTTTAGGATTCTCTTATACTTTCTCTTGATACTAGAGTAGAATCTTGGGTAATAGATTCAGGTGCCTCTTTCCATGCAACCCCTGATAAGGGATATTTTAGAGAGTATGTCCAGGGAAATTTTGGATAGGTTTATTTGGGTGATGATGAGTTGTGCAACATTGTTGGGAAGGGAAATGTACACCTGAAATTACAGAATGGAAATACATGGATATTGTGAGATGTGAGGCATGTACATAGCCTTAAGAGAAATATCATCTCTATAGAATAGTTGGGTGTTGAAGGTTGCAGAGTCACATTTACTCTAGATGTTTGTAAGGTTTCAAAGGGTTCCTTGGTAGTGGCATGAGGTAAGTAAGCGAGGCACTCTTTATTTGTCTACATGTATATCTAATTCTTCTACCATATTTTCTACTTCAAATGAGGATGTTAGCGTGTGGTATAGTAGATTGGGACATATGAGTGAGAATAACATGAAAATTCTACAAGAAAAAGGTAATTTTAAATCTTGAAGAAATTGGACCTAGAGTTTTGTGAGCATTGCATTTTGGAAAACAAAAAGGAGTTAGATTTCTTAAGGTAAGGAATACCAAGAAAGAGAAAAAGTTAGATCTAGTTCATACAGATGTGGGGCCAGCTCAAGTTGCATCTCACGGTGGTTCTCTATACTATGTCACATTCATCAATGATGCCACAAGGAAGGTATGGGTATCGTGCATTAGCGTAAGTCTAACGTCTTGGATAAATTTAAGAAATGGAAAACACTTATTTGAGAATGAATGTGGTTTTAAATTGAAATGTTCAAGATCGATAATGGTGGTGAGTACTACACTAAGAAATTTAATGATTATTGTTCCTTGAATAGGATTCGTAAAGAGAAAATAGTTCCCAGGATTTACGCAACAAAATGGTGTTAGTGAGATGATGAATAGAAAAATTATGGAGTGTGTACGGTCAATGAGATTACACGTGGGGCTGCCTATTGAGTTTTGAGAAAAGGCCGTAAATTGAAATGTTTGAGATCTGACAATGGTGGTCAGTAATACAACAAGAAATTTGATGATTATTGTTCTTTGAATGGGATTCATAGAGAGAAAATAGTTCCTAAGACTCCGCAAAAAAATGGTGTTAGTGAGAGGATGAATAGAACAATAATGGAGCGTACACGGTCAATGAGATTACACATGGGGCTGCCTCTTTAGTTTTGGGAAGATTTCGAGAGATATTTTGTGTACTTAATCGATTGTGGGCCTTTGAATGCACTAGATGGAGGAATTATTGAAGAATCTTGGACCACAAAAGAGATAGACCTTTCATTTTTAAGAGTATTTAGTCTTTGTTAATAAAGAAAACAAAAATAAATTAGATTCAAAATTTAAATGTTGTACATTCATAGGCTATGGTTCCAAGGAGGATTATGGATTTCATTTTTGGGATCTAGATGAATCTAAGATAATTAGGAGTAGTGATGTTGTTTGGCGTGAAATTATAATGTACAGGGATCATGTAAATGATGATAAAAATCCCAAGGAAGATTTGGTTGAGGATATAGCTCCTAAAAATGAACTCTCAAGTAGAAAATATCCACCTACAGGTATTGAGGTTGACATTTCTATAGGCCGAGCATGACATGCCCAGTGTTAGCATCAGAACCTCTGTAAAAATTCAAGATAATGAGCAGCAAGAAAATAATGATCCGTGACACCCTAATATTTTGTAAGAATGTCACAACATATTAGTAGACCTCCAAAAATATTTTCCACTGCTTTGTATTATTTGTTATTAACATATAGTGGTGAGCTAGAGTGCTTTGATGAGGCAATGCGGTGGAATCCACTAAAGAGTGGGAGTGTGGCATGAATGAGGAGATGGACTCCTAGAGAAGAACCAAACATGGGATTTGGTAAAATTATTAGTTGGGATAAGATTACTATAGAACAAATGGATCTACCATGTGAAAGAAGAATAAGGTTGATGGAAAAGGTACAAAGCAAGGATTGTAGTGAAGGGTTATGAACAAAAGAAAGGTATCCATTTTGATGAAATTTTCTCCCCTATTATAAAGATGTCTTCCATTTGTATTGTATTAAGTTTATTTGTTGTTCTTAAAGATTTACACTTAGAGAAACTTGATGTCAAGAGGCCATTTCTCCATGGTGACTTGGAGGAGGATATTTATATGCAACAAGCACTTGGGTATGAGGTGAAGGGTAAGGAGAAACTAGTTTGTAGGCTGAAGAAGAGCCTATATGGGCTAAAGAAAGTTTCCCAATAATGGTATCTTAAGGTTTGATAGTTTTATGCATGAGCATGGTTTTACTAGATGTCGGTTAGATCATTGTGTGTACTTTAAAAGGTTAAATAGTGGGAGTTACATTATTTTTTTCAAGTTATATGTAGACGATATGCTTGTCATAGGATCTAATATATAGGAAATTGTAAAACTCAAGGAGAAGCTTACAAAATCATTTTCAGTGAAGGATTTGGGTGCAATAAAGAAAATACTTGGTATGCAAATAAAGAGAGACAAGAAAAATAGGAAATTTGTGTTATCTCATGAGGACTATGTAGAAAAGTTTTAGAGAGGTTTCATATGTAGAATATGAAACTGTTACTACACCATTAGATGGGCATTTTAGATTGAACAAAGAGCAATGCCCAAAAACACAAGAGGACAAATATTATATGGCACGTGTTCCTTATACTTCAGCCTTTGTGAGCCTCATGTATGCCATGGTTTATACCATGCCATACATTGCCCAAGATGGGAGTTTTTAATAGGTATATGGAAAATCTGGGTAAAGCACACTAAAAGGCGAGTCAGTGGATTCTCGGGTACTTGAGAGGGACCACCAGTAGGCACCTGTGCTTCAGAGGGTAAGATTATACTTTACAAGAATTTTCGATTTAGATATGGTAGGATATGTGGATAGCATGAGGAGCACTACTGGATATGTGTTTATAGTTGGTGGTGCGGCGGTGAGTTGGATCTCGAAGTTACAGAGATTAAAGTAGCTTCCTTGTCTACTACTGAGATGCATAATATGCTACTACGAGTGATTGAGGCCTATAAAGAAATGTTATGGATGAGGAGGTTCGTGGAGGATTTGGGTAAAGAGAAAGGGGATTGCAATTTACACAGTGATAGTCAAAGTGCAATTCACTTGGCAAAGAACTTGGCCTTCCATTCTAGAACCAAACACATTCAACTAAGATATCCCTTCATATGACAGGTGTTGGAGGATGGGAAGATTGAGTTGGTGAAGATTCATATAGATGATAATCCTGCTAATATGTTTACTAAAAATGACAAAGGATAATTTGGATTTACATTCAACTTATGTGGGTCTTCAAGATTGATCTTGAAGTGGAAGAAAAAAGCAAAGAAGAAAAGTCCAAGCTTGAGTTGTAAAGGTGGAGTTACGAAATCAATCTTCAAGTGGAAGATTATTGGTTGTGGATCCTGATAGCGATGGGCGTTACATGGGGCGCTTCACCCCCTTGCGGATTCTAGGGGTCATACACCTGATATGGATTTAGGGTAGCACCCCAAAAGCCAAATTTTGTATGTATTTATACATTGTGAACTATGGACCATTCATTATTAGGTCACAAATCTAACGAGTGGTTTTCTATGTTTCCCCAAAATGGTAAAAACCCATAATATCTTTAAAGGTTCATATGTATGAGGCTCATTTTAATAGTGGCGGAAATGTGAGAGAAATTTTTGCGGGATGAATAATAAGTATTGGTTGTTTTACGGTAGACGTAACCCATTTTGGGTGAACCACGTTAAATCTGCGTGTCTCTGTTTTATTGCATCTTTTCTGTTTTAAATTTTCTGCTTTATTCATTGCATGCTTGTTTATCTATACAACTAGTTATAATCCTAACATTCCCTAAGGGATGTCAAGGAAAGAGACAACCATACGTATCCCAAGGACCAATAATGTAATATTTGGAGGATCCCAGTAAGGTTCTACACACGAGGTATCAGAACATGATACCTATAGATCAACTCTTTTGTTGGTCCTCATTTAATAAGAAAGGTGCAATCTCATGCACAATAAAGATGTTGTCTTGGGATTTTGAGTCCCATATTGAGGAGTCGAATTTGAAGTAAGCACTCATTCATTGTTGGATACCCGTGAATATTCAATATCAATAGACATGTATTTGGTAGTTGACTCTCAACAATTAACGGATGAACAAGTGTGTAATGCACTTAACAGACTATCAGTAGAAGTGGGATCCATAATTTTTGATAAAAATAATAATATAAGCTATATGCAGAGGGAGCTGGTGGAGAAGAATAAAGAAATAATTAAGAGGGATAAGGAAATAAAGGAGAAGGAAGAAAGTATTGCTCAGTTGAAGGAGGAGTTAAGGGATGAAAAAGGACATACGCATGTATTGTACAAGTAGGTAGAGTGCATTGTTGATGTAATATTAATTGTCTGCCTAGACTTGGCTCCCAGAGATAAGACAACATATGATTCTGATTTTCATTGTCTTGAAGATCTAACACACATAATTACTTCCCAACCAACCACTCTTGCCTTAGAATCTATAGAAGAAGTTATGGCATGGTAGAAGTAATAAGAAAGAGATCAGATTCAAGCCACCATAACAAAATACAATGAATTGATGGAGTCAGTAAAGGTAGCCACTCACATGGTAGAGGTTGGCTATGTTAACTATGAGGATAGATATCGTGTGGTGGGACTTGTAGACACCAAATTTGTGTCTTACGACCCCGTGCCCCGCATCCCATTTCGCAACCTAGCCTCACCACCTAAACCTTGCACAATTATTTATTAATTACCTTATATTTAATAAATCCACATCTCCAAACCTGCCACCACATTTTTCCACCTCATCATGACCTAGCCCTAACCCTAAACTAACCTAATTAAGACCTATAACTTGGTCTACATCCACACCCATGACTAATTACTCCTCACCCGCACCAAAATCAACCTAATAATGACATGACCAAGCCCACAACTAATTCCTCGGGAGAAAAGGAGGGAAAGTTGGCTATTTTACTAAAAATAGCCCACTTTGACTTAACCGACATCGGTTCCTACTCGACCGCCATCGGTTACGTAACCGCCATCGGTTCCTTGTAAATGACCTCCCCCAACCAAAAACAAAGGGTGGATTTTCATTGACCTGGGATCGGAACCGGGAATTCATTGAAAAGATCGGGAATTCACTTGGCCGAGCAAAGACAAGTGAAGGAAAGAAAGGAGTTTGCAGAGAAGGACATCAAGCCCAAGACTGCAACTGAGTAACCAGAGCCCAGTGACACTCATCCAAGCATCGGGAGAGAAGATAGCTCATCTTTGATTATCCGATCATCCTACCTGAGCCCTGCCTTCATTATCACAGTCTTTGGACCTGTATCTTCATGAGGAACTAGTAAGTAGTATCTTGTATGTTCTTTTGATAACATTTCTTGAACTTCTGAATCACAGCAATTATAAGTCTATTCCTAGATCTACTACCCGGTAACACCCTACATCTAACTATCATTCCTCTACCCCTACACTACCCCAAGAACAGCTCCCATACCCTCTGAGCCTTCTCCATCACCCCATTACCTATCCCCAATCATTTACTAGCCTTATAAACACCATAGCCACCTTATAGCCAACCTTCACTAAAAGCCCCTAAACCACTGCCCCTACCGATATCAAGTTAGCGTAAACCGAATCGGTGTGACAAAGTGATCGGCATCGGTCACTGTGATTCAAAACCAAAACTAGCCCTTTCCTCTATTGTTTTAACAAGGTAATTAAATTGTAATTTTGCAATAACTTCTTTGTTAGAATTTGTGTTAATTCATATTAGTAGGGGAACTGACCACCTTCGAAAGGAAGTCTAATATTTCGGGGGCAAGGAGAAACTTATGGTGTGATATTGGAAAAATTGCTCAAAGCAGAGCTATTACCTTACCTCTGTTAAACCTCACTCCGGGTTTGATTCCAAAGCGCTATACCTTCTTGGTATGAAAAAAAAAGACTTCTGAACTTCCACCACGTGAAGGGACACAGTCATGAAAACTACAAGATGTTGAAAAACATAGTAGAAATGGTTGATGCAGGGGATATAACCCTCGATAATCCTAACGCCCTGCTAACCGAAATTTGAAAATCTTCAACAAACCATTCCCGAACCACTCATCTAATAGTAACATAAACTAGGATATCTTAGCCGAGGAGAGTGTTCATGAAATCCATGCGGTCTTCGACTCCCAACCAAACACTTCTATCGAGAAAATTCTGAATCAAGCCTCTTCACTAACGCAGGAACCCGAACCCCCTTCACCACCATCAAGACAAGATGAAATCCTTGCCATTCCTTTACCCATAAAGGAATTAACCACCCAGAGTTATCTTCTCACAGATGAGCCTTCTTACACCACATCTCTGCAAGACTGTGAGCAGATGTTATCTAGCTTATCTATTTCCCAAACATCTCCTTCTACCACTCTTGCTATACAAGAGGAAGGCTCGCCACTTCTTTTGTCATCCTTAGACGAGAAACCCCTTGAACCGACATCACCAAATTCTTTAATCATGATGGATCCTCTCAAATATGCCCTCCTACCTATTAGTTCTTCATCGCCTAAATCTTTTCAGTGACCGGTTGACCTCTTAACGCCCATTGATACAGTACCTCATTTACCCCCTGTATCACACCCACAGTGGACCGGAATCACAACCCACCTTTCTTCCATACAAAAGTTCCTATTTACACGCGAGGATTATCACCCTCGTAAGATAGACAAGTCCTATGGGAACATTTGAGTACATAATATTCTACTCAAATGTAGATGACCGATCCAGACCCTCTACCATATACCCGAAGTGTTTACAAAAGCTTAAAATGCCTATGTCCTCATCTTCACCCCCCTCATCTCTACCAAATACCTCATCCACCTCTATTGACCTAACCAAACCTTCCCCTACGCTTGGGACCTCACCAATACCCAGTCTAACACACCCACCTAAATGGTTAGATTTATCCAAAAGTAAAGTCGTCCATCCACTTAGGAGACAAACCCAATCTCCTCAAGTCCAACCTATGTCTCTATCACAACTAAAACCATCACCGTCACACCTACCTTCTATATTGGGACCTCATCCCTCCACCTTGCATCAATACATCATACCTCCTGCGTTTTCTTTAAAACGACCTACACCTTCTGCACCCATACAAAGATCCAAGGGTATATCAACACCATCACCCCAAGTATCCTGTCCACCTATCAACCCTAAACAAACTCCATCATCAAAGGATTTGTTTATTGTCACTCCTCTTTCTCCGTGGTTGTTTTCTGCTACCACGTCATCTGACCAGCTAAACATAACTTCTGCCGAAGAGGTCACGTTTAGTTAAACCCAATTATCAAAACCCCTTGGCTAAGCCGCCACCCATACAAATCAACCATACCCAGTCATTACCGAAACCTACCCAGTCAATAGCCTCATCTTCCTCTGACTTTGACCCGCTCAAAGGGTCTTACGCCAAAATCCTTGCTATGTTGGTGGAGAATGCGACCATTTCCCTACCCCCACTTAGACCCTATGATCCATCTAAACCTCGACCTATAGGTTATGATGAGTCTAAAATCTGCACTTACCACCGCACACCAGGACATGATGTAGAGGGATGCAAAGTGTTGAAAGCCATACTTCGTCAGTCACCTCTCTCAGATAGAAAGGTTAAGAAAGACAATTTACAAAGGGAGAAACCTTTAGCTTCAATCCCCTCTCCTATACCACCTGTCCCCTCCTCACCAAGATCTATCATTATTACAACCCCACCTCTCAAAGACCATGACTTATCCCTACCGTCTTCCTCCTCTCGTGTTCATGAGATCAATATGATTAGTGTTGCTACTCGAGGGTAGAAAAACAATGGGAAAGCTAAAGAAAGCACACCTGCGGCCTCTCTTTCTCCGTCCACCATCCCGATCGCACCACCACCTAAAGTGGTTATTCGTGGACCTGCCTACCCCATCTCTGATGGAGTTGCCCACCGAACCATGATCAAACAGCTTCACCAATCACCTGTAAAAATGACACTATATGATCTCATTCAGACCTCTGAATCTCATCGCCAAGCGCTTGTTGAAATCCTTCAAGGGATAGAGGTCTTACCTAACGAAACCTTGTCCCATTACCTCCATCTTAACACCCAACCACGTTGCCTCTCTCACCAAACAATCTACCACTTCGTCCCCTCATGCAAAAAAACGCGCCGCTGGTTTCTCCGAAGACGAAATTGTTGACTTTGGTGCAGAAGATCCTGACCCCGCTCTTTTCATCTCAGCTTACGTCGGGACATTCGTACATCGTGTTATGATTGATGGAGGCACTAGCCTAAACATCATCTCTTCCAAAGCCTTTCAACAAATGAATATCCCCTCTAGCTGCATGTGTGCCAACCCCACCATGCTGCGTTCATTCAACGATGCTATTACTTCTACCTTAGGCACTGTGATCCTTAACATTCGTGTAGGGCCACATACCTTACCCGAACTCTTCTATGTCCTTGAGGGAGAATTCCAATACAACATGTTGTTAGGCCGCCCTTGGATCCGGGCTATGGGATGCGTTCCCTCCACCTTACATAGATGCATAAAATTTGAGTACGAGGGGAAGTCCTACACCGTAAAAGCTGATCCTCCCCCCTTCAAAACCTGCAATATGTTATATCGCCCTAATGATGTGCTTGTACCAGTCAAGACACCCATTCATCCAACCCAACCATCCACTTCAACCACACCTCTACCATCCACCTCAACCGCACCTACACCTTCAACCAATGAAACCACCGTCGCAAATACCACTTCCTTTCCCGCAGACAACATCCCAACCTCAGACCCCTTAGTAGATGTTTTTCAACGCCTTACGCTGGGGGAGTATCACCTATATAATGTTAGCTCTTTCCATACCCCACAGGAGTACGGACAGTTACATGCGCATCCTACCTACGACCGTCGTGTGGGGGAGGTAATCTCCTACGGACCACCTAATTGCCGCACCAACCTAACGTATGGGGGTGTCGACGCATCCTCCGTTACCCCTGAACCTCCCCTTGGTGTGGTTCCCTTCCAATCCGATTTTCAATACCTGACAAATCGTCATTTCGCCCTCACCTTCTTGACTCGCTGTGCTTGGAAAGGTTTTGGTTTTGGTCTTTATGAACAAGGCCGACATACAATCATTCCCATGACTACACGCAAACACAAAGATCATAGTGGTCTTGGATTTCTGAAACACTTACACCAAAAAACCTCACATATAGTTGTATTCTGGAAGATGACAACGTCACCCTTCCGAACCATCATCACCCATTTTGCCATCATCACCCACAGAGTCGATAGACCCTGAATCTATCCCTCCTAACTTTTTTTTTTCATAAACGCTATCTTCCTGGGTCCTCTCACTTATCAACGCGATAATGAAGACCCATCTTCTCTTCCCCTTCTGTATCCAGACATGATCGAAGAGGATTCACCTTCAATTAATGTTGTTGAGTGCCAGGATGACGACTCCATCCTCACTTACCTTGGTGCGGATGACTCTTATATTCAACGCGCCTTACCATCTGAAACTCAAACCATGTTGAATGAGTCGACTATAGAAATCAACATCCACACCGAGGATGATCCTCACATTGTGAAGATCGGACAATCTCTTACCGCATCAGAACAAGCCACCTTTACTACCTTTCTCTGTGCCCGCAACCAAGCTTTCGCTTGGTCCTACGCTGACATGCCAGAATGATCCTGACATTGTTGTCCATAACATTACCCTGAAACCCGATTCCAAACCAGTTAAATAGAAACTGAGAAAAATGCATCCACGCATTGCCCTCTTGGTCAAAGAAGAGCTTCAACGACTCCTTTCTGTTTCCTTCATCTTACCTATTGACTATCCTCAATGGATTTCTAACATCGCACTACATTAAAGCAATGGGGACTTCACATATGCATGGATTTCTGAGACCTTAACCTCGCTTGCCCAAAGGATGACTTCCCCCTCCCAAGTATTGATCAACTTGTTGATCTCACTGCGGGCCATGAGATGCTTTCTCTCATGGATGGCTTCTCAGGATACAATCAAATTTTGGTAGCCCCACCGATCAACATAAAACTACCTTCATAACTCCTTGGGGAACCTTCTGTTATCGTGTCATGCCATTTGGCCTTAAGAATGCTGGTGCGACCTATCAGCGGGCTATGACTTACATTTTTCATGACATTATGCACACTATCCTTGAGGATTATGTCGATGATCTTCTTGGCAAATCTAAACATCGCAGTGAACATCTCGATGTTTTAACCATTATTTTCGATCGCTGTTACAATATTGTGTTCATCTTCAACCAAAGAAATGTGTCTTTGGTGTCCTTTTGGGAAAACTTCTTGGTTTTATCGTCTCTTTGCGTGGCATCGAGGTCGATCCATCTAAAGTCAAAGCTATCCTAGAAATGCCCCCACCTACTAACCTCAAACAATTGCGTAGTTTGCAAGGTAAACTCCAATCTATCCGTGTTTCATCTCCCAACTCTCGGATCGATGTCAACCTTTCCATCACCTCCTTAAAAAGGACATTGTCTTTCAATGGAGCGAAGAGTGCCACCAAGCCTTTGAGGCTCTTAAAGCCTATCTCTTGCAGCCACCTGTGCTTATCCCACCTCAGGACGATCGCCCTTTCTACCTTTACCTTTCTGCCACCGACCATGTTGTAGGAGCCATGCTCGCACATCATGACTCCGAGCATCGAGAACAAGCCATTTATTACATAAGTCGTACTCTCGTGGATTACGAGACTAGGTATACACATGTAGAAAAGTTGTGCCTAGCCCTATCATTCGTAGCCACCAAACTCCGACACTACCTCCTGAATCACAAAACTTTTGTCATCACCAACGCGGACCCCATTCATTATATGTACGCCAAACCACATCTAAACCAACGCATCGCCCGATGGCTTATGCTCCTCGCCGACCTCGACCTTGAATTTGTACACCAAAAGTCAATCAAAGGACAAACTATCGCAGACCAACTCGCTGGAAGCCCCTTTACCTCGGGAGAACAATTTACCAATTTTAATTTCCCGACGAACTCATCGCCACTCTTTTTCAAAGTGAGGAGTCGTATCCAATGACCCTCTTCTTCGATGGATCCAAATGCCAGCACGCGGCGGAGGAGCCGGCGTTGTTCTCATTCCTCTTAATGCTGAGCCTATGCCTCTTTCATTCCGGCTCGATTTCCCCTGCACTAATAATACAACGGAATACGAGGCCCTTGTTTTGGGTCTCCAGGTTGTGTTACACTTAGGTGTCAAATCTATTAACATTTTCGGTGACTCCCAACTGGTAGTCAATCAAGTTATGGGCATCTACCAATGTAAAAATGAGGAACTTCAAAAGTACAAACATTACGTGGATTCACTTTTGACCTTATTTACTCATTATTCTATCCAAACCATTCCCCGCTCCACTAACAAATTTGTGGATACTATGGCTTGCTTAGCCTCGCAAATTCCTGCCTCACCAACTGACTCTGACATATTCATCTTGGTCCAACAACTCTTTGCCCCATCTTACTCCACCCCGGATGTTTGTATGATAAATAATGTGTCTGCTAATTCGCAGGATACCTGGTATCACCAATTTCACGACTACCTTACAACCTCTGTTCTCCCACCTGACCTTACTAGTAATGGAAAACGTGCTTTTCTTAAAAGTGTTTCTCGTTATGTCATCATGGGGGACTCCTCTATAAACGTGGCTTTGATGGCATCCTCCTTCGATGTCTAACTAACCGGTGCGGAGGTCACCTATACCATCCAACAAGTCCACGATGGTATTTGTGGTGGACATTTTAGTGGCCTGGCCGTGGCCAAACGGATCCTTCGCCTAGGCTATTATTGGCCTACTCTTAATAACGACTGCTACGAATATGTTAAGTGTTGTGTTATGTGTCAACAACATGCCAACCTTCAACATACTCCTAGCCATCCGCTACAGGTCGCACGAGATCTTTGGCCTTTCTCACAATGGGGTTTAGACCTTATTGGTGAGATTCACCCACCATCTTCGCAACGTCACCGTTGGATAATCACAAAGAACCGAATATTACACTAAATGGGTGGAAGCCATTCCACTCATTTCAACCAAAAAAGAAAAAATCGTCGAATTCATTAACCATCACATTATCTGTCGTTTTGGCATGTTCCTCATCGCCTGATAACAGATAATGGAAAATCTTTCAAAAATAAGTTGTTACAAGACCTTTGTGACAACTTTGGTATCAAACTTAGCTTCTCATCACCTTACTATCCACAAGCAAATGGTCAAGCCAAATCTTCTAATAAAACCCTAACCAAAATCCTCATGAAAGTTGTTAACGATTCTGGAAGCAATTGGCCTGATCACATCCCCTTTGCCCTTTGGGCTTATCGGACTAGCATTCGCACCTCCACTAATGCCACCCCATTTTCTTTGGTATATGGTACCGAGGCTGTCTTGCCTCTCGAAATACAAATACCCTCCCTAAGAATATCTCTTCAGGATATTCTCACCAATGATGATTTCCGCCAAGAGCGGTTAGCCCAATTGGAGCTTCTTGATGAGCGTCATCTTACAGCTCTTGACCACCTTCAAATCTATCAAAATGCATCAAGCGTGCTTATGATAAGTGACTCCATGAGCGTACCTTTAAGGTTGGTGATCTTGTCCTCAAAGAGAATCAACATGTAACCAAACTAGAAAAGAGCAAACGTGGAAAATTTGCTCCTAATTGGATTGGGCCTACATTATCACTCATACTTATGGATCAGGCACTTACCATTTAGCTTCGCTTAATGGTAAACCTGAGCCTGAACCCCTTAATGCCTTGCATCTTCGACCATTCTACTGTTGAATTTAGTGTTATATCACTTCTTATCTACCTTGCGCTCGTCCCTTGAGCTCATTTACTACCTCATACACTTTTGTTCCATGCATCTCAAAATAGAATCAAGCTCACATGGTTTGGTCATTACCTCCTCTTAAAGATGCCTTCCCCTTTTTAGTCTAGTCCATGACTTAAAAGTATCAAAATAACATGTTCTCAATTATACACTTATGGGATATTCTTGAGTCAAACTTCCTACAAAACTAGATGCTTCATGCCAAACGGACATCTAGACCTCTAAGTTATACATAGACTGCTCCCTCGAAGGATAGCTATGTGCAAAGTCACTTCTACTATTATAAATAGACTGCTCCCCCGAAGGACAGCTATACACAAAAACCGCATCTGCTACTATAAATAGACTACTCCCTTGAAGGACAGCTATACAAAGTCAGCCTTTATCAGAAGCTTCTCGCATTGATCAGCTTCGTGAAGACCTCAAGAACAACAAAATACATATCCCCTATGGACTTCCCGCATTGATCAGTCTATATCCAGAAAAATAAAAGCAGTATTCCAAAGCACTTTTGAGTCATGGACTTGTCTATTTAGGTTTGGTTCTCTTTCGTCAGAATAATCACCTTATAATAAGTTCTCTGCACCCCAGCTATACCAGCCACCTCACCTCACCATTCGTCAACACAACAAAACTCAAGGGACGTGACGTATATCCGATATATTGTGATTATACGACTCTTTTCACCTATCGACTTCTCGCCTATGCAAGGCACCTAGGGATTCAAGCCCATCCTATGTTAATATGTGGTTTGTTTAGCTCTTCTCAACTACGGGACACTTTTGCCTCTTTTACTCGACTCTAGGATTGTGTGTTGACCTTAATCAGGACACGATTCCCTACTACTTGGGTAAGCTAACTTTCATTTCACCTATACCTACACCAACATCGCCAATCCCTTACCAACACCAACAACATTACCCTACCAATATCAATATTTTTACCAACCAACAAATTGCCTAACCACAACCAAATTGCTTGAATTCACCTCTCCCTGGTCCTAAGGGAGAACTACATCGGTCTGAGGCCCCTCCTTGCTTTGTGCAATGGGCTATGTAGGCAGCACTTAGGAGACATGGGGTCTCCCAAGGTTAGCTCGACCATCCCCTACCATAACCTATCATGTGTGGTATATATAAATCTATTTGTGTATTTCTATTTGCTCACATTCATCTTTATCCTTTTTCAAAACAAAACATTCAAAACACAACCATTCTTATTATTATCATAACTCAAATCAACATACATATTTAGTTTTATTTAGATGTTAAACAAATACATCTTCTCTATCATCGACGCGCAGGTCGGCATCCTTATTTATTCTTATACTCCTATGAAATTCACTTAGACCCTTGCGCCTCCTCCCGAATCAGGTGGTGATCGTGATCATCGATGCCACTCACTTGGCCTCTCCATCCTCAAAGGTGCCACTGCTATTGGTTCCTCCCACCGATCCGCCAACATCTCCTGTAACATATGAATACACCCTCTCGCGTGGAGGAATCTTGCCTCTAGTCTCTCCACTCGTGACTCTGCAACCGCTAACAATCCCGTTGTCTCATTCACCCGCGTTTGGAGCTGATGAACTAAACCCTGCAGATGATCTCTCTCCGCTGTAATCACAGCTATGTCAGGATGATCACGTACACCTCGCAGCTCTGCTACCCACCATAATCTATAGGCCTCTGTCGCTCCCGCATCCATTACCCTGCGATCGGCTGCTATCTCCTCTGGCCCTTCTGGAGGTGTTGGCCGGGAGGTGAGAATGTTGCCTCGGTGTCGATCCTCATGTATGGTCTATAAGCCATAGGTATATCCTGAACAAATCCAAATTGTCACCGCACGCGATCTAGAGGAATCCTCTCGTACTCACCTGGCCTGTGCCCTGCGATCCACCTCAATCGCTCTACACCCCTCAACTCCTCAGCTATGTGCTCCGTCACCATATAGTTCCCGTAAGGTCTCCAACAAATATCCGCAATCATCACCATCTCCCATACCTGCCTATAATACTCGATGTCATCTATCACGGCCTGGGATCTCGCCTCTTGTTCTGTCTGGACCCATCGTCTGAATCCCAACCTCTGCACTCCTGTCTCTCCCGACTGGATGGGTCGGCCTATCGGTCGCACACAAACAATGTGCTCATAGGCCCAACAATGTAATAAGTATGAACAATCCAGTGTCATCCTGTGTTTTCACCTGCAGGCCCATAAACCCCTGTATAACTCCGCCAGATATGCGGGTGCCCATGCGAAAGTCACGCTCCTTTCTATCATTTCCCAAATAACACTCATCAATGCTTTTGGAAATCTTCCCCCCTCCGCCCTCGGTAATGCATAATACCCCACCGCTATCATTAATACCACTGCCAACCTTGTTTCCTCAGGGTGTGTTGCATACATTGTACCATAAGTGAATGTCAAACCTCGCTGTGTCAAATCTCGTGCAGCTGAACCAAATACTGTTGTTATCGCTCCCCGCCCCGCGCTAGGCAACGCCTGATACACTGGTCTTCCTGTAATTGGGAGCCTCAAAATTCTAAACACATCTTCCAACGTCACTGTCATCTCCCCTGTTGGTAGATAGAAGGTATTCTTTTCCGGATTCCACCTCTCAATCAACGCCTGCAACATAGCATGATTGCATGTGATTCGTGAATAATAGTGGATTCCACTTAACCCCACACGGTTTATCAATGCCCATTCAGCTGGTGTTACATCCGCTCGGATTCGTGACAACAAAGCTGGCACACTATCATTCATCCTCAACCCTGCCTCCGCCTGCATACATCAAAACGACACACAACCATTCAATAAATCAAATCCCCAAAGTTTTTTTCTCACATTCTGGAAATTCCTACAGTAACTGGTATCGGTTATAGATAACCGATACCGGTTTACTAACCGATACCGGTTATCTCTAAACGATATCGGTCACTGTCAATCCTATACAGCCTGCTTAAAACCACCACCTACGATAATTATTTTGCTCGTTTACTCCTCTCTATACCTATAAACATACGTGAACACCCTGCTTACCTACCCCATAACACTCACTCTATCCCAAACCCTTGCCTATCACCTTTTCTTTCTCATCTCTACCCTCTTACCTTCTCTCATCCTATTCATCAAAACATGCAAGAATTAAAATACAACCAAACAGTTTACCTCTGGGATGCAGCAACTTGGGGTGGAACTTGTCTTCCCTCTCGTCCCTGCCTGCTGGATGTTTCTCCTCGTCCAGCCATGTTCATCACCCTCTTCAAATATAACTTGCCTTTCTACCTTCTTAATCTCAGCCCACACTCACTTTACCTGTCTCTTTCCTCCTTATCACTCAATTCTTTCATGCAATTACCTGTATCAGTCATCAAACAGCATCGCATTCACGTATTTAACTTGTTGCATGACTCTAAAAATAAGAACTCTAAAAATAAGAACTTAAGTTGCCGCCCAAGCTTTTCTATTTTTAGAAAAGCTCGTTTTGGCATAACCGGTATCGGTTACCTAACCGATATCGGTCCACAATCTACCGACGTCGGTTAGCTAACCGATATCGGTCACATGCCTCCTTTTTCTTAAACCTGGGCCTTTTCTTTATTTTTTGCAAATTTTTGTGGCGCCCGCCTCTTTTTCCTGCATAACGACACCATTATCAATATTTGTCATCAAAATCACATCAATATATCATCACAATTTCATCAACATCATCTATCTACAATAAAACAACCATCAACAAAATACATATGACATTTCAATATCTACATCAAACCCATCAGTATATACACCATTTGGATCTAACTCATCATCTATACACATTAAATTTCAAAAACCATCGACAAAACACATAAAACATTTTATACACACCATGTGGATCAAAATCATCATCTCTATATATATCAATGTTTAAATATACAACTTGCCCTGCATGGGGGCCTCTGTGATCTCAAAATAATACAAAGCCGGCACGCAGGCCGCTATCATTGTCAAAATCTCGACTCGGCTCGCAGGCCGGTCTCTCATGTCAAAAATATACTTGGCTCGCAGGCCGGTATCAACTATACAACCTGTACTCGGCTCGCAGGCCGATATATACAACAAGAATGAATAAATGAATCATATGTGGGCACGCAGGCCTCTATATACATAACCGGTTCACGCAGACCGGTGCCTATATCCAATATACAAACAAAACACCCATCTCCGCTCCAGGGATGTCTCAGCTCTCCCCACCACCCTCGGCCTCTCTCGCCCCCTGGTGGTCCCCGTGTGCCGCCTCGCCTCCTCCTCGTCACCGACCCACCGGCCGTGGCCGCACCCCCGGGATCTCTCGGCCCGAGAGGTCTCGGCTCTGTGCGCCGCATATGGCTGATAGTCAGCCCGGTACCATCAAGGACATCCTGATAATACGGGCCTCCGCTCTCGCCTCCATATAGCGGGCCCGTGCCACCATGGCGGGGCTGGTCCCCCGACTCCTAATAATAGTGGCCCCTCCCCTACCGCACACCCCTGTGCCGTGGTGGTACCGTGCTGGTGTCGCGTGCCTCGTGGTGGTGTGGTGCGCGTGGTGCCGTGGTGGTGGTGCTCGTGGCTGTACTGCCTGCTCGTGCTCGCACTCGTGCCTGGGCTAACCGCCCCGTAATACCTCGATTCGTGCTCGTGCAGCAGCAGCAAGCCGCCCTCGTAATAACCGCACTGCCCTACGAGCGGTCCTCTCTCGCTATAACGCGCTAAACTCTGTGCATATGGGGCTGTGCTCTCCTAGCTGCTCTCTCCCCGCCCACCACACCAAAAATGAACCGTGCACCTAAGCATCATCCATCGATCATCTCGCTGGCCTCTCTCGCTACCCAACTGGGTCAACGGGCTGCGGTGCAGGAAGTGGGGCCTCTACATCATCCCTCCGGTACTGTGGGAAGGGAGGTGGCTCATCCTGTCGCAGCCCCAACTGCCGTCGTACCCTCTCTAGGGGTATCCGCTCATGCTCTCTGGGCCTCCGTCCAGCTATCCAGAAAGTATACTGGATCCAGCGCATCTGTGCTCGGGCTCCTCCTCGGGGCTGATGGCCTCTGTAGGGCCTCCATACAATGTCTAGCATGGTCAAGCCCTCTAACATATGTCGGTAGTAGGCTACATCCCATCCTGCGAGCACCGCTCGTGGCTGGCCCACGACCCCCAACCACCTCTGAAAGCCATATCTGTATATAACTTGTGGCCCTGGCTGCTGGGGCAGCCCTACTGGTCATATACATATGATGTGCTCATATGCCCAGCAGTGTAACAAAAATGTGGAGCAAATCCCAAATCACCTCATCCGGCGATAACCCCACAGCTCTCTGATAGCTGCACCAGATATACTGGTGCCCAGGCATAGCACGTATGCTCCTCTACCATCTCGTGCAACACTCCCATCAAAGCCCATGGGAAGCGGCCTCCCTCTGAGTCCGGGAGGGCGAAGCATGTGATACCTATCATCATCAACATGGCAAGCCGTGTCTCATGTCTGTGGGGCGATGATACATGTCCCCATAGGCAATGCTCGCGCTGTGATAAGTCAATAATGCGGCTGCATCCCCAAATACCTGAAGAATGTTGTCCATAGCCGTCTCCGCATCTACCTGGAATACTGCCTCCCCTACGATCGGCAGTCTCAGGATGCGATACACATCCTCCAGGGTAATAGTCATCTCTCCAGTAGGGAGATGGAAAACATTGGTCGCCGGATCCCATCTCTCGATGAGGGCAACCATAAGGCTGTGGTCCCTATCCACAGCCCTATACCGCTGGACTCCGCCGAGTCCCACCTCGCGCATAATGGCCCACTGCGCTGTGGACACATGTGGCCGCATCCATCTCAATAGCGGGGGCATCCGATCCCGCATCGTAAGCTGCTGACGTGCCTGCAAAAACAACCCACTTCATTAGACCTACCCTTTACAAAAACAACTACTTTAACCCTCTATACCCCTTTTACCCACCCGACCACACCCCGACTCTATAACACACATCTACACCCACCTATCTTACCCTAAAACATCTACGATATCCCCTTTCCTTATCTCACACCCTACCAACCACCCCGATCTACTCTCGCCATCTAACTATGCCCCTACCAATTTAACACCTCCTAATTCATACTCAACACCTAATCTATCCTAACCGAACCAACCACACAACCACCCCATTTCCCCCCCATCCCAATCACCTTTCCTATCAACTCTACCCCCTCCCTCTTCACCCCAAACAACAACCAAACAACAAAACACAAACACAACAACAACAAAACAAAAACAACAAAACAAAAAACAAAACAAAAACAAAAACAAAACAAAACAACAACAACAAAACAAAACAAAATAAACCTAACTAATGACCGGTACCGGTCACCCTTGACCGGCACCGGTCCCCCTACAAAGACATGATATACACCGGCGCCGGTCGACATACGACCGACGCCGGTCTACCAACAACCCACTTTGCCTAAAAATTTGGTGACCGATGTCGGTCGCCTAGTGACCGACATCGGTCACTGTCCAGGTCCGGAGCCGAACCCGACGCGGCCCCCAAAACCATTTTTGCCTATTTCTACCCTTTTACCCACTGGAAAACCCTACAAACCTACCCACCCTACCATTTTAGCCTAACTAACCTACCTACCCACTCCATTTTTCAAATTACATCCATTTATTCATTATTTCATTAAATTTTGGATTCCTACCCAAAACCCAAATCTAAACTTAAAATCATTAAATTCACATAATTAGAGGTTTAGAACCTACCGGTACGACTACACGTCATCGTGGTGGGATAGGTGGTGGTGGTCCAGCTGGTCCAACACCTCCTGCTCCTCCTGGCTGTGCCATGGCTATAAATCTCCTCTGGGTCCTCCACCAATCAAATTCTACCTCCTACTCACTGGGGTCTACCAATCACTCACTCCTCCACTCAACTACTGCCAACTCAACAGTACAAACTCAACAAAATCACTTTTAACACCTAGACAAGCCGTATTGGTTATCAAATTGACAATGTGACAATGACAGGCCGTATTTTTCTTTTTATAGGTTTTTTACCTATAACCGATATCGGTTATATTGTGCCCTAAACCACCGGTATCGGTCATCTAACCGATACCGGTCATAGCTAACCGATATCGGTTTAATACCTTTTTACCACAATTTCTGCCCTTATTCACCAATCTCCCTTTCTCACCACATCGCCTATACCCTCCTTTGCTAAATAGCCTTTTTTGACTTCATTGGCCCAATTCAAGGCCGCAACCAACCAATCAGGCCCGACCCAAGGCCGCAACCAACCATTCGCCCGACCCAAGGCCGCAACCAACCATTTGGCCCGACCCAAGGCCGCAACCAAACCAATCCAGGACCCGAGCCCCCAAGGCCGCAACCAACCAACCAAGGCCGCAACCAACCATTTGGCCCGACCCAAGGCCGCAACCAACCATTGGCCCGACCCAAGGCCGCAACCAACCAATCAGGCCCGACCCAAGGCCGCAACCAACCATTTGGCCCGACCCAAGGCCGCAACCAACCAATCAGGCCCGACCCAAGGCCGCAACCAACCATTTGGCCCGACCCAAGGCCGCAACCAACCATCGACCAAGGCTAACCAACCCAAGGCCGCAACCAACCAATCGCCCGACCAACCAACCAACCATTTGGCCCGACCTCCAAGGCCGCAACCAACCATTAGCCCGACCAAGGCCGCAACCAACCATTTGGCCCGACCCAAGGCCGCAACCAACCATTTGGCCCAACCCAAGGCCGCAACCAACATTTGGCCCAACCCAAGGCCGCAACCAACCATTTGGCCCGACCAAGGCCACAACAACCAATCAGGCCCGACCTAAGGCCGCACCACTTAAATACCTCACCCAAAACCAACAAATTACAATTTTATCCACCCATCATGTAGCTTTTTGTTCAATCGAGCTCACCTGTTCGTGTTTTAGCATGATTAGGGTACTTGACTTGATCAGTCGACCAACTTTGCCTAGACCAAGACCGTGACGTTTATCTCAACCAAACCAACCATTGGTACTGCCGAACATGCCTAAACGTTCCTGTACCTTACCCATTATATCCCCTGGAGCTACTTCCTATGCCTTGGATACCAGGATTATATCACCCTTGTTTGGATAAACTATCGACCTTTGCCTATGAATTGCTTGTTTGCTCTTCAAATCATGTACCCTGGTCGCACTATTGCATTTCAACGTGCGTCTGCTTCCTTGGACCTACCCCACCATCTTACCATCATCTCAACACCATTTACCCTTTATCAACCCTATCCCTGATTTCACGCTACCTCAATCTGTGATAGATTTGAGGGGGATTACCTATACCCTTAACAGGAGTAACCACTTCTTATTATTGTCAGTGCAGCTTTACAAGACAAGCTACACGACAACAAGGGGCTAATGTAGACACCAAATTTGTGTCTTACGACCCCCGTGCCCCGCATCTCATTTCGCAACCTAGCCTCACCACCTAAACCTTGCACAATTATTTATTAATTACCTTATAATTAATAAATCCACATCTCCAAACCTGCCACCACATTTCGCCACCTCATCATGACCTAGCCCTAACCCTAAACTAACCTAATTAAGACCTATAACTTGGTCTACATCCACACCCATGACTAATTACTCCTCACCCGCACCAAAATCAACCTAATAATGACATGACCAAGCCCACAACTAATTCCTCGGGAGAAAAGGAGGGAAAGTTGGCTATTTTACTAAAAATAGCCCACTTTGACTTAACCGACATCGGTTCCTACGACGACCGCCGCTTCATCGGCACGTAACCGCCATCGGTTCCTCGTAAATGACCTCCCCAACCAAAAACAAGGGTCTGGATTTTTTGACCGGATCGAAATCGGAATTCATTGGAAAGATCGGGAATTCACTTGGCCGAGCAGAGACAAGTGAAGGAAAGAAAGGAGTTTGCAGAGAAGGACATCAAGCCCAAGACTGCAACTGAGTAACCAGAGCCCAGTGACACTCATCCAAGCATTGGGAGAGAAGATAGCTCATCTTTGATTATCCGATCATCCTACCTCGAGCCCCCCGCTTCGTTATCACAGCCTTTGGACTCGTATCTTCATCAGGAACTAGTAAGTAGTATCTTGTATGTTCTTTTAATAACATTTCTTGATTTCGAATCACAACAATTATAAGTCTATTCCTAGATCTACTACCCGGTAACACCCTACATCTAACTGTCATTCCTCTACCCCTACATTGCCCCAAGAACAAGCTCCCATACTCTCTGAGTCTTCTCCATCACCCCATTACCTATCCCCAATCATTTACTAGCCTTATAAACACCATAGCCACCTTATAGCCAACCTTCACTAAAAGCCCCTAAACCACTGCCCCTACCGATATCGGTTAGCAGAAACCAGTACCGGTGACAGTGACCGGCATCGGTCACTGTGATTCAAAACCAAAACTAGCCCTTTCCTCTATTGTTTTAACAAGGTAATTAAATTGTAATTTTGCAATAATTTGTGTTAATTCATATTAGCAGGGGAACTGACCACCTTCGAAAGGAAGTTTAATACTTCCTGGGCCCAAGGCAGTTCCCTCATTTATTGTCTAATTAGAATCGTGGTCTTGTATTCTTACTGCAGTAGTCCTTCCTGATAAAAAGGAGTTCTTTGCAATCGATCCGATCTCTCTCTACGGTACGCGCACACCCTCTCAACATTCCGTGCCAATAATAAGGGGAATAGCATAGAATGAGAGAGAATATTGGTTGAAGTTGAGAAAAAGAGTGAGGAAATTGATTCATTAAGGGCCTCCATTAAAAAAAAATTGAAGGAACTCTACCACAAGTAACACACAAGATGGATGTGCTTACAAATATAGGTAAGAAATCAAAGTCATTGGTGGATAACATACAAGCTAAGGGGAGGAATTAAATTTAGAGGAGGTCATTTCCATCATAGGGGATGATTTTACTAAAGCGCGTAGTGAATTGGAAGGGTGGAAAATGTTGGAAGCCCTAGTGAATAAGGAATTCCCCTCCTTTTTTCTAGTGAAATTCAGATTTTTTCATTCTTTGGTATAAGACATAAAGAAGTTCTTTATTCTTTATTCGATTCTACAAAATTCTTTACATAAAGACATGGGCTAAGATAGAGTGTTGTCGAGGATGGTCAACATACATAGTGTGGGGTAATATTGGGCCTTGAAAACGGCTAAGTGTTGGATTTTGCGCATGAGACATGCAAAGGAAACGCACATACGTAGGAGAAACTATGGTGATCACATGCATAGATGACAGATTCACAAACATGAGTATAGAAAAGGGTGCTCAAGGATTGCTTCTAGAAGGATTAAGACTTAGAAAATTTTGAGCAAGATGCTAAATTTAGATATGGAGTGAGTGACACACACGAGAAAATACCATGTAGGATGAGTCTATTTTTAGAGCATGGAACTAGCAGTTCAAACTAGAGTATGAAGGCTTGGAGGCTATGCAAGGTTATTTTGGGACAAGTAGAAGATCCAATGAAATGCAGTGTTTTGAGATAATAATAGGATTGGAACTGAAGTTATCTATAGGAGATCTATTGTTATAATAGCTTACATGCCCCCTTGTTATCTCGTAAGAGGAACATGGCCATTCTTAGCATACAACCTAATTTGAGGATGCATAGGAAATGAAGGCCAAGTCCCCACCCCTATAAATATGTATTGATATGCATGTATTTAATATCTCATGAATACTTGTAAGGTTATGTTGTATTTTATGGGAGTGCATGACCTAATATGATACTCTTATATATGTATTTATCTTGATGTATACAATGATTAATACAATGGATCTATGTGGTTGGATATTAGTTATTGACTCATCTATAAATGGATCTTGCATAGTAAATATGATCTTAATTCTTGTTTAATCCTTCATGCACTATGGTTGTGAACTAGATCTAGTTTATGTTATGATTTATACTTGATTACTTGTTATGGATCTGGAATACTTGTGTGATCATGCTAACACCTTGAAAAAGTTTCCATAAAAGAGGGACCTGATACCCTTACGCACTTTGGGTGAGCGCTCAAGTCTTCCGAGTGATGTGCTAGTGCACCTTGGGTTGTTTGGTAAAATAAAAGACTACATTTTGGTTCTATTGTCGAGTACCTCTTTTCAAGTTATTGCAAATATGTTTCATGATAAAGACGCATTGGTTGAATTTGGCGGTATTGAAATTTTGATTGATGATTTAAAGGAAGAGTTTGCTCACAGATTTAACATTACACTTTGAAGAAAATCGGTATAATGATCTCTATGAGTTTTTTTCATATGTTTTCACATAGATTTTTATGAGTGGTTAGTAGCATATGTGTCAAATAGAAATTGTAAGTATAGAACAATTGTATGGACTTAGGAAGATTACCATAATCTGCGTGACGTTGATTTGGCTTTGGACACATATTGTAGATCACTGGTGTGAGTGGTGTTTTACATATTTACACTTTGGAATACAATTTTTGAATTATTCATGTCCAGAGGTTCTTGAGTTTCAAGTTATTACAAGAACCAATATGATCTTATTTGCATGTTATCCCCGATTAAGATCTTGATTCTTACTCTGGATTTGGAGGAGCGAGCGATAGCTAGCTAAATCCCACCGCACATGGGGAAGGAGTAGGCGTGGTGAAATATGGCAAACTTGGTGGTAGAAAGAAAGAGAGAGGAAAGGTGGCTTGAGTATAATGAATCGCGCAAGAGGGAATTAACGAAGAGACGTGACATTGAGGGGTTACAGAGAGAGATGGATCGGGGAAGGATTTAGGGCTCACGTGGAATATGTGGAGCTAGAGCATCTAGTTCTCCCATCCTTAAGAAAATGTGGTAGATGGTCCCCCTCGGCTTCGATGGGAGCATGTTTGAGGAATAACAATTAAGAGCCATGGGTGCACATCGGATCCAGCTTGGTGACCTAGCCCTTACGCTTGATGTTCCATTCCCTAAGACATTTATTGAGAATCAAGCTAGTATAGGTACTTTAGTAGTAATATGTAGCTTTTGTTTTCCTTTAAATACAATATTTTTTTAAATGACTACATAGTCATCCTTGTTTGGTGGTTCTATTGGTGGTATATTTTCTTGTGTGCCATCTACGCATAGCTTGGGTGCATAAAACATTGGTAATATGTCTGGAAGTAGCACAACTTTGCAGACCATGAAAGTTCAATTTAGCATAATGTTGGGACACAAGGACGCACATCATTTGGTTTGGTGCCCATTGTAGGAAGATCAGGTGGTTTGAGGTCTAGTAGATCTGTTGGTTCTAGAGGTGGGGGGAATACTTGAGGTAATACAGGTTCTAGATCTAGTTGGCATGGTCTACACTAACCCCAACAAGTGTATTATGAGATGTCTCTTCACTTGCGAATACAAAGATATAGAGGATGTAGCTGAGCATGTGCATATGTGTGAGATATTATGACACGCTAAGGGAATTACTATGTTAGAACATAATGATTAAGTGGTCTAGCCAACCCTTAATGTATATAGGTCGATCACTAATATATAGGTTAATATTTAATAATATGAAATATTTATATTTCTATTATTAAATATGTTAACCTGTGTATATATTGTCGATTAAATATTTAATATCATGAAATGATTATATTTCTAATATTAAATATTATAAACCTAGGTATATGTGTCAACCAATAAGGTTGAAAAGGTGGGTCAGGGGACATACCCGGTCACCTAATATAAAAAGGACTTTAGGTCTTCATTTGATATATTCGAATGAAATATCAAAGGTGAATATTATTTTACCCTTGTGATTAGGGTTTAGAGGAGGAGGTGAAAGTTACTAGATGTAAAGTTGATTCTTTGAAAGTAAAAGGTTATTTCACAGTGGTTTTTACCCTATTTGGGGTTTTCCACAATAATCACTATATTGTTGTGTTCTTACTTTTGGTATATATTGCTTAATTAATATGTTATGTAATTTTATTTATTACATTGCATAATGTTTAACATTTAATGTTTTATGGTTTATGTTAATATTTAAATGCATTGGTTGATTAAATTCGTAATAATTAGAATCCTCTAAATTCTAACATGGTACCAAAGCATGGTTTAAATTAAATAGGTTAGGTCTAAGTTATTGTATTTAATCTATTTAATTTTTATGGGTTTTTTCAACCAACCCGAAAGGGTATTTAAAATGATCAAGCCCCTCTTCTTTCCATTTTTGTGCAAACTAAAATTGTGTGTGTTTTGTGAAGAATTGGTATTTTTAAAGAAAATTGTGGTGGCCCCCGTCCTCAAAACCCTTGGTGAAAGGGGCTCTACAATAAGTTGTTTACTTGGGCATGAATATCATATGTAAAGGTTAAAATGTTTAAAAAATTATTAATTCTTGTAGAGTTTTTAATGTATGTGCAGGCCCAAGTTAAATTCTAGGGTAAACATGTAAAAATTCAAATCACAAGGTCTCTCATACGGAGACAATTTTCCTCGAGAATAGGAAAATTAAAATTTTCCTATTGGCTCGGGGTTAAAGACCCATGGAATGGGACAAAATAATGTAGTTTCTCTAATATCCTGGTTTGAATTTTTTTTACATATTTTTATTAAGGAGTCATCTATAGTTGTTAGGCTCCCTTTAAATAGGGTCCTTTCTATTTCTTTAATAAATTCATGTAAATACTATAGTCTTAAAACTATAGTAATCTTTTATAATTTATTAAAAAAATAAAAATATATATTTGTATAACAAAATAACTATAATTTTATAGTTTTTAAAAATAAGTATTCAAACCTAAACCTAACATGTGTCCCTAACCATTTATATTATCCATGTAAGGATAGCCCCATTCAACTATATCTTATAGTTTATAAAAACTATATAAATAAACCTATTTCAAGGTTTTTTTATATAAGCGTGGGAGTGGAGAATAAAATGAGATAATATCACAGTATAAATGTGGAATTCCCAGGTATAAATGGAGAATTAAAAAAAAAAAAAAGCTAGTTTATTGGTGGCCAACGTGAAGTGTGGTAAATATTTATTAAAATATTGGTAGTTATAACCACATAAAAGTTATAAAGTTTTTAGCTTGTAGGAATTATATGAAATATTTTTCAATCTTTTCATAGTTTCAAATGTGTGCAAGGTAAAATTAAGAGTAAATGAAGGGATGCGACAAGGTTCATGAAAATAGGGATTTCAATTTATTTCATTGGCCGGGTGAAATTACTTATCCCCTCTGTAAAATATGCAGATTAATTTGTACTCTCATAAATGTACTTGTACCTGTAAAATTCTCTTTAAACTCCTTTAATAAGGGTTATGTGTTTTTATATTAAAAAATATTATAGTTTATATTTTTATGAACTACATGTTGTTTTTCATTTACATTATATAAACTATTTACCTCTTTTTTTTAAAAAAATGTATATATTTGTACATTATAAATTATAATATGTTATTATAATATTTTAAAATATAACCTCCCTAATATTAAACAAAATAAGAAATCCTGGAAATACACATCAAGTTTTGACTCCATTAAATTTGACGGTCAAATGACTGTCACAGTAGACCAAACATAAGGCATTATGACAGTCATTTAGACGTCAAATTTAAGCTCATAGATTCTATGAAACTTTCACTATGTTAAAATTAACGGTCAAATGACCATCATGATAGACTAAAAATAAGTCATAATGACGGTCATTTAGATGTCAAATTTAAGTTGGTGGATCTTTTCCTACATTATTTTTTTTCAGAAATTTGAAGTTGTTATGCATTCTTAAGAGTTCTTCTTCTCTTCTAGATGGTGAAAATATTATTTTATATAAATCTAGGGTATAATGCGAGCTCTTTATATTGCGGGTTATTATTTTGATCACGAGAGGTTAATTAACATGTATTGTAATGAAAAAAATTAGTTATGATCAAATAGTTTCTTTAGATCTATAAAATTTAGATCCGATTCTATTAAAAGTGTTATTTTTTTATAAATATGTATCTAACTCATATGGTACATTGTATATTATAATGGGGTGTGTTTTACGGAGTTTAGGAAAATAGTGAAGTCCAACTATTTCTATCTTGATAAAACTCAGATCCTCGAATGAAACTAACGACAACATTTGGGTCAAAATAAAATTTATGGCGAGGAAACTCTAAATGATTGTTTATGGATCTAAGGTTGTTCCCACCTCGTCGTCAAACAACTATAGATAACATAAATGCATTCTTACAAAGAATAGAGGAGGATATTTCTATGATTCTACGCAATGTGAACGATGAGTAGCTTTTACACATTGGTAATATCAAACATCTAAAAGAGGTATGGACACAACTAGAATCCATGCATGGAGGATACTTGGTATATCAAGGATAGTAATAAGAGTATAATAGTTGAAGGGATTCAAAAAAATGGTGTGTATATTTTTGATGATTTCTCTTTACATCTTGTTTTATATCTCAAAGTTTGAATAATTCAAAATCAGGCATTAAAGGTTAGGACATGTTAATTATCGAAGCTTATATGAAATGTCTAGATATAATCTAGATAAAGGTTTACATGTTTTGTCTTCTTCTCTTGAAGTTACTTCATTAAATGCTTCTAAATGATGGTTTTGACTCTAATTTAGTACATGGTCATGATAATTTTTTGATGCTATAGATGTTTCTAAAAATCCTATCTTCCTAGATAAGAAATTAAATTGGGCTCAATCTATGTTAGAAATTTCAAATCCTATTAACATTAGGAAAATGATTAGAATCCATCATATGTACCATGCATTAATTACCTTGTATGAACCTGAGCCGCAAAGTATTATAGGGTCTAGGTGGTTATACAAAGTAAAATATAATGTTGATGGTAGTATTGACAAACATAAATCTAGACTTGTTGCTAGAGGTTTCACTCGAAACACAGTATTGCTTAGGTTGAGACATTTTCTCTTGTAGCTAAAATGAACATTGTTAGGGCTTTATTTGTAATTTCCGCTCAATTTGGGTGGGAAATATATCAAATGGATAAGAAAAATGATTTTTTGAATTGTGAATTAAAAGAAGAACTTCACATGTTTCAACCTAAAGGATTTGAAGAAACTAGTAAAGAAAACTATGTTTGTAAGTTGAGAAATCCTTATATGGTTTAAAACAAGCTCTTAGAGCTTGGTATGCGAAAATTGTTTCCTTCTTTAAACTGTTGGGTTTTGTTAATTATTATTCTGACAATAATATATTCATTAAGCAAGAAGGCTCTTATATTATCATTATATGTATATATGTTTTGCTTATGACTGGTGACAATTCTGCTTTAATTCATAGGATTAAATAGAGTACTTCAAAATGAATGAGTTAGATATCTCACATCATGTTATTTGTATAACCATATTTGATTCTATTTTTATTTTTCAAAATACAATACGTAACCAATGTATTAAAAAACTTTATTATGATTCATTGTAAACCATTTTATACTTCAATGGAAGTTGGACTAAATATTGATCATAAGTCCGCATGTGGAAAAGATGATCCTACTTTTAAGTAGTTAGTTGGTAACTTGATTTATCTAACTATAACTAGACCAAATATTACATGTGCACTAGGAATTGCTTCCAAGTTTATGCGAGAACCTTATAGAGATCATTGGAATCTTGTAAAAATTATTCTTAGATATATTAAAGAAACAATCAATTATGGGTTACATTATACTAAGAATGAAAATGCTCACTTATATGGATTTTTTGATTTCGATCATCTGGTGATGTATTAGATAGAAAATATACTTCTGGTTATGTGTTTAAATTTGGTGTAGGTGTCACTACTTGGTGTAACAAAAAGTAGCTGAGTATAGAAGTGAAATGGAAGCTACAAAAGAGGCTATATGGATAAAGAGGCTATTTGATAAGATAACGATGAAGGATCCAGGAAGTTTTCCTTTGTTCTACAATAACCAAAGCACCATAAATATTGTACATAATCTAGTACAACATCAGAGGATGAAGCGCATTGAGATACATATAAACTTCATCCGTGAGAAGGTGCTAAGTTGTGAGATAGATCTCAAGTTCGTGCCGACTAAAGAGTAGGTTGCTGACATCTTCACAAAGCCCCTAAGTGCTGCAAATTTTTTCACTTTCATGAAAAACTTGGATTGTCAGAGTTTCCATTGAAGGGGAGTGTACATGAAAATGTCACCTCATAATGGAACTTGGTTTTAGTAAAAAGACCTTCGGGAATTTGTGAAATACCTTTGAGCAAGTGTGAAAAATACCTTTGGGCATGTATACCTCCTTAGCTTTTTTTAGAAAGAAGTGTAGAAAGATCTTAAAGGAGGTCTTCAATAAAATATTTAGTACTATTGAGTTTATTGGTAAACATCTAGTACAAGAATATTGTTAAGGAGGTCCTTGGTTAAAAAGGCTCCTATATGTTTGGGTTAAATAACCTTTTATGAGAACCAATGAGAACATGTAAAACACACAAATCATAATTAGCCACCGATCATGGGATGATCTTTAGGATTCCAAATCATTTTTACCAAAAGGTAACTTGAGTATGATGAAGGTGTTATAATTCCTTCAACCGATATGCTAGCCTAAAACCTTTATGGTTTAAGGATTGTAAATCCCGTAGTGTACCACGGGTAGGTAATATATTAGCATATATTATGTTATCCCACTTAACATTAACGGGGTTGTTGGAACATAATGATTAAGTGGTCCGCCCAACCCTTAATGTATATGGGTCCATCACTAATATATAGGTTAATATTTAATAATATGAAATATTTATATATCTATTATTAAACATGCTAACCTAGGTATATACTATCGATTAAATATTTAATATCATAAATTGATTATATTTCTAATATTAAAAATTATAAACTTAGGTATATGTGTCAACCAATAAGGTTGAAAAGGTGGGTCCAGGAGACATACCCGATCACCTAATATAAAAAAAGGACTTTAGGTCCTCATTTGATATGTTTGATATTATTTTATCTTTGTGATTAGGGTTGAAAGGAGGAAGTGAAAGTTATTGGATGTAAATTTTTTTCTTGGAAAGTAAAAGGTTATTTTACAATGGTTTTTACCCTATTTAGGGTTTTCCACTATAAACATTGTGTCATTGTGTTCTTACTTTTGGTATGTATTACTTAATTAATATGTTATGTAATTTTATTTATTACATTTCATAATGTTTAATATTTAATGCTTTATGGTTTATGTTAATATTTAAATGCATTGGTATATTGAATTCGTAATAATTAGAATCCTCTAAATTCTAACATACCACTCTAGATCATAAGGCAAGTCAATTTTATACTACTCTATAAGGGCATGCACATAGTTGGTACATGAAGTATGATCCGAACTAGACTTGTGTAGACTATACCGCACTGCGTGATGCTTTCTTAGTTGAGTTCCATATACCTGAGTTTGAATAAAAGAGCATATGCATGCTAAAGGATATTAAACAGTTCGTGGATAAAAGTGTAAAGGAGTATGATGCAGAGTTTAAGACTTTATTATCCAAGTTGTCTTATGATATCCATCCTAGTCAGCATGCACAATGGTTTGTTAGAGGTTTGATCACACCTTTTAGAAGATATCTCTCACATAAGCCATTTACAAATCCGTGTGAGGAACTTGAGGAAGCTCTACTTGCTGAGGCGGTTGGAAGCATAGACACTAGAGTTAGCCCATTCTTAAAAGATGAGATTGCATTTATGGGAAAAAGTTAGAAATTTTTTCATCTAATTAAGGCCATGAGACATGCGGTGGTATTTGGTGCAAAAATTGTGAGCTATATTTTAAAATATTTCATTTGGATCATGATTCACGTATGTTCCCCCTCTTTGTAGTGCATGATAAGGAAGAATGTGTCTTGTTATTATAAGATTTGTAATTCTACCACTCATGATACCGAGGATTGTAGATTGAATGATCAAATTCATGATGTAAATGAAACTGGAGTATGTTAGCACAATGTTGTAAGTAATTCTAAGAAACAAGGTGAACATCACAATCATAACCATAATGAAGGGCACTACGATGGAGGTAGTAGAGGTAAAGCTTATTGTGAAGGATTTATAGGCCAAGGTCGCGATAGTGGAAGAGGTGAATTCCTATGAGGAACCTATTTCACATGCGGATCCCCTTATCATTAGAGGTGTTAATGCCTTATGAACAATATTTTTAATTGGTGTGGAAAGAATCACAATTTTGAGGAATGCCCATATTTGTATGAACATATGAACAAACAACAAAAAGCAGGATAAGGGTTCTAAAATGGTTAAAGTATAATGCGCGTTGCGGAAGATTAGTGGATGTCGAAGTTAGCACCTGACCCTGAGGTAATACCTGTGTTGGTGACTACACGTGCTAAGGTTGTGCATGTGCATGAGACTCAGAAGAAGAAACCTATTATTAAAAAATAGGAGGTATCACATACAAAATATTCAAATCCTACCCATCGAAGGAAGTTTAACATGAAACTATGGAGGTGATTAGAAATTTGTAGGGTAAGATAATATGCTTGAAAGAGCAAAGTCTAGGAAATTAGAGCACACAAAAGTTGTTGAGATCCCAAAAAAATATTTTGATGATTTGAAGGAGGTTTTCAAGTTATTGCACTAGGAAAACATCATTCCCTTGTTAGGGTAATGGTTAAGGGAGAAGATACCACACACGAGTTGTACGCCGAGAGACAGATATTACACGTAAACTTACCACCTCATAGTCTTGAATATGACAAGGAGATCACCTTAAATGCGATTGTTGATGGATAGTTATTTAGTAACATTTTGATTTTTATCGGTGTAAAAGTAAATGTATTCACCTTGGATGCATGGAATCAAATGGGGAGGCTACCATTATAGCTATCTTCAAATGTTCTATATATGCCAAATAAGACTAAAGCCACGCCCATTGGAGTATTGAAGGATGCTACAATTTTATATAAGGGGTGAAATTTCTGGGGACTTTGAGGTCTTAGCGCTTATAGAAGTATATAGTTTTCCATATTTACTTGGGCGCCCTTGGTGCTACTACGAAAAATGCTGATTTGTGCTTTAATAAAGGTTATATAAGTTTTGAGAACAAAGAGGAGTGTGTGATCAATCTTTTAACAGATGGAAAATATGTACCTTATGTAGAAGCTGTTGAGTGAAGAGGATTTGGATACAATTTATGTGTACACCATTAGAGATCTTGAAGTGCTTGAGGCATCTAAGGAAGGTGTTATTCAATGCGATGATGTACAATCTATGAGTGATACAACAAGTGTTGCTTGTGACAACCTGGACACATGGGACTTATGAAATGGTTGTGCATGAGATGAAAAACACAAGAATGCGCGTAGGTCGGACACACTATGTTAGGTGCTTAGCCAATATCCATGTACTAAAGTACGATGGAGAAGGAAATCTTGATGTGTTTTTGTGCACTATGGAATTCTAGTGGATAGATCAAGTGGAGAGAAGGAATATGCTTGTATATACCTTGCATGGGATATCAACACATTGGTGGATTACACATAGAGATAGTATTTTAGAGTGGTGAGATCTGAGAATAAAATTCTCCACTAGATTTCTTAGGAGCAATGCCCCTACCAAGACATGTGAATTTCATGGGGGGCTCGACGCATCGCATCATGTTCAAAAGTGTGAGATACTTTGGATAGAGGGACACAAGGCGTTACCACCTTCACTATGGGTGCATAACTTATACTTCACTTTGCATGGCTACGTGTGTGCATGGTATGTTTATACAGATTTGAATTGAGAAATAGGGAATTGGAAATAACATACTGTAGGCATGATTCGAGACCTTTGACTAGTTTCCTACTAGACCTTGGTGAATGAGGCAATACAAAGTATGAAGTGCTTGACTATGTTAATCATCTTATTTTTTGTAAGTAGGAAATTAAAACCGGTTAAATAGAAATATACAACTATGGAGCGCGAAGCATTGTCCATGATTTATGCGTTGCACAAGTTTAGGAAATATTTGTTGGAAACTTTGTTCATATTTTATTCTAATCATATGGTCCTTAAATATCGGTCAATAAGCCCATTTTTCAAGGGCACATATGTAGGTGGATTCTCTTGTTCCAAGAATTTGACTTTACAGTAGTGGTAAAGCTAGGAAAGAGTAACTCCAGACCAGATCATTTATCAATGATTAACTCAGGTGAGGACATACAAAGCATTGATGATATAATTCTGAATGCCCATATTTTTGGTTGAACCATGCACCCTCTAATTTAGAGGATATTGTTGTATTTTTGTCAATAGGTGTGGCACCTAAAGGGATGAAGGCTTTGGAGAAGAAACAAATTTCTATGTGTCGCACCCTACATGTTAATTAGTGGAGATTTATACAAGTTAGGTCATGATGAGGTTTTTCATCGGTGTGTACTTGAGCATGAGTGTCTTTGTTATTATGGAGGAAACTCATGGTGATATTGTAGGCTGAAGTTATGTAGGAAATTCTACCATGCTCAAGATTATATTAGTAGGAATTTGGTGGGGAAAAAAATATAAGGATTGTATAGAATATTGTAAGGCCTGTGACCATTGTCAATGCCTTGGAAATATTAGGCATAGAGATGAAATGCATTTAATGCCTATTGCTAGTGCAGAACCTTTTGAAAAATGGGCAAGTGAATTTTTGGGTCCTATTTCCCCACCATCGGATAGGAATGGATCACACTACATTATAACTTGTATAGATTATCTTACAAGGTGGGAAGAAGAAGTACCTACAAAGGATTACAGGACATCTATAGTAGAAATATTATTTTGGGAGAACATAATCAATAGGTATGGATGTTTAATAAGTTTGAAAAGTGATAGGTGCACTCATTTTATTAATGAGACTATTAGGATACTCTTTCCGAATTTATGGTAGTACAACATAAAACAATGCCATATCACCCACAAGAAAATGAAAATGTTGAAACTTTCAACAAGATATTGGGCCATACATTGACAAAGATTTGTGATGTTGAAAGAAAGGATTGGGATGATAAATTCTTTGTTGTACTTTGGGCATATAGAAAAACTTACAAAAGATTGAACAATGCCACACCCTTTCAAGTTGGTGTTTGGTGCGGAGGTCATTTTACTTGTGGAATTCATGTTACCTTCCATACGTATTATGCATGAAGGAGGATTGGATGATGAGCAGGCACTTGAAGAGTGCATTGAAAAAATGATTTAGTGGGATAAAAGGCATGTTATTGCTTGGTGGAGGTAGAAGACGGAAAAGGCCAGGAAGAAGGCATGGTATGATAGGAATATTAAGAATAAGCAAATTGAAGTTGGACAAATGGTACTTCTATATGAATCAAAAATTTTGTGCCATCCTAGAAAGTTCCAAGTGCATTGGTTGGGAACGTATGTTATGACTTACATACTTGATTCAAGTGCATGTCAGCTACAGGCACTAGATGGGTCATAGTTGCCCCAGTTATTTCAATGGGAATAGGTTGAAGCCCTAATATAAATAAGTATTCTTGGTGTTTGTAATAAGGCATTATTGTAATTAGCTTAGAATTCCTTTAATCCACTCCCTTTATATGTGTTTCCTTTCAACATTTCTATGCTTTTTCAATTTAAGTCTGTGTTTTTTTATCATAAGCGCATTTACGCGCTAGTTTCGATTACTATATATTTAGTTCATGCGTAGAGGACCATACAAACATTTAGTGTGGGGTAGAAGGAAAGCAAGAGTGCATAAGAGTAGTTGATATTTTAAAATACCTAAATTACTAGAGGTGCACAAATATCGATGGTGATGTTGGTTGGTGAAAAAGGTGATAAGGTTTTATAAAAAGAATGGTGATAATAAGGATTATTCCAAATGGACATTCCACTTACAGTTAATGAGCATGCATGGCAACGTGAGGTAGGTGATGGCATGGATAAATACTTGGTATAAGGTGTAGAGGTGGATGTACTTCGGTGCATGGTACACATGTGAGGAGGTTTGTGGTTGGTGAAGTAGTTTGCACACCAAAAGGTTATAGTTGGTAAGTGAGTCGGATGCACGGTAGATGCATGCATGGAGCTGAGAAATGGTAGGAAAAGGTAGGAAAGCTGAATTTAATTCATATGTATGGTGGTAGTTGTAGTATTAGTCTTTACTTTCCAAAAACTTTTCATTACGTCCTTAACAACAAAACCAAGTTAATATCCAAGGTTGACCCTCTCAAGTTCCTCTTATCCAAACCCTCCCTTTCACGATGAATGGCTAATTAGATCATTCTCCTTAGTGAATTTTACATTGAGTTTATCAATAAGAAGTCTCGAAAGGACAGGTATTGGTAGATCAGTTAGCTGAATCTCCCCTACCAAGAATGAAACCATTGTGTCTAGATCTACAAGATGTATCCATAATGTATATCCAAGAATACATTGTGTAGTAGGTCCACTTTGACGAATCATTCACATTTCATGGATCAGGAGTGGGAGTGGTACTCATCACTCCCATAGGAGAAGTTTTTTCATGAGCATTATATTTGATATTCCCTTATACAAATAACGTTGCAGAGTATGAGGCACTCATTTCCAGCCTTAAGTTAGCTATCACCTAGAATATCTAATAGCTACGAGTCATTGGTGACTCCCAACTAATCATTAAAAAAGTTAATGATGAATATAAGGTCAAAGATGAAAAACTTGTTCCATACAAGAAAATGGTTGAGACCTTGAAATAATACTTTGTGCAGGTTGTCTTTGAGCAAAGGCCAAGATCACATAATATATCAATAGATGAAATGGATACAATTAGATCTCTACTATGCATTCCACCTCATACAAATTAAATTCCATTATTTTTGGAGCATTTACAAATACTTGTATATGACATGCCAGAATCTTGTTTGGCATGTGAAGTTGTTGGTCCATTCTCACCTTGGTATGATCCCATATTTAGTTATCTACAAGATGACACATTTCCCTTGAACATTTCCCATACCAATAAAAATCCCTTATCCATTGTATATCTTGTTATACCCTCTTAGGAGGCACACTCTATCATCATGCCTATGACGATAATTTTCTACATTCTTTGAATATTACCAAGTCATTCCACGTTATTAAAGAAGTGCATGGTGGTATTTATGGTTCACATACTAGCAGCATGGTCCTAGCTAAGAAACTCTTAAGAGTAGGCTATTATTGACCTACCATGGAAGTAGATTGTTTCAACTTCATCAAGAAATGTGAACTATGTCAAAAATATGGAAATTTGATACATGTGTTAGTATAGGATTTTCTGAGACCATTGTGACTATGTGGTCATTTTCTAAATGGGGACTTGATCTCATAGGGAAGCTCACTCCTACTTCCTCAGATGGTCATACCCACATTATCACCACCACCAAGTACTTCACTAAATGGGTAGAGGTTGTACCTCTCACTTACGTAATTAGTGCGAAAATATCTAAGTTCATAATGAATCATCTCATCTACTTTGTTATCACATCGCCTCCACCATTGCTGTAAATAATAGTAAATCTTTCAAGAACAAGATGGTTAAAGTGTTATGCCAATGCTTCCAAATCCAACTCAAGTGGTCCACTCCCTATTACCCTCAAGGTAATGGAAAAGCAGAGGCCACCAATAAAACCCTTGTTCGAATCATGGAGAAAATGGTTAGTAAGATTGGTCATAATTGGCACTACAAATCCATCCCACCCTATGGGCCTATCAAACCTCCATTCACACCCCTACTGGTGCTACTCCATATTCATTAGTCTATGGCACTGAAGCCATCATACCCTTGGAAATTGAGCTTCCCTCCCTGAGAATATCTCTCTAGGACTATCTAGATAAAGATGAAGACTACAAGGTTTCTCGACTAGTAGAGTTAGAGCTACTGGATGAAAAGCATATGAGAGCACTTAATCACCTAAAGTTTTATCATAATTGAGTATCATGGGGATACAATAAATGGATCATACCTCATTATTTTGACATAGGTGATATCATGTTGAAAGAGAACCAGAAAAACATTGTTAAAGACATAAAAGAAAGGAAAGTTTGAAGCCAACTAGTTAGGGCCATATGTTGTGGTTGCTAAGTACGGTTTAGGGGAATACAAGATAGCTCACTTAGATGGTGAGGAATTAAAGGAACTGATGAATGCAATGCACCTCAAGTGCTTCTATGATTGAATAAGAAATTCCTTGGAAAAGTGAGAAAAAAAGCAAAAAAAAAAAAATCAAGAAAATAGTAAAAAGAAAACAAGTCATCTAAATGTGAAAACCACACAATTATGGCGCATTGGGCAAGTCCTTAAGTGAAAAATAGTTTCCGGTGCTTAGGAAGCTACTTATTTGCAATATACTCTCACATCTAGATGGGAAACTCTGGATTCTATATAGGATTAGTTTCCCTATAAAATCTAGGAATCTTATTAAACCTCTCTTGCAATCCCATGCTTTGGCTCATCTGTTCTTATTTCTACGTGAAATAATTTCCTTTTATATTCCCATCTAATGCTCAGGGTACCTTTTCATCGAAACTTATTGAACATACATTCTTGGAATTATTCCTTTATATATTTCCATCTCATGTTGCGGGCATTCACGATTCTTTGTCATTGTACATTGCTTTCAAAACAAACCTTAGAAAATCACAAAAACATTCACAAAATGTTACAAAACCTAAACATTCAAAAAACTCCTCTCTAGGGATGGCGCTACACAAACAAACAATAACATTGTCTTGAAGAAACCCCAAAAATAATGTGAACAATAGCCTTGAAAAATTATCTTTCAAGATAACACCAAAAATAATAGAAAATATATCAATGTTGTCCCACAAAAATAGAGTAGTATTTTGATTAATTTTAGTTATCGGTTTGTAGAGTGTTGGTTACATGTTGTATGCATTGAATTGAATTCATTTGCTTAGGTTGAGTGTTACTTAATTGTTGCATTTAGTTCATTTTATCTTGCATACTTGTTTATAATTGTAGTATGTTCATTAGATTTGTTTCCATTGCATTGTGTTGTATGTTTAAATTGAGTTCAAATTGCTTACTTAAGTTGAGTTTTACTTAACTATTGCATTGAATTCATTTTATATACTTGTGAATATTTTTCTTGTGTCCATTTTTGGTTAGGTTGTGTTTGTAAATTAATTGTAAAATTGTTTGTCATCATAACATATATCACATCTATCATCTATCATATCATCACATCTAACATCATCTATACATCATATATCAATAAAAATGCTAATTTTTACATCAAGCATGTATGCTAAGCTAATCATCACATATCGTATCATCAATGGGGCAAGAGGGATTGTGCATGATCACAAATCTATCCCCCTACACCAATATCATAAGTATCATCCTATGTACTGATCTAACAAACATCTCATGTATAAAACATATGATATTATCTAAGGATATATCATAAATCAAAAACATATGATACATCATCAACATCCATCATGATACATACATGAAAAGTAAAATCATACATCATCATCCATAAATCATCATCATAATTCATATAAAAACATGGCAAATATAACATCGAATGTCCATATACATGTATGAAATGTTTGTCTCAAAAATATATACATCATTGATACAAAAATCTTCCATCTATGGTGTGAATCAAAATAAGGCTTCATCAAGAGGCATAATCCAACATAATACATCATCGAAAAAATGAGCCTTCATAAGAGGCATACATCAAGGGTACATACATCTATAAATATACAATAAATAAGGAGAGTCATCCACTAATCTCACCCTCTCCTGGAATGCTTGGCCTATGGCCTGGAGGAGGATGTTGTTGTTGATGAGATGGCACGGAAGAGCCTCGCCACACTCTATTGTCTTGTGGGTTGTTACACTAATCTCACTGATCGAGAGGTCCTCTGGGACCTAGATCTAGACCTTATCACATCTAGTTGATCAAATAGTGTCACTCTCATCTCCTCAAGAACTACCTCGTAATATGCAACCTTGTAATAGGAGGCCTCACCTGCTATCCCTCATAACATTGACAAAATATGGGTCATCCCACTTACCATAGAGGCCTATTGTAGAGAATCCTGCTCCCTGTAACTCAAGCCACATCCACATGATCCTGTGTTAATGTAGTAGACATCCATTTTATAGTTGCAGTCATAGCTTGCTCCTAGGCATGTGCTTGATCTCATTAGAAGGGCTTGAACATTGTGTAATGGAATGAATGTAGCGTGTATATTCAACCTGATACTGCGTAACAAGCCATCTTTATGGTAATGTATGGACACCACCCATGCACCACCACCCTAATTGGCTTGTGATCTAGCCTCATCTAGCTCTGTCGTAAGAAATTGCACCTAAGATTTGAGTTGATCTATGTCTACGGCCACTTAAATATGAAATATTATAGGCTATTGTAACTGATGTTGTAATGTAGCTATATATCCATCATCTCCTACGCCACTCCCTAGATTATATGGTGGACTAGGAGGAAAACCCTACAATGGAGCCTACTACCTAACCATATGCTTCCCTAGGGCATGAGGAGGAGTACCTTAATGTATATGTGTTGGCACCTATTGTAAAGGAATATGGAATCCAATTGGTATACCAATTAAAGGTAGCTACATATGTGGAGCCATAGGTACGTCTATGTCTTCATCTCGGCCTCAGACCCTATCCTTGTGGCTAATGTGGTGGAGGACCCTGTCCCCACCCCATCGTGATTTTAAAAATCAAAGGGATCATCATCATCATCTCCTCCCTCATCCTCATCATCACTATCGATGGCCCCTCTAGAGGTAGCCTAATTCTTGCATCCCGGGCTTCTTGTGGAATCATCAAACGATGAGGTATCACTACATGGTACCATGGAGCATACTCTATTATCACCCCTAGATCCTAACCTATCTCAATGGTACCCATGGTATTGACACCATCTGCTCATAGTTGGCCCTAGCTCTATCCATCTGAATCTAAGGACCCATATCAAAAACCTCTCGGGATCTATGCGTGTGTACCACATATCATGCCGTGGAACATCTGAATGGTACCAAACTACCTCGCATCTATCCACTTTTTAAAACTCTCGATATAACATTGGCTCCCAAACATAAAATTATCAACCATGGCCACATTGAGCTCTACACCATCCTTTGGCCACTTTGAAAATGTCTATAAGGCCTCCATACTATATGCGCTGTTGTAGATCATCAAACATTAAATGATAATGATAAGTATATCCCATGTTAGGCTGACCATCATCTCTAGCTAGAACCCAACCCATCCTAGATGGCTCCTCTAGGGCACAAGCTCATAAAACTCCTATGGGATGACCAATGGCTATGTGGTCCCTAGGCCCATATCTACAATAATATAGCTGGGCCTACCATCTTCTGATGGTAGTAGGTGATAAGGTGAAGATCCTAATACAAATGCACCAATATACACTGGCCCCAACAATACCTCTCACCGTCAACCAATCCACGAACTACTCGATGAGACCAAGCGGGAATGTAGCACCAGTCTTGTTAGTGAGTAGAATGCCACTGACAAAGGCCATCAAGTAAACCACCACCGATCTAACTTTGGGTGCTATACATGAGATGTAGTCACATGGCCATACCTCGGTGAGGTATATCCTCAACTCTCGAATATATCAAAAGATAAGCAAGTTGTGATCTCAAGTATGGTGACTCATATATTCGATTAGTTGACCCTAGATGGGAACCCCAAAATCCTCCATACATCCTCCAATGTGATAGTGATCTCACCGGTTGGGAGATGCAAAAACACTGATCTCACTATGCCACCTCTCAGCTAAGGCTTGTGAGGAGGCCATGATCAAGAGTAATTTGTGGCATACTAGCCACGTGATCTAATCCAGTGACATATAATAGGATGTCCAATATCTCCTTGTCCTCCTCATCAAAACTCACCTCTATAGTAGTCATGTGGCCCATCTTGCTCTCTAGTATAGGATGGGAAATAATATTTGTAAAACTAAAAATACACTTGTTATGATTTAATTCTATCTATATTCTTCTATTTCATTCTTCTAAGTACTACTTTCTACTTTCTTCTACAAAATTCTAGACAACATTCTTCTATGCTTATCAAAAAATTGGCTAAGTCTTTCTTCTAAATGCATGCTGTTTCCCTATGGACACTGTGTGCCCCTATGAATGCCTTCGCATCCATATTATGACACTCCTATGCGCATAAGATATCTACGCATCCTACTCCCAATGCATACACCCCTAACCATTTCCCAAGCTAAATTAACCCATCTCCTAGTACATACGCATCCATATATGACACCGCACACATAATTTGGCACACGTGTGTGTAGGCATCCACTAGTTCCCCGACGAGGCATACACGTCCCTTATAACACGTATGCATGCACATACCCACATTTTGAGTATACACATGCGCATACATGTTTTTCCCAACGTGTAAATATGCTTAATGATGTTTGCATGCCATTAAGGCGTGCACTTCAAATGTGTTAAACCTACTCCTAAAATGCTAAAAATGCTAATAAAAACATTAAATGCCAAAAATTTGAAAAAGAAGGATACGACACTCACGTAGGGTCCATTGACATTATCCCATAGGTACTCCTGAACCCGGTTTGTAGGTCTAGTCGCCTCTAACTTTCGCCATATCTCTCGTAGCTCACAAATCACCGTGGTGAAAATTTTCAAGAGCTCCGTAACAAATGAACTAACTGTGATGATTTACCCCCCGAGAGGGGTATATAGGGTTATTTTAACCCATCACGATGACCTCTCACCCGTCATGATGGCTGAAATGCTTAATTCAACTACCGTGGTCATTTTAGCACCTTCTTCTACCTGTTGTAATAATTATTTTTATTAAATAATCATTTTTAATTAAATTTTACTATGTTAGGGCATTATTTTCCACCTAGCACTCATTTCTTCTCCCTAGGGAATTTTAATTGTTCTCGGGAAATGATCTCCTTCTTCCTTCTTCTAATCACCATCGTGATGATTATTTTTATTAACAAAAAAAGTTACTTTTAACCCATTTTCTTCTCGTCGAGGCTCATTTTTGCTACTTGACCATTTCTTTCCATGAGTCACTTCATGTGCTTTTGGGTGATCTTCCATTTTCTAAATTCTTCTAACCGATCAAAAATGTTAAAAATTACAAAAATCATAAAATCATTCAAATGTAAAAAATTGTATAAATTGAAAAACAAAATTGGTAAATAGCTCATTTGTAATTGAAATATGTGTCTCTCACATGACACTCATCTTGTATCTTGCTGGTGTTTTCACATGTTTTGAAATAATGACTCATGGATCATTTGAATCTACAATCATTTACAAAATCTTAGCTACTTACTTCATTTGTACTCTGGGGCACAACTGAGTTGCCTAGTATTGTTTCGTAGTGCACACTACTTTTTCATAGGACCCAAGTGTCCTCCATTTTTGCTCCTTGCATGTATAATTTATTAGGGGCATCATTTTTTCACCTTGGTAATTCCTCACAAAAATTTGGGACTATAATTCAATAACAAAATATTTGTACAACTATCTTGAATGTTGGTTTGAGAGTGTGTTTTTGTTAGGTTAGCTTATTTACTTCTCGTATTGCATTGCATTTTGTATGTTGCATGGAGTTGGCATTTTAGCAATGGAAATTTGTTTGTATCTTGGATTTTCATGTCATTTTACACTTATTCATATGCTTATATTTTTAATAAGGACCGATGATGAAGATTCTTAGCAATATGATGAAATGAATATTTTCTTACATAATACTTGAGTGCAAATAGCTCAATATATCCCCTTATTTTTTTTTTATATTTTTATTCTCTCCATCACGCTCAGCTTCACCATTATTCCTCCACATTTATGTACACTCCTTTCACTATAAATATCAATCATTTGGTGCCTCGCCATTCAAAGTGAGCAACCCCCTCGTCGACTTATTTATTTAGTATGACATGGACGATGAGCAATGGAAACACAGGCTATATCATTATACATTTCGCTCTTCACCACTCACTCTTAAAACATTTCTAACAGGATCTATTAACAAATACAACACTTGCGCTAGGAAAACCTGCCCATTCCTCTTCCCATTTCTTCCTTATTATTCCCTTTCACGTAGCACAACCTACCCTTACAATTGATCTATCCCTTATATTTTCTTCTTTTTTATCATTGATCGACCTCTTTCATCACCCTATCAACACTCGAGGGGGCATCATTCATTCTACTAATTTTCTCCAACTCCTTCAAAAAATATGTATTCATTTTTTTCATCTACTTTCTTTGAAGTGGCGTAGCTTATGCCACCCCAAAGAGGGGAAAATGTAGACACCTATAGTTTGATCAAAGCAATATTATTCTTAATATTACACTAACTATCCTCCTCGACTCAAAATTGATGATACCTTGTTAATTAGGCCTATCTAACTCTCCTTTTATGACATCCTTTTGGTCGTATTCCTCTTATAACTGACTAATCAAGCTAATATAGCCTCGTATTAGCTAAACCCTCTTCTAACATCCTTCTAAACCACTTCTACTAGCTTCCTAGGCTATCAATCCATTTCATTGGATTGAGTAGACCTCTCACAACTCTCTCAAGCTCCTAATTCCTCACTAATTAGGATTAATTAGCCTAAACCTATATTAACTAGCCTAAGGCATGTTTAACCTCTTCTAAAGCCATAAAGTGATTTTTGGCTTATTCATTTGTCCCACATGCACCAAAATTCTCCCATTCTTGGAAATGGAAAACTATAAATACCCCACTACCCCAAGTCATTTTCTAAGAACACTTCCTCCTTTCTAGCATAAACTATAGTATTTTGTTTAGGATTAAGAGATTTCTTCATTATTTATTGAGCTATTTGTTTTTCTATTACACTACACACTCAAGATTTGAGTAAATGGGAATGACCATATGGATTTTTAGCCATTAATGGTGAGCTCCCATTCTCATAATCATAAACTGATTGCTTAGAATCTTTATTAGGTTCATTTTAAAAGCTTTCAAGAATAGAGGATAACTAGGCATGTTAGGTTTTCTTGTTTACTTCAAGATGAATGCATGCAAAGTAATGAATCCTTACTTATTTCTTATCATGATGGTCCATTGATTTTTTTTTATAGCTTTGGGTTTTCTTACCCCATTTTCATAGTGTTCTTACCCCATTTTCATAGCTTTGCAACTTTTCCTTGTTCACAATTACATCTTAATGCAACCCAACCTCAATGCAAGACAATGAAGATGGTTAGATTTCTTATCTCATTATGAATTTGATATTAGCTATATCAAAGGTAAGGAAAATAGGTTGGTAGATGCACTAAGTCAAGGATGAGGTTAAGAAAGAAATGCAAGTCGATTCCTATTATCAGCATGTTCAAATAGAACTTGTTGCTGATTTGAATGACATGAGGTACAAGGGATTCAAGTTTGATAATGAAGGAGTCCTAAGGTTTGAGAACTAAGTGTATGTACCATTGGAAAAATAATTAAGGATGAAAGTGATAAAGGAATTTCACAATGCTCCTTATTCTAGACATCTTGGAGTGACTAAAATGCTTGCTGATGTGAAACAATAGTATTTTTAGAAAGGGATGAAAAGAGACATTGTAAACTATGTTTCACATTTTCTAGAATGTCAGTGAGTCAAGGCTGAACATATGCATCCAGCAAGATTGTTGTACCCTCATAACATTCCACAATTTAAGTGGCAGGTAATCAACATGGATTTTGTGCAAGGGTTTCCAATGTCAAAGAATAAACATGATGTCATCTTAGTTGTGGTCGATAAACCAACTAAATTAGCTCACTTTATGTAGTCTCTAATTACTACTTGCTTTAATAACCAACCCCAAGCATGCTTTGACATATCATCCAAATTAGTTTGGAATCTCATTCAAGGCACGTAGGCGCCGAGCCCCTCCTTTATGTGAGTTTTGTGAGAATGTTCTTCCTTAACACAAGGATATAACACAACCCAAAAATAAGTGCACCCATTCTTGGAATTAAGATATAAGCATTAACTCCTATCCTAATGCACCCGAGCATAAGATAACATGATCAAACTAAATGGAAGTAGAATCAAACCATGAATAACATCAAGAAAACCAATAGTAACATGTGCATGAACATAAAGGAAATGCACATATCAAGATCCATCACATAAGTGCTTCAGAATCTCTTTATTACATTCATTAGTCAAAATATAGTAGCCAAGATTACATCAAAAAGGGTTTCATCTTTGGGAATGTTCATAGTAGCAAAGCTTTTATACATTACAGAGCTCACCATTACACATTACACAATATATCTACCTCCTTAGCTCTCATGCTCGCATACCTCTACATACATAATAACTTATCTCTCTCTTAAACCCTACTAAAAATCATCCATATGAAGAACTCGAAGGAATCTTCTCTTAACCGCTCATCATTACCTACAAAATCCTGAAGGGATCCTCCATAATTTCCCTACCACTACTCATGAGCATGCCGAGATGTCATCATGTGTTTCCCTCAATTGAGTTCCTTTAGCATGCATGTGCTAGCTAATCCTTAATAACCTCAACTCCTTATCCTTTCATGATAACCATATTGATGCCCTGGAATATCCTTTCCTTGAGCCACAAGTCTCCATAGCTTATCCACATCTATATCTAGTCACTTTTCTCGCTTGTTCCCTATGTGCATCTTTTCTTGTTGTCCAAAACTTACTAAGTCTTGAATCCATCTTCTTAGGCATGAGCCTTCGTGCCTCTCCAAGAACTACTTTCGTGCATGCCTTTTTGCCTACTTCCATGCACCACAAGTCTTCACGCCTTAGGTACTTATTTATTTTAGGGGTCCAACACTTTATACTAGGGAATCTAAAGGATGATTCTTAGGTACTTGATAAAAGGTTTGTGCATGAAATTTTAGATTGTATGGAGTACTGAATTGATAACTTTTTATTGGGATCCTAGGATGACTTCTTGATTTTGGAGAACTTTGAATTCAACCTTGGGAATATAACTGAATTTTAGTTTTTCTGTTACCCAAAATTGATGGAAAGATGAATAAGTCAATTAGATTTTAGAGGATATGCTTAGACTATATTGTATGGATCAATAGTACAAGTGGGAAGAATATATTCCATTGGTTGAGTTTGCATATAATAACACTTATCATGCATCGCTGAAAAATGGCTCCATTTGAGGCATTGTATGGGAGAAGGTGTAGGACTCCTATCAGCTAGGATAGCATGGAGGATAGAGAAGTAGTAGGACCCGAGATGTTGACATAAATGGAACAAAAAGTCAAGCTCATTCGTGAGTGGTTAAAGGAAGCTGTAGATAGGCAGAATAGTTATGCAGATCTTAAGAGAGTTGACAAAAAGTTTGAACTAGGGGAAAAGGTTTTCCTAAGGGTTAAGCCCACAAAAGTTTCAATAATGTTTGACAAGTCAGCCAAATTATCACCTTCATTTTGTCGGACCATTCGAAGTGATTGAAGTGATCAATCATGTGGCATATTTTTAGCATTGCCTCTCACATTGTCCAAGATGCATGATGTTTTTCATATTTATTTTCTTAAAAAGTATGTGTCGATATATCTCATGTTTTGAACTGGAACTTCTTACAGGTTCAGGACCCAAGAATCATCGTAGTTGGGCTGATAAAGGTGCTGGAAAATTGTAGGTTGCACTTAAGAAATCGGGATATTGTTTAGTGCAAGGTCCAATGGGACCAATTTTTTGAATAAAGTGTAACCTAGGAAAATTTTGATGATATAAAAACAACTTTTCCTCACTTATTTTAGTGATAAAAAATTTTATTTTGATCTTTGATACGAGATAATTTTTTTTTGATAAGTTGGTTGAAAAAGGATGTAAGCTTCAAACTCTACAGAATGTGGGTTGTTACAGACTATTGAAATTTGATGTTTATCTTGTGAAAATTTTGAAGCAGATTAATGTTTTATTTAATCTGGTGATTACCTTGATATAAGAGTGGGGATGCTTATATGTTATATCTTGTCTATTAATGGATTTTAGAGTTTAATCATCGGGATGATGATTTCTTTAAGGGGGAAGTATGTAACACCCCACCTAATTTCAAATTAATCAATGTTCTTATTTGGATTTGATTAATTCATTATTGTTGTAGATGATGTTTTATCCTACCATCTAGTTTAATGTCTATGTTGTTATGCTAAATTGGGATATTAATGTTGGCGGTTGGGCATGGGTAATTAGAGATTATGTCTAGGATGTCGACTCCAGTTAAAAGGGAGCTGATATCCCTAAATACTTGACTAATTGGATTTTTCATGCCATACATCCAGCTAAGCCAAGCAAACATGGGTTTCTAGGAAAGAAAGAGGTTGTGGAGGAAATCTTAAAACATGTACTTGGTAGGTCAAACATTAATGACATTAATGATTTATTAGGAATCTCAAAAATTTCCTTGAAATATAACCATTTGCATTATGTGTCTTCATTATTCTATTTTGGTGTTGATTTGGATCTTATTTTCTTTAAAGAGCTCCATTCTTGCTTTGAGTTGTGCATGCAAAATTTTGAGCTAATTTGTGAAGTTATAGCAGTTTAATAATGGCAATAAGAATGAATTGAGCCCTAAATTGCTATTGTATTCACAATGTTATTTCAAGTTGTGGGTTGTTCGGTTTGGGGTTTGGTTGCAAAATCATGGTAAGAAGGGCTTTGAGTTGCTCATTCTTTGAAGAATCGGGTAGGAGTAGCAAGAAAGTTTCGACACCTAATTACAGGCATGAAACCGTTAACTCTCTCTCCCTTGTCATTTTTTCTTTATTTTATGTATGTTGAATGTTCTTGTTGATAAATGTGTATTTTGGTGAGATCTTGTGGGTAGTCTAGAACTAGGGTTGTTAGGGTCTGAGTTAATCAGGTCTCTCTTACCCCTTTTATTTTTTGATCCATCTAGAGAGAATATTATTTCTTAGTTTTGGGTCTCTTGTTGAAATAAAACTATTATGGGTCACGTTCTATGTGTCTCTAGATTCCTTTTTGTTGAATTTGTCCCAACACCTTGTATTCTTGCTTGGTAGGTCTAGAAGAATCCATGCTTGATTGGCTTGTAGTAGAACTATATTTTTTAGGTGTTTGGGAAAACCATGTGTTAGAGTTAAATGGTAACATTTTTACTACTATTGACCGGTAACATTTTTGTTACTAACAACCGGTGGCCGGTAGCATCATTGGGATGCTACTGATTTAGTAACATCAAGCGATGCTACCGCCCGATAACATCGATGGATGCTACCGACCGAAAACATCGAGGATGCTATCGACCAAGTAGCATAAAGGGATGGGTCAACGGGGCATTTCACCAAGTGTCGGCCGGTTGCATCATGTTTTTGTATCAAAAAGAAACATATTACTACTACTCGACTAGATTTCACTAAGAGGGTGTAGTTGTATGCATTGATTTTATAATTATGAGAATTGGGAGTAGAAAACATTGTATGAAATGAGTCTTCTATTGAAAATCAATCTATCTAGAATTATGATGTTATGAGAACTAGTTCTATGATAGAATGTTATATATTTTTAAGAGAATTCATTCTTATTTTGGAAAATATGATGTATGATGTTTCCTAGATTATGAATGGATTAGAGGTAATAAGAACGCCTATGTTTGACTTACTCTTGTTATCTTGATTTTTTGGAAGGTGGAAATGGTATGATTGCAAGGATATTTTACATATATGATATAATGTGATAAACTACATGGATGATGAGAATGATAGTTCATGCCAGTTCATTTTGAACTGACCATGTTTTACCCTCTCTATCTTCTAGATGATGAAGATGAGCCATTTCTCATGGACAAGTAAAGGAAATTTACTAGGCTTAGCATTCTGTTGTTGATGCTTAAGTTAAATTCATTTTACTTCAATATATGACTTTTGTAAAGAAAATTATATTTTTCTATCATATTTAAGATGAAGAAAAGGGCAGTCAAGCCTATTGTAAATGGAGTAGTACTATTGGAAATCCATAGTGTATATGGAATTATTATTATTAATAAATATGATGTTATTGTTATCAATTGAATTGTTATGGATGTCAATCGGGATGTTGGTTATAATAATATGCTATTATTCAGAGTGATTGGAAAATGTTCTTTTGATAATGAATTGTTATAAGATGAGATTTAGGTTCCCTAGTATGAAAGGAGAATGAGATAAATGCATCTACAATACATAAATAATGTGAGGACATTTAATTAGTATATGGAAATATGAACAAGGAAGCAACATACTATAAGTGTCATAGGTGACCACATAGTAAGTAAATTTAAATGATGATTTAAGTAGTTAGGGGCACTATCTGGTTTCTTGTTATAATTTCCATAGACTATTAGGAGACTATCTTCTAAGAAAATATTAAGTTGTGAACTGACTTAAAGGTATATCGCTGCAATTAAGTGGTACTAAAGTGACTTTTTCTGCACGTGGACAGGTCATGGATCTTGTGCGTAAACTAGTAAATTAAATTATAGAACTAATAGATTCAAATCCTAATAACTAATTAAAGTGAAGTGGTGAAAGGAAAATTTTCGATTGATGAGTGTGCCATCATGAGACTAAGCATGTATGTATGTCTCAAAATAACTTTGGCCAAAGTAGTGTAAGCTGTTGATTACACTGTCGAGATTCACCAAGTTCCCAATTTAAGTGTGAGATGCCAAACAAAATTCGAATGACTAAATCCATGGTAGACACTAGGAACTAAACTTGATTATCAAAGCATGTTTCAGGTTTAACCAATAGTATACTTGTATACGCGCTCTTAAAAAGAGTGTACTATGGGGGATCGGGAAGATCTAGTTGACCCATATAGTTGCACATGGTTAATTTTGATGTTATCAGATGGATTGAATGTTAAATAATGCTAGATTTAAATATTTTTTATTTAAATCATGGAAGCCATAAAGTTGGAATAGGAAGGATGTTTTAAAATGAAAAAGTTATCCCATTTAGAAGCATTGTTAGGAATGTTGTGTTATAGTTCATGTTTCGCTGATTTCATAAAAAATGTGTCTACTTTTGACCCCCTTTTGGTCCCTCATTTCCATGCACTTACCCAATCATGTCACTTAGCTTGTTCGAGAGAGCCTTTACCAAAGTGTGGTAGGAGTGATGGACCAAAAATTATATTGAAGTTTAGGAATAAGATCCTTGATGAATGGTTGGAAAAAAATTACTATCAAGATGATGGTATGCTTGATTAGATAGAATATTTTATAACTTGATGAAATCATGTGTTGATTCATTAGGAGATTGTATGAGATTAATGAATTTTTAAAATGTATTTTCTAGGAGGTCATGTTGTTAAAAATCCTTCACTAAGGCTTAGACCAAAGTGTCCCAATCAAAAGTATAATGTGAAGGGAGTTAGAAATACCATTCTAAATAATATCCCATGAATGTTTTTCCCAGCATCTTAGTTGTAGCACATGTATTGGTTTGGATCCACTCCTTATAGATGTCTCCAAAGTTCTTAAGACATGTGACTAGATCAATTGGACCATCATAATAAATGGTAGGTAATATTCCCTCTATATCTATAAAAGTTATGTTTTCAAAGGAAAATGAAGTGTTAAGGGTTTATTAGGACCTATAGGGATAGTTGTTGGCCATGAAGCCATTTGTAAAATCTGATTTTTCATTTAAAGCATGCTAGAAGTAATGGATGATTGCATAGTGACCATTTGTTCCAATAACTTGATGATAAAAAGATTAGGATCAAGTGGTGGATTAGGGCCACTAGAGGAAAGAAGTTTTAAAATGTCTAATTTGTAAAGGTGTGCTTGTTGATTGATTAGGGCATACTCTAGTTGCAGAAAGATTATTTTGAATTGGGTTTTATGATTTTCTATTCCATATGACCTATACCTTGAGAAACCCTTATTAGTAATTATTATTTACTAGGAGTGTAATATTTGTTTTTGTTTAGGTTTTTAATAACCTTCACTGATTTTAATTTAATTTGTACTAAATTAAATTCAAATATGAGCCATTTTATGATTGATCTAGTGCATAAGAGATGATGGAATCTTACATGGAGGAGAGAAATCTAGATGAAATTGGCCTACAGTACGAGTATAAGGGTAAATTGTGTTGAATTATGAAGGAGAAGAAGAGGACCCAAAAAGATTGATGCTAATAGGGAGAAATGAAGGAATGAAAGGAAAAACTAGAGGGAACCAACAAGGATACAAACTAGACAAGAAGATCTTAACAAGAGATATGATGAAAATGAGAAAGATAGCGTTTAAAATTAAAATGTTTTTCCCAAATCCTAATGAGATCGATTTGTGTAGATATATATTAAGACCGATGAAATCAGAAAAGGTGATGACTGTGAAAAAATGTGACCAAAAAGATCATTCGTATATATGTTTTTATAGAATCTAATGATGTTAGGGTGAAATAAATAACACATAGATAAGATCATTCATGCAATAGGGTTCTACACATGGGCCGATCACAAGGGGAATATAGGAAAAATGAAAATCATCGTGAATCTAACCTAATTTAGGGCCGAGCAAGATTCACTTTGGTTTCACTAGAGTGTGTGATAGGAAAATATAGGTTCCTAACTGGGTCCTCAATTGTAGGAATCAAATTTAAGTTCACACACATAAAATAGAGATGAAATGTGCTCAAAGAGCACTAGTGTCGTAATTCTAGAGGATAGTGACCCTAACCCTAGGATAACTATAGGTTTTCAAAGCCTATGCCTAAGATGAAGATATATATCCTTCAAGTATTTAGAATAAATAAGAATCAAGTGCTAAATAAATCCAAGGGGCATACTATAATTATACAAAGCAAAAACAAAGTAAATATACATCTACCGTAATATATTACAATGAATGACCAAAAAACAACATACAAGTGTAAGATAAAAAAATAAGGGTTATAAATATTTATCTATAGTGTGAATGATATGCATGGTCCTCCCCAAACACAACAATATCATGAAAGAATTAATATGAGAGGAGAAGGAAAATCTCAACAAGAAGACCTCTAGTCCTAACTCACTATGGTGACCCTCCAAATCACCAAGTCTAACAAATAAGTATGAAATAATGAAACAATATGTGAGTGATAACAAGTAATTCCATTGTGATTGATTGATTGATAGTTATCTAAATGGAAAAAGGTGGTGGGGTATATACATGACACCATTTATTATGGGTGATGGTGTTGGCCAAAGGAAAAAAATGAAACTTGTCACTCTACCCATAGGTGATGGCATTGATCTTTAGGGAATCCTAAGGTCAAAGGATGGAAAATAATGTGAAGTGGAATCTAAAATGTATGGAAGAAATAATGAAGGTCCATGAGACCAAAATTAGGGGTAAGATTTTACAAGAGTGTAAACAAGTGAACATAATGAGACATGTATACATGGAATAAAATATATACATGACGTAGAAAATAAATCCATCACCAATTAACAACTATGTTTTACTTTCATCATGAAGGAAACCATTAGAAATCTTAAACATGACTCCCAAGAATCAATTCTTTCCTAATTGAAGTAAAAATTGAAAAATAGGGTTTTGACAAAAAAAAAGGTCACATATCTACAACCCACATCCAAATAGTCTCCATTACCAAAAAAATAGCTAAAGGAAGCCCTCACTAATCAAAGATATATATAAATACTCAAGGGAATCCAAAAATATCCTATGTTAACAAAAAATATCCCAAACTTAGTTTAGATCATTCAATTACCCAAAATCTATCCAAATTCAAGCCCACCCCTGCAATACCAATACTCCTAGCCCATTGTTAACTACCTGACCTAGGGAATCCCTTAACATCCACATCAAAAATCAAGGGGAGTAGATTTCCCTGAAAGGATCACTAATAACTATTAGGGAATTAGGCCACACAAATGTTACAATTTGGCAAGATAATTTGTAGCTTTTTACTTTCCATAAAGCAATGGATGAAGGAGAGTGAATCACACCAAAAGGCCATTTTCAATGTGCCTTTTATATACATATGTTAGGAAATATTTAGTGTGAGCATAAATATAGGTTAGAAATATATATTGTTGAGAGAAAATAAAAGGTGTTAATATACACCTATAATTATTTATATTATTAGTGTGTTGTTTCAACCACACACTAATATAGGTCAAAGAGATATTTGAGAGATAATAGTTGTTAGTTGTTAGAATAACTAACCTATAATTAAGGTGAGTGGTTATGAGATAATTCCTACATATTTTTAATATTCTTGATTAATAATATAATGAAGTTTTATTTTGCAATCTGAAACAAAATTAACATTTGGTATCGGAGCGATAATTATTTTGCCCTAAATGAAAGCATAATGTGTTTGAAGGGGTAGTTGTCGGTATACATTGTCCCTGAATCATGGTTAATAATATTCCTTTCATGCTTGTTTCTTTGTGAGTAGTTTTCAAATTTTACGATGTTTCCTCATATATCAATTAAGTATTTTCAAAATAGACTCACGTAGTAATTCTATTTTGAGTGCTTCTCCATGACTACAAATCTATGGGTTATTGCTGTCCATAAGTGTCCTTATTAGACATATGTGTGTGAATATTTAGCCCCAATATTGCACACACTATTTCATTCTTAAAAATCCGTGAAATAATACATTTGGTACTAGTATTGCAGCCAATTTCTATTCCTTCCTCAAGCTCACCCCCAAATTTTGCTTTGCATCAGTTTTTGATATGCCTTAGTGATATCAAATCTGTGAATTCTTAGTAGACAATTTTGTCACGTATTCATCATATTCGAGACACGTATGAAGAAAGGAGCAGAAGTAGCTTGTAATATTCTGATTACATGAAATTACAAGTGGGTGATGTAACGGTGCTCCTGCTCAATTTCCATCTACTACGCCATATTCATCCATTTGTGTAGGGAAATATTTTAGTATTTCTATTTTCATGTACGCCATCCAATAATCTCTGCCACGTATCAAAACTACAAAAGTTTTTGCTATTTATTGGAAGGTCTCTCAAATTGGTTACATAGTGAACCACATTCCATCATTATCCAATAAAGCTCATAAGTGTGGATCCTCTCTTCATACAAGGAAAATGAGTTTCAAATCCCGTAGGTTTTCTTAAAAAAAATCCATATGTTGTAGTCAGTTTACTTGCTTTGTGTTTAGTGTAGAGTTTTGTATTTTAAATCAAGGTTCTATTAGTAAATCAAAAGTGTGGATCAAAGTTAATATCATCAAAAATTCAAATATTGTCTTTCGTGTGTTGTATTAGAAGTCAATAAAAATGTTAATGTGCTATCTTGAGTCTAAATAGAAGTTGTATTTGTCATTAATAACACTATTTTTATAGTCTTGAATTATTATGTCTATAAAATATTAAGTATTATTATTAGTGTTAGTTTATAGGTTCTTTTTATAGAAATTTTAGATCTATTATCAAATTTTTATTAGAGTTATTAGATTATTTTTTCTTATCTTGCAAATTACATAAGTAATTGTCAAAAGTCGAAAAATAAAATGTGCATTTGGTGTGGGAGGATTTGGGGCGAAATCAATATGGGAGATATTGGTCGTTAAACAATTTCTTCCCCATTCAAGCATCTTTACTTTATGAGACCTCAGTAATGGAAAAATATATATTTCATATTGATAAAGGAAGAAATAATGTAAAAATGTGAAAATCATTGTGCCATGCGTGGATGATCACAGGTTACACTAAGTTTTTATTATTGCTTTTGCTTTAAGGCCATGAGATAGAGATCTTATGGGACTTTGAATCCCATAAGATGGAGGCAACTCGATGCCTTCCATAAGTAAGGTGTGGGTTTATCTTCCATATCGCCTCAATTTTGGATGGAAAGTTGTTTAACCACTATTGGCAATACTTTAGGGAATTGTTTATCTATAGATCAAAAACTAATGATTTTGGCAACATCTAGAATCTTGGTTGATGTTACTTCTTCGATTTCAACGTTATTGAACTCAATGTGGAGGACCGAACTTGGTTACAAAATCTAGACTATGAAGGGTTTCCCTTCAGGTGTAGAAATTGCTTTTCTCTGGGCCATCTTGCTTCTAATTGTCACGTGATAAGGAAACATGCTAAAAGGAACAATTCATGGTGGAAGAATTTTAATCCTAGCTTCTTAGTGGTGAATGATCCTTGGAAAGGTTTCATATGTTGATAGATTAAGCGAGCCTATGACTCCTAAGGTACAAATAGAAGTTTCGGTCCCAATCCATAATGAAAATGTAAATCCAAATACATTTGAAGTCTGGTCTATTGTGAGTAGGAAGAAGAAAGGGACTATCTCGCCCCTCAAGATGCAGTTAAGATCTTTAAAAGTTTAGATAATGCTGGTTTTTTACGGTGTTTTTCTTGGTTTTGTTGTTAGTTTATCTTTTGCCACTTTGGTAGAGGCTATTCCTGTGGTCTTCATCAATATTGTACGGGTAGGGTCCCCTTAACCCTTTTTTCACCTTCTATAAAAAAATAACACTATTTTTATAGTCTTGAGTTGTTATGTCTATAAAAGATTAAGTATTATTAAGTGTTAGACTTTTTATAGAAATTTTAGATCTATTATAGTTATTAGTTATTTTTTCTTATCTTTCAAATTACATAATTAATTGTCTCAAGAATATATTTTTAGTGGTACTTTTGTCCTAAAAAATAATATATTTCATATTGATGAGGGAAGAAATAATTTAAAAATGTGAAAATCATTGTGCCTTATGATCACATTACACTAAGCTAAGTAGCATTATCTTTGGTAGATGGAGGCAACAAAGTAAGAAGTCAATCAATGCCTCTCGTTAGTCACCAACGGGAAGGGTTGTAGTATGTATTGGTGACATCTTTTTCAGATGTTTTCTTTATGTTATGGTGTGCAAAATAAGAACAACAGTTGTTAATATTTGCATAGAATTTGTAATAATTCCTAATGTAATCTCTTGAGTGTGGTGTGATATGAAGTGGAAGGTGCATATCTATAAAAATAATTGTATAGGAGGCAAATTGACTGTAGATATCCTCTGATTTTCATACTTCACTAGAAGATGGTTGGCTAGTGAATACGTTCAACTAGAAGTGAAAGCGAGATAATTTCTCATATATAGGTGATCATGTGCAATAAGATCAAACAACAATATACAAGCATAAAAGTATGCATGGGCATATGATTTTATTTTTAGTTGCTCTTTGCAACATGTTCACACTAAAGTGGGAATATTAGGAAATATTTAGTGTGGACATATATTATGTGAGCGTAAAATATGATAGAAATATTTATCGTTGAGAGAAAATAAAAGGTGTTAATATACACCTATAATTATTTATATTAGTGTGTTTTTTCAACCACACTCTAATATAGGTCAAAGAGATATTTGAGGAATAGTAATTGTTAATTATTAGAAAAACTATCCTCTAATTAAGGTGAGTGGTTATAAGAGAATTCCTAGATATTTGCAATATTTTCATTAATAATATAACTAGTTTTATCGTGCAATCTAAACCAAAATTAATAACATATTTGTAGACACTAAAATGTACACAAAATCACTATTACATCATGCTTTTTCTATGGTTATATATACATGAGTTTCGAACAAAGAGATAAGATCTTAGTGGCATACTTCCCTTATTGGTTTTATTTTTATTGCTTGATTGGACTTATTTATTGACTTTTCCTATTTTCTTTGAACTTGAATCCTTCATACGAGAGAACCTTGACTCCCTCATTTTGTTTGATGTTGTTTAGTCCTCAATCAAAAGCATACAGTAGGGTCATGACCATACACATGATCCTAACCCCATTATGTAGTCTTTCCCCCTTTACTTTTCATTTAATTTGTCTTTATGGGCCCATTTGTCCCTCTTTATCTTTTTTTTTTTACATCTTCTAGATTGGCTTTTCCCACCACTAAGGTCTTAATTTCAAAGTAAGAAACTAACATATATATAAATCTAGCTTAAGAATTTTTTTATCGATAAAACATTTGTCTATCAACCACAATAATGAATTGAAAGAGAAAGAAGTACAATTACATACTGTATACACAACATGGGAGGGTATAATTCTGATTTATTTCAGCACCACATAAGGGTTTGAATGGGATGAAGTAGCTTAGCTCACTATCGGTGTGGAAACACAAGGGAAACATTAGGAAAGGGAGAGTTGCATGCAAAATGGCATAAAGCACTAGGAGAACTACATTGAATATAAAATATAGTACATGGCTTGGTCATTCACATATGGGGTGACTAATGAAGTTAGTCAAACTCGGAATTTGTAATTATTATTTTCTAATGTTTGTTTGAGCATGTTGCAGGATAGCTAGGTTTTTTTGTAGGTACATGTGTAAAATATAGGGTTTGATGTGACATTTAAGATTCTAAAGAGTGAAATAGAGTGACACTGAAGTTTATATATCTGGACATGCACAAGTCCAAAAACTTACAATAGGGTCGGTTTATGTTGTACAGTCTTAACTTGGAGCTTCTAGTAATGCGTGTGATTCCAATCAATTCATAGATTTTGTTTCTTTCTTAAATAGATCAATGACACAATATGTAACTCATATGGATCATCTAAGTGCCTTCTTTTATCTCCATTGTACATTTAATTTCTTGTATCTCTTCCTCAAAGCAAATTTTCATGCTTATATGAATGAATAATTGATCTGAAATATCATTGCATACTTATATATTGTTGTTTTAGTTTATATATTATCAACCATATTTATATTGATTAAATTCAATTATGGTTGATAAATTTTGGTAAACTTGACTAGATCAAATCCTTAACCTAAGCTAGGATATTGCCCAAGTTTCCATAGGTTAGGCTTATTAAATTTTAAAACCTTGGTGTTGTCTTATGGTGTAAAATTGTTTGGTTTGTGTGTATTTTCTACTCGTGTGTGATCATGGTTTGTTTTCAACATTTACAAATGCATAATGGTTACTATCCCTTTAATCAAGTCCATACCACTTATGTGGATGCCAAGCATGTCACTCCATTTTTATACTCCATACAAGATGATATAGTCTTTGATGTTGAATTAGACCATGTTTTTCAACCATTCACTAATCATCCTTCCCATTTCCACACACCCTCTCCTCTCACTCACAAAGTCCCTCAAGATGACCTTACACATTAGAGTAGTGACCATGATCCCAATACTATATCTGATTTAGAATCTGGTGATGATGCTAGTGTTTTTAGTGCATGTACCAATGACTTTCCCTCTCTTTATACATTGATTGATTGTATCCCTTATTTAGGAAATGATGCATCCCACATATATCCATGATAATAACATACATGACTTTATTTTTTCCAGTGCATGATCTAATGATGATTTTATTTCTACTCCTTCTCTTGAATGCAAAAGTAATAATCTTGATTATAACATTTCTAATAACCATTGCACTTATATTATTTCATTTGAATGCAAAATGGATAATATTTCTTATGAAATTCCTTCCATTTATCTTGTATGCAGACATTCTAATATAGATCATGTTGTGAGTAATGCACATTTTGTTTCTTATTCTCCATCTATAACTAAATGTGATGTTATTCTTAGTCCTTCTTCTCTTCTACGTATAGATATCAATATACCTAGTAATGTTGGTAGAAAAGATAAGCATGTTGATAATCCATTAGTTTCATATAACACACCTGTTGATACATCTCATAGTGTCATTTCCTTTCCTATTATTGATACCCCTTCACAATCTACTCATGAGACAAGTCCTAGGTCATATTCAACCAACTAATCACCTAATCATGTTCCTAGGCCTACTAATGTTCCTATGGATACTTTTAATGGTAAGGTGTAACCTTTAAATGAAACCCTAAGTTCTCATATTATAACCCCTTAAGAGGTGATTTTTTCCATGCATGTTGTAGGTGAGCTTGTTAGTGCAGAATCATAGCACCCTTGAATGTATGTAACCAACATGGGTTGAGACTCTCAATGTGATTGCACAACATGGAGCATATCTCAAGGTGTGGGACCTTACAAGTTAAGAGAGCTCTGGATTGAGGCCGGTTCCTATCCCTCTGTTCAGTGTACATAAAAAATTACGGAGGATCTATTCTAAGTCTATTCTATCTACTAAGAGACAAGGGTTAGAGAGATGCAAGAAAATAAACATAAGCTAATGAGTTATACACTAAAGGAATGTTAGACACTCATTTTGCAATTTAACACAAACCACATGAATGTAATACAAACACCATGCATAGATGACCAAATTCATAATATATTAAAGAGACAACAATGAATACATGAGAGGTCAAGAAAACAACCAAAAACATATATATTATTGCTTAGAGTTAATACTGATGTATTACGGTGGCCAAGAGGAAAAATTGCATTACAACCCAAAGGAGAGGTTAGAGAAGCTCCAAAATCCTTTTGTGAACAAAACAAGAAGGAAGGACACAAAACAGAAATGTCCCACCTTTTATAATGAGCCCTGACCTTGCTTTTATAGATTCAACACAAAGGGAAGAAGGAGAGAGAAATGGGAAAACTAGTTCAAATCTCAACCAATGCCATCAATGCCTCCTACAAAATCTTCCCTAAATCTATCATGCCTTCATCAATTACTCATTGGAGCCTCGAAGGAAGAGGAAGCGATGGATCAAATCTAATCCGATCGGTTGTTAGGGAAAGTAGATCCTATATTAATGGCTTAAAGACATTTCTTCATTTTCCCCACCTAACCTCTCCAAACTTAAAGTTTCGAGATGTCCATAGCAGCGTAGATGTAGCCGAGATATTTCCAACGAGTGTCAAATTTGTTGGATTTGAGCCACAGTCGAAAGATATGCCCATTTGAAATTTGAATCAGGTCCATACAAAAATGGAACTAACTACCAAAGCAACTAAAGCCGAACACGTGGAGGGATGGAGCTTATTTGAGCACAACCTCTATATTTTGCTTTTGGAGTGGTGTGGGGATGACACGTGGTTTCCTCGTGACTTGCTCATTTTTAATGTTTTTGGCTAATTCTTTTGCTCGGTAGGGTCATATATCTGACCGGGACACGTGGAGGCTTGGTGCTTGTTCGGAAACCTTCCCCCAATTTTTCTCTTGAATTAGCGTCGTCCTGACACTTGGCACCCCTCTGTTGGCATGTCTCAATGCTTTGACTATTCAACTTTGACCCTGTCCCTTTATGAAACCGGATGCGTGGAGGCTCCATGCGCTCACTTAAAACCCACTCAGGATTTTCCTTTGAAGGAGCGTCGGGTTGACATGTGGAGGCCTCTGCAAGCTCTTGGAATTTTCAACGGCTTCTCTTACCTTTTTGGGCCTTGAACATGTGGTGAGTGGCGCTCATTCTCCATACTTAGTTATTTTTGGGCCCGCTCTATCCTATTTTTCAACTTGGACTATGTGGCGAGCCCATGCTCATTTGGGCCTCTGCTTTTGGATTAAATTTTAGAGATGCACCGCTAACGCGCATGGCGGATTCATCGCTAGCATTCTATATACTTAGTCTTTTTGAGGCCCACCTTGTCTACCTTTTGAATTTTAGCTATTGACTCTGCCTCCTCTTTGGGTCTGGGACACGTGGGGGCCTGGAAGCTTGTTCAAGTCTCCCCTTTGGATTCAATCTTTGGAGGTGCGCCACTTGGACACTTGGCAGCATCCACTATCTCCTCCATACTTAGTCATTTTTGCTAGTTTCAAATCATTTTAGAGCCCAAAGACTTCAGACCTTCACCATTTCTTCTCTTTGAGCCTCTAGCTTCTTTTGACACTATCTTCTCCTTCCCGACCCTGCTATTCCATTTCTGAGCCCACCTGTAATCTATTTGTTGGATTTGAGGCATGGATTCGCTCGACAAAGTCGTTTCTTGAATTTCTTCTTGCATGGGGTCATTTGATCTTTTACAAGCCCCACCACTCCATTGTAGAGTCCCTCTGTAACTTGTTTGTAAGATTTGAATGTTGATTTCTTTGGTTCCTTCTGTGTGGGGTTGTGGCTGATCAATTTTTTTGGGGGACAAAATAGTGATAATAATTTGGTGACTCGCAGGGCATTTGCCTGCTAGATAAAGGGACTAGTAGCCTTGAAGCATCCATTGGGCATGGAGTCAAGAATGATGGCTTGATACTGATCCTACCTCTGATCCATGAGCCCGACCATTTGCACTCTCAATTTTCATAAGAAATCCTAAAACAAGGCTTCTAAGAGTAGAAAATTGTCTTGACCCAGGGCTTTCATCTGTCCCTGAATGGATTGTTTTGAAGACGGATTGTTAGTTTCTTTGTATTTTTTTATTTTGAAGATAACAACTATTATAGGAAACTATGAGTTTCCCCATCGTGAATACTAAAAGGGATAACACATCCACTTAGAGGCACGTTGGGCTATGTAACAACGTAACCTGGAGCAAAAAGAACCATGCCACAACACTTAGGGAAACAAAAACTACACTATAACAAAACAACATGCATACGCACTTAGGGAAATTAAAATCCTATGATAATATTTACATGGGTGGAAACTTCCCATTCAGTAGCAATGTTTGAGATGGATCCCGTTCACTAGGATCTGTAATTCTTCGCCATCTAATTTAGCCAATTAGAAGGCATTGCTACTCTTGCACTCTATGATCATGTAAGGCCACTCGGATGACATCAAATTTGGAGTGTTTTCCTATATTTTCCCAATCTGCATCACACTTTAAGGACTAAGTCCCCTTCTGAAAGGTCCTCATCCTTTCCTTCTTATCAAAACTCTTTTTATCAATGCCCGATCCTTTTCCATGACACTGCATTGCATGCTCTCTTACCTCTTCTACCTCCATCATCTCTCCATACCGATTGCCATGGGTTCAAAGCTCAACTAGCTCTAAGCTGTTTCATGAGTTCCAAAGTAGGAAACTCCAATGAGATGGGCACATCTTGCCTCCTTTCCATATACAAGTTTATAAGGTGAGCTACCTGTGGACCTCTTTGATGTGATCCTATCATCCATATAGATTTGATTTGATCCTTGTATGCCAAGTCCTCTCTTTCCATCAAGATTCCTTTTGATAATCCTTAATAGGTTCTTATTCATGTGGCTATGCTTAGCCATTACCTTGAGGGTAAGAATTTGATGAGGTCTTTGAGATACACACCACTCTTAACTTCCCATTCGGTGATCCTTGTACAAGGAATTCCAATACATTGTCTGATATAATAGTGGCAGGGACTCCAAACTTGGTGGCTATTCCTTCATAAAAATCCAAGATGTTGGATTCATTTGCTTCTTTTAGTGCCATAGCTTTAGTCCACTTGGTGAAATAATTTGGGTGTAAGTATCACTTGTGGCCTTGGCTTGAGTTTGGGTTAATCACCCTAATGAAGTTTAGTCCCCATTAACATGAATGGATGATTCATTGAAATGGGATGAAGGGGCAGGGATGCTAGCTTCTCCTTTCTATGAAGAATGCACATTGTTTACACTTCTTGACCCATGAGTAGTAGTCCCTGAACACTGTAGGCCAATAATAATCACCTTCATGATCTTGAGAGATGTTGCTCGAGGGGCAAAGTGACCTTGCTTCTCCATCATGGAATTCATACAACACTCTCTCAATTTGGCATGTCTCAATGCACCTCAATAGAATACCATTGATATCCTTCTTAAACAAGACACCACCAACAAGCACATAAGGGATAGCTTGTAGTATGAAGTATCTTCTCTTTGCCTTGTTCCATTCTAGAGGGAAGAAACCTATTTGAAGGTAATGCACCAAAGCTTGGGTCCAACATGGAGCATGTGCATCATTAGATGATTGTTCTTAATCATTTTGTAGAAATAGGATAGCCTCTTTACACCCATTGATTCATCCCTATGTCTTAGAGGTGATCTGTTCACATAGTCCTTACCTCTAACCGGTTTGGTCACCTTGATCTCAATGTCATATTCCATTACCCGGTGATCTAACCTTACCTCTTCTCATTCAAATAATTATTTAAAAGGAAATCCTTAACACCAACATGAGATACTAGCAATTAAATCTTATTATTTGAGACCAAGTGTTTGAACTTCTTAAGCTCAAGAAACAATAAGGACTGTTTTTCAATGAAAGAGTATTTTACCTCGTAGTCCTCCAAGATTTGATTGAAGAAAGCTATAGGTTTCTCTGAACCTTCATTGTTGGGCTAAACCAAGATGGATGAGATGGTATCTGACCCTCCAAAAGCATATAACATGAAGTCTTTGGAAAAGTATGGGTTAATGAGAGTTGGAGCTTGTGATATTGCGAGCTTGATGGCCTCAAAACTCTCTTTTCCCTCTGCTATCCATTTAAATTCAACACTCTTCTTTAACATCATTGTTAAAGGCTTCACAAGAGTAGTAAAATCAGGTATAAACCTATGAACAAAGTTTATCCTCCCAAGAAGCTTTGGAGAGACATTTTATGTTGTGGTGATGGAAGTATCAGATGGCTTCAACCCTTTAGGATCAATTACCAACCCCTTTCTTGAGACAATGTGGCCCAACAACTTCCCTTCATGAGCTAGGAACACACAATTTTTGGAGTTTAATGACACCCCAAACCTCCTACATCTCTGAAATACTTGTCTAAGGTGAAAGAGATGATCTGTAACATTCTTGAGAAAATAGTGATATCATCAAGATATATCAGGACTATGTTATTAATTAATCCTTTGAATGCCATGTCCATAGCTCTCTGAAATGTTTCTCCAACATTTGATAGTCCAAATGGCATCTTCTTATAAGCATAGGTTCCCCATTTGGTGGTGAAGGATTTCTTGAATTGATCTTCCCCCTTCACTATTATCTGGTTATAACCTAAGTATCCATCCAACAATGAGAACATCTCAAAGCCACGTATAACTTGTAGGATTTATTCCATTGATGGAAGTGGGTAGTGATCCTTAAGTGATGCTCTATTCAAATCAAGAAAGTCCACACATAACCTGATTTCTCCATTTTTATTCCTCACAGGCACTAAGTTAGCAACCCAACTCGAATGCTTGATAGGAAAGATGATACTGGCCTCAATTAATTTGTCCAATTTTTTTCTCATGAGAGGCTCAATGTGGGGATTTATTGGCCTTTTTTTTTTTTGAAAGGCTTGGCTCTAGATCTAACTCGATGGTGTGTGTTCCATCTTTGGGTTGAAACCTTTTAAATATTTATAAGTCAGAAAAAGACATCAGGAACTCTTGGAGAGTTGAACAAATTTAGATATTTCTTGTTGAGTGCTTACCCTCCCAATCTACAATGTTTTTCCATCCTCTATGAAAATGGGTTCGAATCTTCACCCCTCGTATATTTACCTTCTCTTTTGGAATTGGTCATTTGGGTTGAAGATTGATTCTAAAATGACAAGACACTTTGGTAGTTTGTTGGTCCTCGGTTGTACCACTTGATCTCCATCTGCGCTGCTCAAATTTGTCTTGATTCTGAAGAGAACTCAACTTCCTCTTGTAGAAAGTTGACTATTTGTTGGTCATTTTCAAAGGCTTACCAACTTGTGTTGTTGTCTGGGACAGTTGGTCTTACAACCAGCTTGATATGGGGCTGATGCTTATCATTCTTGATACTCTCCACAACGTCAAATGCTGCTCCAATTGATGTCACTCTGTCATGTTGCTTCATTTTTCTTCTGGGATGGAGTGAGCCTGAATGCCTCAAAATACTCAATGAGGTCCCATACTGGTTCTTATAACTCTTTAACAGTCATTCTTGATAGCATTTGTCTCGGACACGATTAGTAACTAGTTCACTATCGCCAAACACTTGTAGTTCTTGATTCCTCATTTCCTTCCCAATGCAATCCATGAACCAAAGCCTCATATTCTATTGTGTTGTTTGAATAAGAAAATTAGAAATGGAAATTTGAGTAGTATTTCATACCTTTGGGGAAAACAAGCATAGCTCCTCCTCCGGCTCATTACCTACTTCTTGAGCCATCAAAGAACAATTTCCATACTTCATTGTCATCTTTATGTTCCGGCTTAATGATGTTAGGAAGAGGATGATTCTCCTCATGTAGACAGTAGACTCCTAGCTCATATTCTTCCATCTCCTTATAGGGGTCAAAATCATGTCTTTTGTTTTCCCATTCATCGAGAGTCAAGTTTGGGATACACCCCACCTTGGTATCTCGCTTCCACAAGTGGTTAGGAGGTCCTCCTGATCAAAGGATGAACACTTGGCATTGATTGAGGTGGGTACTTTAGAATCAATATGGTAAGGTGCTATGGGCTCATATCTGATTATTGCCTTAGCTCCACACCTTTTTCTAAAAGCATATGTGCAAAAATCGGTAGACAAATAGCCTCCAATTTTGGCGGTGAAGTCCCTAGATAAACAAAATGCAAAATGTGGTGGCAAGTCTATGACCGATACATTCTACAAAACAGTCACATTGGGGAAGACATGCGGTGTAGGGATAAAATATTTGATGACTCCAACAATTGTCACTTTTGTCCCATCTAATTACCTTTGCCTCTTTGGAGATGAATTCATATTGAATACCTAGTTGATCAGCTATTTATTTAGGCATTACGAACTACTTGCCCCGAATAAATCATGCAATTATGTACCAATTTATCCCCAATAATCAATGAAACATAGAATGGAGGAGGCTTCAGATTTTTACCTTATTTGTCCTCCATGGTTTCCCTCAGGTTGAGCTACATTAGTGAACACTTTCTCTTATTGATTAGAGGAATTATTTGATCTTGACCAATTGTCCATGGTAGTCTGCAACAGATCCTCTTTGTCTTGGAATGGCTAATGAACTCCCATAGTGAAATGTTCACATTTGTATTCTTCATTTTCTCAATGATATTAAATGACTTATCCTTCTGCTGCCCCTTCCCTGCACATTTTTCTCTTGCACATGGGTTTTCTCTTACACATGGGTTGTTACAACCGGTGCCTGAGTGGATTTGGAAGGTGGTTTGGATTGGATCTTTGCATATTGGGAGTTGCATTTTGAGTGCAAATACCTTGTGTTGTAATGGAGGATTGAGGATTAACTAAGTTTGGTGGTTGTCCTTCTCCAATATTTCTCTTCTTGGACTATATATTGGCAGCTATACTTTGAGAAGGGTCTGATTCATTCCATATAAGTATTCAACTTGCCAATTGATAAGCATAGTTTCACTTAGAGATGCCTCTTGCTGATTTAATTACTGCTGATTTTCTTCTTGGCTAGATTCTTGTGACACACCGGTGGTTTGTACCATCAAGGCATAGTTTAGTACAAGATTGAAGCACATTGATTGATTATGTGGCTGATTGCATGGGAAACACAATCATAATATTATGCCATGTTTTTTGTGCTTGGAACCAATGCCCTTGATGTTGAAGTTGAGTTTGGAATTATATGACTGAAAGGTCTAGTAGCTTGAGGTTTTCCTTGGTTTTGACTCTTATTTACTTGACTTGGTGGTGGTCTAGCACGATACTAAGCTTAAGACTGATATGGCCTAGAAATCTGAACATGTTGCCTCTTGATAATTACTAACTCATTCCCTATGTTCTGAAGTTGTTTCATAACTTCTTGAAGCTCTTTTGAGGTGCTAGAGGATGAGGTGGAGGCTTCAATTGAACTTTGATTCCTATGAGTAGGTATAGGAGCTAATGTGGGTATCTGGCTAGTGCTTGGGCCTCCTAATTCTAGGTATAGAGGCATGGGTGGCCTAGGAGAAAGTTTTGCTAGCCTGAATTAAACAATTTTCAGCTCCTATGGAAATGCTATAAGCTATAGGTAAGGTTGTGCCTCCCATTGACTAAATCATTAAAGCAATATCAGAATTTAGAGCTCTAAGAAAGTATAAGAAAACACCTACATCTGTGGGCCTTACAACCAATGGAATCATGTGTCGAGTCCTTTAAAATATGAGGTTGAAAAATGTCAATTTCTTGTTATGAGCTCTTTTGATCATTGTCAATTGCTCCAACAAGGATAGGTTATCTCCTTTTTCTCCAAACTAGTCATAAAGAGCTCTACACAGATGGTCCCAATTTTGAATAGAGCCTATTGCTAGGCTCCTGAACCATTGTGAAGCTTTTCCCTTGAGTGAAGAGGCTAACAACTTAACTATAATTTCCATCTCATTGATCTCATGGATTATACACACATTTGTAATATCTTGAATGGGGTCACTAGGAGAAGTCTGGTTCTCTCCAATGAAATATGGGATGCTCTTTAATGTTGCCACTGGGACTGGATTTTGTGCATTAAGAGTGAGTGGGCTACTACCAGTGAAATTAACATAAGGATTTGGTGGTTGTGCCATCTTGATCGGCCTAAGCACCCTTCTTGATTGAAAGAATGGCCTACTAGGAGGAGGTGTTTACAGGGATCTATTTGGTGGAGATGAAGACCTCTGGGCTCTTCTCCCCCTTCTCTTTCTTTTTGGAGACAAGTGCAAGTTGAAAATTGTCCCTCTTCTCTGGTTCTTGACCTTATTTGTATTCTTCTCATGAACTTGGAAAGTTTTGATTTACGAAACTAGTGGATTATGTACCTTTGGTGTCCCAGGATGTGTAGTTTTAAATCTTATTAAAAGCTAGAATCATAGTAAAGCAAGTGCACATAAATCTTACAATAATAAAGATGGAGACTACTTTGGTCCCCTTTGGGTGTGCCAAAACTATTAGTGCAAAATCACAACACCCACGATTTTTGTCTGCACCATAGATGGGTTGAGAATTTGGTGTGATTGCACAACATGGAGCATCTCTCAAGGTGTGGGACCTTGTGAGTTAAGAGAGCTCTCTAGATTGAGGTTGGTTCCTATCCCTCTATTTAGGTGTACACAAAAAAATTACAGAGGATCTATTCTAAGTCTATTCTATCTACCAAGGAGACAAGGTTAGAGAGATGCAAGAAAATAAACCTAAGCTAATGAGGTGATACACCAAAGGAATTTAGAAACTCATTTTATAGTTTAACACATGCCACAAGAATGTAATACAAACAATATACACATATGAACAAATCACAATAAGAGATTAGAGAGACAATAAAAATACATGAGAGGGTCGAGAAAACATCCTCAAACATATATATTATTGCTCAAGAGTCGATAAAATGTATTACTGATGGCCGAGAAAAAAAATTGCATTACAACCTAAAGGAGAGGTTAGAGAAGCCCCACAAATCCTTATTTGAACAAAAGAAGAAGGAGGGCACAAAAAGCGAAACATCCCACCTTTTACAATGAGCTATGACCTTGATTTTATAGATTTAGCACAAAGGGAAGAAGGAGAGAAGTGGGAAAACCAGTTCAAAGCTCAACCACTACCATCAATGCCTCCTGTAAAATCTGCCCTAAATATTTTGTGCCTGCATAAATTACTCATTCGGCACCTTGAAGGAGGAGGAAAGCAGTGAATCAGATCGAATCGATGGTTGTTGGGGAAAATAGATCTTGTATTAATGGCCCAAAGATGTTTCTTCTTTTTCCCCACCTAACTTCTCCAAACTTAAAGTCTTAGATCTCCATGGTGTAATGACAAGGACGAGATCTTTCCAACGGTGCCAAATTTGCTAGATTTTGAACCTCGAGTCAAAAGATATGCCCATTTGAAATTTGAATCGAGTTCCATAAAAAATGGCGGGAACCAGCTACCAAAATGGGCCCCCTTTTGAAACCAGAAACGTGGAGGGATGGCATTTGTTTGAGTGCAGCCTCTGTATTTTTTTTTGAGTGGCGCGGGGCTGACACATGGCTTCCTCCGTGAATTGCTTGATTTTTTATGTTTTTGGCTAAGTCTTTTGCTCGGTGGGGTCATATATCTAACCAAGGACATGCAGAGGCACGGAACTTTCCTGTAAACCTTCCCCCAATTTTTCTCTTGAATTAGTGCCATGTTGACACTTGAACACCTCTCCGCTGGCCTATCTCAATGGTTTGGATATTCAACCTAACCCCATCCCTTTACAAAACTAGACAAATGGAGGCTTCACGCTCACTTAAAAACCACTCAGGATTTTTCCTTTAAAGGAGTGTCGGGTTGACACGTGGAGGCCTTGTAGCAGCTCTTGGACTTTTCAATGGCTTCTCTTATCTTTTTGGGTCCTAAACACATGGTGATATGGTGCTCATTCTCCATAGTTAGTTTTTTGGGCTCACCTGCTTGTCTATTTTTCAACTTGGACTATATGGTAAGCCCACACTCATTTGGGCCTCCTCTTTTGGATTAACTTTTGGAGTCACGCCGAGATGACGTGTGGCAGATTCCACTAGCATTTCTATACTTAGTATTTTTTAAGGTCCACCTATCCGCCTTTTGACTTTTAGCTATTAACTCCTCTTTGGGTCTGGGACACATGGGGGCCTACCGCTTGTTCGAGTCCCCATTTGGATTCAATATTTGGAAGTGCGCCACTTGGACACTTGGCAACATCCATTGTCTCCTCCATACTTAGTCATTTTTGGACTTTCCAAATTGTTTTAGATCCTAAAGACTTCAGACCTTCATCATTTCTTCTCTTTGAGCCACTGGATTCATTTGACACTATCTTCTTCCTTCCCCAACCTTGCTATTCCATTTCTAAGCCCTCCTATAATATTTTTGTTTGATTTGAGGCATGAATTCACTCGAAAGAGCCATTTCTTTAATTTCTTCTTACACGGGTTGTTTGATATTTCACAGGCCCCACCACTCCATTGTAGAGTCCCTTTGCAACCTTTTTACAGGATTTGAACATGATTTCTCTTGTTCCTTTTATGCAGGGTTATGGCTGATCAGTTTTTTGTTGGGGGATAAAATAGTGATAAAAGAACTCTAATGCAAGATTCAAACTTTAACCTTAGAAAAAAAAGGCCTATTATGTTAGTGTTGATTCTAATGTCATTCTTGTTAATCCTATTCCATGTAAAATATTTCAAATAACCTATTGAACAGACAAAAAGGGCTTAAGTGTTGGGGTGTACAAATGTAGGGTGCTAAAAGAGGACATGATGCTATAATAGGGTTGAAGTACCTAGGATCAGGACTCATATTTTTCAGTTGTTGAGGCTATTTTAGGAGATAGTGTGTTGAGCACACAAAGACAGGAAGACTTGCAAATCACATAATGTTGTTTTGGGAACTAGCATCGGTTGAACGCCATACATAAGTTAGGCTAATAATATGATTTCTACTTGAATTTAACTATAGGAAATCTATTATTAGATTTATTGCATGGATTTACATCCCTTTGTAAAGGCACATGGTTATTATCAACATGTGATCTAGTTTGAGAAATGCATGGGTGGTGAAGGGAAAGTCCCACCCCTAAAAATATGTATTTATTTACATAGTTTAAGAGAGGTGAACTATTGTAGAGTTATTTTGTTGGTTTTGTTGAGTGCATGACTCATGAAGATACTTCTATAGTGTATGAAGCTTTTGTGTTTTAAAATATTTAATACAATGGAATATATTGGTTAGATAATGGTGTTCGACATGAATGAATCTAATTCTTGCATGGTAAATCTTATTATAGTCATTATTTAGTTCATCTTTTATATTCTAAGATCTAGATCTGGTTTATGCACTATGGATTATTTGTTATTATAAACTAAATATGTATCTACATCATCATGCTAACATTTGAATAAGTAACTCTAAAAGGTACTCCATTCCTTTGTGTGCTTCGGGTGAGTTCTCACTAAGGTTGAGTGATGTGCCATGACGCCTAGGTTATTTATAGTAAATTCTAGGCTGCATCATTGGTTTCATTGTTGGGACCTATTTCTCAACTAATTTTAGGAAGTTATGTGATGAAGACATACTAGTTTACCTTAGCAAGTGTTGAGGAGTGGATAATAAATCGGAAGAAGAATACGATCGGAGATTCAAGATTGGATCTGAGTTTGATGCATGTGCATGGGTTGAGAAGAATTTGTATGATTGCTTATATGAAAGCTTCTTTGCTATATTTCCCATAGAACTATATGAGTGGCTAGTTTCTTATGCATCTAAAAGGAATTAGAGGTTTCACACACTTTTCTAGATGTAATAATAATTTCAGGCTCTCTATGATGTTGATTTGATTTGGATGCATGTTGTGGATACTTGGTTCCATGGTGTTATAAATAACTATATTTTGAGTACTAATTTCTACTTACTCTTTTATGGAGGTATTTGAGTTTAATTTTACGTTATCCTAAAGGACCATATTTGCATGGAATTCCACCGCGATCAAGATCTTGATGGTAAACTTGAATTTGGAAGAGAATTTGATGGCTAACTAAACCCCACCATGCGCAGGGGTAGGAGCAGGTGTGGTAAAGATGAAAGTTCTAGTGAAAAAAATTAAAGAGAAGAAAGGAGAATTAAGTTCAATGAGGCATGCGAGAGGGATTTAGAGAAGAAGTGCGATGTTGTAGAATGGATGGTGCTTTGTGGAGAGAGATGACTCATGAAGGATTTGGATCTCACACAAAGGACATGGAGCAAGATCATCTGAACTCCCCATTCAGGGAAATCATGATTGAAACCAACATCAATCGGCCTCTTATGAGAGCATGCCAACAGAGACAACATGGGCCATGGGTGCGCATCTAAATCTACCTAGAGACCTAGCCCTTGCACTTGGTTTTCCAGTCTCTATTGTAGTTAGTAGTTAGTAAGCTTATTTTGGGTAGTAGAGTAGCATGAGGTAAAGTTAACCTATCAAAAATTTAGGGGTAAATAAAATAGAAAGTTCTTTTATGGCCGGAAGACATCTTCCCTTTTATTTGGAGGTCCGGTCGGAGGTACATTCGTAGGCATGTCATCATCGCATAGAACATTTAGACTTTGACTCACATCTCTGGGAGTAGTACAACTTCCGGACTATAGGATTTTAGTTTAGCGCCACCATTGGGACACAAGGAAGTGCATCCTCTGGTTCAATTCCTATTACAAGTGGAGGATTAGGAGGAATAGGTGGCTGAGATCTGGTGGATCTGGAGGTAGAGGTAACACAGGAGGTTCTAGATTTGGTGGGCATGGTCCTCACCAAGCCCAAAATATTTACATGGAGATATCACTTCATCTTCCAGAATATAAGGGAATAAAATATGTTATTGAGCATGTCCATATGTGTGAGATACTATGGCATGTGAAAGGAAGTACAAATTTAAAACATAAGGTAAGTTATTTTACAACTACGTTGTAGGGATGAAAGCATGGCCCAGTACAGAAGTTTGATCTTGATCAAACTTTTGTGGATTATATGGCATTATGAGACATTTTCCTCAAAGAATTTTATATCCTGAGTGAGAGTAGAAAAGTATAAACGTGCTTAAGGATATCAAGTAGGAACTACCGAGAGTGTTTAGGAATATGATGCTCGTTTCAAAACACTTATGTCTAAACTTTCTTATGATATCCATGAAAGTTAGCATGCACAATGGTTTTGGAGGCTTAATTACATGTTTAGGAGGGTTCTCTCACATAAGACTTATATAGATCCATGTGAGGAACTAGAGGAATATTTTCACCTTGAGATAGTCGAATAATTAACACAAGAGTAAGTCCATTCATGGAAGCTCAAATTGCAGCAATGGAAAAACAATTGGAGAAATTATCAGCCAATTCAACGCATGAGACGTGCAACATAATTTGGTGTACAAATTGTGAATTAGAAGGAAATATTAAGGATAGCTTCCCTTATAGGCAAGTGTGCTCCATATATGCTAGATTGTGAGATATGTTACTTAAACCATGATACAAGTCATTTCCCATTAATGCAACACATGATAAGCGTAAAACGTGTCCTGCTACTCGTAAAATTTCTTGTGTACAACTTACAATACTAAAGATTGTAGGTTGATTAATAAGATCCATGATGCCTTTGATATTGGAGTACGAAGACTAGAGGGATGCACGCACAGTCTGTGTACAGGGATGTTTGATCATGATCAAACTTGTGTGGATTATATGGCATTATGAGACACTTTCCTCAAAGAATTTTATATCCCCTGAGTGCGAGCATAAAAGTATAAATGTACTTAATGATATCAAGTAGGGAACTATTGAGAGTGTTTGGGAGTATGATGCTCATTTTAAAACACTTTTGTCTAAACTTTCTTATGATATCCATGCTAGTGAGCATGCACACGGTGGTTTTCGGAGGCTTGATTACATCATTTAGGAGGGTTCTCTCACATAAGACTTATACAAATCCGCATGAGGCACTCGAGGCATATTTTCATGCCGAGATAGTCAAAATCATTAACACAGGAGTAAGTCCATTCATGGAAGCTCAAATTGCAGAAATGGAAAAACAATTGGAGAAATTATCAGCCAATTCAATGCATGAGACGTGCAACAGATTTTGGTGTACAAATTGTGAAGTAGAGGGGCATATTAAGGATAACTTCCTTGTAGGCTAGTGCAATCCATATTGCTAGATTGTGAGATATGTTACTTAGACCATGATACAAGTCGCTACCCATTATTCGAACACGTGATAAGGCATAACGTGTCCTCGCTACTATAAAAATTTTCAATCCACAACTCACAATCATGAAGATTATAGATTGATTGATCAAATCCATGATGCCATTGATATTGGAGTATGAAAGATCGAGGGATGCATGCACAAATGGTATAAGAAGTTTGATCCTAATCAAACTTATGTGGATTATACCGCATTACGAGACATTTCCTCAAAGAATTTTATATCCCTGAGTGCAAGCGAAAAGTATAAACACACTTAAAGATATCAAGTAGGGAACTACCGAGAGTGTTTTGGAGTATGATGCTCATTTTAAAACACTTGCATCTAAAATTTCTTATGATATCCATGCCATTCGAGAATGCACAGTGGTTTTTGGAGGCTTGATTACCTCGTTTAGGAGGGCCCTCTCACATTAGACTTATATAGATGTACGTGAGGCACTCGATGCATATTTTCATGCTGAGATAGTCAAAAGAATTAACATAGGAGTAAGTCCATTCATGGAATCTCAAATTATAGCAATGACAAAACAATTGGAGAAATTATCAACCAATTCAACGCATGAGATGTGCAAGTAGAATTTGGTGTTCAAATTATGAAGTAGAGGGGCATATTAAGGATAACTTCCCTTGTAGGCCAATGCACTCCATATTGTTAGATTGTGAGATATGTTACTTAGACCATGATACAAGTCGTTTCCCATTTTTGTAACACATGATAAGGTAGAACGTGTCCTACTATCTGTAAATTTTCTATTCCACAACTCATAATACTAAAGATTATAGGTTAATTGATCAGATCCATGATGTCATTGATATTGGAGTACGACAGACTCAAGTTGTAAATAACTCTAAGGATAAAATCACATAACATGATCGTGATCACACGCAAGGGAACTATGATCGAATGAAGGGTGCTTTAAGGGATGTCATGGTAAGATCATGGATATCGTGGTGGATTCATGGGCCGAGGCCGTGGTGGTGGACGAGGTGAGTCTCCTCATGGGACATGTTATACATGTAGATATCACGACCATTACAAGCGTGCGAATGTCCCAAGAACATTACTTGTTCTTTTTGTGGAAAGAATTATAACTATGAAGAGTTGCCCAAATTTATATGAACATCTTATCAAGAAGCATAAATAGGAGAATAAGGGGGCATGGATGGTTAGAATACAACACATCATCAAAAACTAATGGATGAAAAAGCTATCACCGACGGATCCGAGATGGTACCTATGAAGATCACTACATGCACCAAAGTTGTGCATCCCAGAGAGAACATTGCAACAAAATCCTACCATTAGTAAGGAGGACGTTTTACATGCAAAGTATCAGACCCTACACATGAGAAGGAGTTTTGCCAAAAATCATGAAGGTACTTAGATATCTACATGGGGTGAGATAAAATGTCTAAAATAACATTCACAGAAGTTGGAACAGAAAAAGGAAGGTGAAATTCTCTACTAAAATGTTGATGATCTGGAAGAAGTATGCAAGCTACTATGTCAGGAAAACATTATTTGATTACTAGGGAGTTGGTTAAAGGGAAACACTCGTGTCTTGTTATTGAGAATGGGAGGTAGATTTTGCATGTTAATCTCCCTCTTTATAGTTTGGATTATGAAAAGGGATCACTCGAATGATGTTGTGGATGGATAGCTTTTGATCAATATCTTGATTGACATAGGTGTAGAAGTGAATGTGTTTATGCTAGATGCATGGGTTCGAGATGGGTAAACCTCCCTTGACCATCTTCTAATGTATTGTTTATGGAAAATCATACTAAGGCCACACCAATTGGAGTTTTCAAAGATGCATCAATCACCATATGGGGGGCTAAGTTCACTTAAGATTTTGAGGTTTTTGCACTCGTAGAAGCAGATAGCTTCCCAGATCCATTTGGGCCATTGGTTCATTTTGAAGTAGATAGGATGATATATAATACCTTCTCCATGCTAAGCTAACACTACAACAATGGTCGTGCTAGAAGGTGTCCACATATACATGAAATGGTTGGTTCCATGAGGGAAAATATAGAATAAACATTGTAGTAAGTCTCTCCTTGATGCCTCAAATACATCGACATTGGAGTTCTCCCCAATGATGCAACCTAGAATCTACTGTGAAAAACCCAGTCACGTTGGCACATCACTCATCCTGAACTGAGCACTCACCTGAAGCACACAAAGGTACCGGGACCCTCTTTAGAGTTTCTTGTGTAGAATGTTAGTGTGACGATGGAAAAACATATTCAGATCCATAATTAAACATAAACATTCCACAGTGCATAATCCAGATCTAGATCTTAGAGAATCATGAATTAAACAATAACTATAATAAGATTAACCATACATGAACCAGATTCAGTTATGTTCAACACCATTATCTAGCCAATATACTCCATTACATTAGACACTATAAAACATAGAAGCTTCTTACATTATAAGGTATATCCATAAGTCATGTGTGCATCAGATCCAACAGCATAACTCTACAATAATTTAGTCCCCTAAACTACACATTTCAATACATATTTATAGAGGTGGGGACTTTCCCTTCACCACCTATGCACTTCTCAAAATAGGTCACATGCTGATAATATCCATGTGCCTTTATAATGGCATGCACAACATGTAAGTGTTCTAATAATAGATGTCCTATAGTTAACTCTAAGAATAAATCCTATTATTAGCTTGAACTATGCATGGTGCTTAACAACTTTTGTTCCCAAAATACCATTACGTGTTGCACAATTCTTCATCTCTATGTGTGCTCCACATACTATCTCTAAAAATAGCCCCTATCCATAAAAATGGCTAAGTCTGAGCCAAAGTGTTTTATAGCACGTGTTTCCTTTCCTATCTTCTTGCGCCTTAAAATGGACCTCATTCCCACATGCGCATCCTTTGTGTGTCTTCTTCTTAGAGCCACATTTTGTCTACTCAACATTACCCCACACTAAAGTACATTTCCATCCCGACAATGGGAATTCTTTCTGATGTTCCCAAATAGTAAAGAATAAGTATTGAAATAATTGAAGAATCACTGTATAAAAGAATGAATATTTACTCTACAACTCCCTCTTCAGGATGAGTGAACATTGTGCCAATGGTCATGCCAGAGGAATCTACATGTACGTGAAATGGTTAGTTCCATGAGGGAAAACACTAAATAGGTGTTGTAGTAAGTCTCTCCTTCGATTCCTCAAATGCACGTTGCTGCAGATCTCCCCAATAAAATGTCCCTTCTCCCTTTAGTATCTCCTCCGGGGGCATGAAAATATTCACATATCCTTTGATAAATTTTCTATAATACCCTGTGTGGACCAAGAATCCATGCACCTCACTCTGATTGGTAGGATCCTTCAGGCCTATAATAATTGTAACCTTAGTTAGATCTAATAACAAACCTTCCTTACAGATGATGTGCCCCAACAAAGTTCCAAAAGGTGTAGAAAACACACACTTATTGATATTTAAAGAGATGCTTAACTATCTACATCTTTCAAACATCAAGCGTAAGTTGTCACAATGATCTTTAACAAGCCCATATACCATCCAATCATCTAAGTAAACCTACAATAATTTGTGAATAAAATCCTAGAATGCTTGAACAACTATGCATGAAAATATAGCATACATGTTCTTCAAACCAAAGGGCATCACAATATATGAAAAACTTCCCCATTAGTGGTAAAAGTTGTTTTCTCTTGATCCTCCTCTATAATTCTAACCTGGTGATACCCCGAGAATCCATCCGTGAAAGAGTAAACTTCGCACCTGCAACGCCTTCTAATATTTTCTCGGTGAAAGGCATCGTAAAAGGATCAATCACACATCCAACATTCAAATCTCCATGTAATCCACACAAATCCTAATCTGACCATATTTATTTATACTAATTACCATGGGCTAACCCACTTTGATTCTTCTAGGGGATTAATGATGCCATATTTTAACATTTTGTCAATTTCTTCTTTAATATTTTTATGCATGTTAGGGTTCATCATGTAAGGTCTCTTCTGACTGGGCACACTCCTTCCTTTAGCTTAGTGTTCATCTCTCCTAATGACTCATGCACCCCCTTTAACTCATAGTAGACCCTAGGGATTAATTCCTAGAAATCACGTAGTAACTCAATTATCTTTTCTACTTCAAAATCGGACCAATAATCCCCAATTATGGCCTCCTTAGGTTTAGCATCGTGCCAATGTTCACTTTCTTGGTCTTCATAGATTCATGATAGGCAAACATGTTTTTATCTATAATGTCTAAACCTCATGTGTACCTATTGAATGATCTATGTCCAAATCTTGTACTTATTCATCATCCACTATGTAGACCATCTTTCCTTTCTCCTTCTCAAAGAAAGTGTGCTTAAGTAGTTTGGCATATGTATCATCTATTTCATCAAAACACACTCCTAGTTCTTCCTCACCAAATAAATCTTGAATGAGTTCTTCAGCCTTTGCACTTTCTCCCATAGTCAAGTGTTCCATAACCCAATCAAGTCCTGCCAATTTCCAGTCTCTCGATGCAGTTTCACATAAACATACCAAGCGCATGCACAACAATACAACATGGAATAAAGTTTGTGCACCCAAAGTGAAGGTGGTAAATATTCACGCCCTATGTCTAGAGTCTCTCACACTACTAAACGTGGTGTTGAATAGGTTGATTACCATGATATATGTAGATTTGAGTAGGTGCATTGCTCATGAGAAACTGAGTTGTTAGAGAAATTCTTACTTCATTCCATTCTATGATATTATCCCTATGAACCATCCACTAGTGTGCTGTCATCCCACATAGGGTATACACTAACATATTTCTTCTCTCCACTTGATCTGTCCACTGTTCCTCCATTGCGTGTAGGAATACTATAGGATATCCTTCTCCAGTGTACCGAGGTATATAGTTGTTACCTATCCTCTTAATACAATGAGGTTTTCTCCTTCATGAAAATACACTTCTTACCTCATGCCCAACCATCGCATAGGTGTCATGCACCCAATTATCACAAGTAATAATTGTAGTATCACTAATAGACTATGGATATTTCCATAGGAGGATTCATTCCTTAGATGGCTCAAGTACTTCCGGATCTCTAATGGCACGCACATAAATTTTTTTAGGTCTTCCTCACTCAAAGGTTCAACATAAGGTGCATATTTACCATATGTCAAGGGGATAATGTCTTCCTTGTTATCAAAACTTATATACCCCTTGTTGAACCATAGATAAACATTATTTTCATAACACCGAAGGCACCCAAGTAGAGCTAGGAAGTTATCCGCTTCTGCAAGTGTCAAAACCTCAAAGTCCCTAGTAAACTTGGCCCCTTGTATAATAATGGATGCATCCTTTAAAACTCTAATCGAGTGGCCTTAGTTTGATTAGCCATAAACAATACATTAAAGGATGGTTGTAATGGAGGTCTTCCCATCTCTACCCATTTCTAAAGTAAGGATATTTACTTCTATGCCTGTTTCAATCAATACATTTCATAAAATGCACCCATCCATAATAGCATTCGAGTGATTTCCTTATTATAATCCAAGCTATGATGGGGAAGATTAGCATGTAGGATCTTTGTCCATTCTTAATACCTGCGTGTAGAGTGCTTCCCTTTAACCAATTCCCTAGTAATGGAATAATATTCTCCTAGTGCAACATCTTGCATACCTCTTTCAAATCATCAACATCTGACTGGACCATCTATGTTGCCTTCTTTTGTTCCAAATTTCACGATTGTTCATTTAAACACTATATTTCACCCTAAAGATTTCTAAGTACCTCCATGGTCTCCTAATAAACCTCCTTCTAGTGTGTAGGATCTAGGTACCTTGCATGTAAAACCTCCTCCTTAGTAATGGTAGGCTTTTGTTGTAACATTTCTCTAGTGTGTGTAGCTTCAACACGTGTAGTAATCTTCACAGGTACTACCTTAGGTTCTAGTTCCAACTTTGGCATCCACTGATTTTCTATGGCATATTGTATCCTAACCATCTGCACCCTTGTTTTCCTATTTATGTTTCTTGCTAAGATGCTCATATAAGTCTGGGCATTCCTCATAGTTATGATTCTTCCCACAAAAATAACAAGTAATATTATGAGGGAATTCATGTCTGTAGTGGTCAGGAGATCTGTAAGTATAACACATTCCACGAGGAAACTTGCCTCGTCCACCACCATGCCTCGGCCCTCGAATCCACCATGGTATCCTCAACCTCTGCCACAACTTCCTTCAAAGCGTCCTTCATTTTGATCGTAGCACCCTTGAGTGTGATCACAATCATGGTGCTCACTTTTACTTTTAGAGTTATCTGATACTCATGTCTGTCATACACCAATATCAATGGCATCATGGATCTGACCAATCAACTTGCAGTCTTATGTATTGTGAGTCATGGACCGAAATAGCTTACAATAACAAGATATGTTCTTTCTAATTGCACGTTATAGTAATGGGAAGTGATTTGCATCATGGTCTAAATGAAATATCTCACAGTCTAGCAATAATGAATGTATTTACCTGTAGGGAAAATTATCGTTAGTGTTCCCTTCCACTTCACAATGTATACAAGCCAAATCCCGAAAGGTGCATGTCTCGTGCTTTGAATTAAGCGATAGTTTCTCCAACTACTTTTCCATAGCTATAATTTGTGCTTCTAGGAATGGTTTCCCTCTAATTTTTATACTTCCGACTACCTCGGCATGTAACGCTACTTCAAGTGCTTCACATGGATATGTATATGTCTTATGTGACAACTCCCTCCTAAATGGTGTGATCAACCCCCTACAAACCATTGTGCATGCTAGCTTGCATGAATATCATAAGAAATTTTAGACAACAATGTCTTAAAATGGGCATCATGTTCCCAAACACTATTAGTAGTGCCTTGCTTAAAATCCTTGAGCACGTTATACTCTTCTACTTGAACTCAGGGATATAAAACTCCTTAAGGAAAGCTTCCCATAATTCTACATAATCTACACAAGTTTGATCAAGGTCAAACTTCATGTACCAACTATGTGTGCGTTCCTGCAATGTAGTTGTGAATTGACTTACCTTGCACTTAAAAGTCATGATTCCTTTTACATGCCACAAGATATCTCACACATGTGCACATTCTTAGCAACATCTTCTATTCCCTATACTCACGGAAGATGAAGCAACATATCCATGTAAATATTTTGGGGTTGGTGAGAACCATTCCCACCTAATCCATAACCTATGTGTTAACTCTACCTCTAAAACCACAGATCCACTAGAACTAGAGCCACCTATGGTCCCGTATCCTCCACCTATAGCGAATTGAACCAGAGGATGTATTTCCTTGTGTCCCAATGGTGGTACTAAATTGAACTCCTAAAGTCTACAAGGTGGTACTACTCCCAAAAGTGAGTCCAAAATTTTGTGTGCTTGAGTTTTGTGCTAACAATGCACCTAAAAAGGTACCTCCAAATAAAAAGAAGACATTTTCCGACCATAGATGTACTTTCTATTTGACTTACTCTTGTTCTTCTACTACCCACACTATCCTACTGACTACTGGTTGTACTAGATACTAGAAAACCAAGCGCAAGGGATAGGTTTCAAGGTAGATTCAAATATGCACCCACATCCCATGTTGCCTCTTTAAGTGCACTCCCATAGGTCAAGGAGGATTCCCTATAATGAATTCCCAAATGGGGAGTTCAAATGCTCTGGGTCCACTTCTTACGTGTGAGATCCATATCCTTCATGAGCCATCTCTCTCCTCAATGCCATTGATTATGTAATATCATGATGCTTCTCTATCTCCCTCTCACGTGCCTCATTGTACTTAAGTCGCCTATCTTCTCTTTACCTCTTTGTCACTAGGTTCGCCCTCCTTCACCAAAATTGCTCCTACCCCCATGCATGGTGGGGTTTAGCTAGCCATCAGTTTTTCTTCCAAGTTAAGGGTTATCCTCAAAATTTTGATTTCTAGTGGAATGCCTTGCAAATAAGTTCCCCTAGGATAACACAAAAAATGGAACTCAGCTACATTTGGGAAAGAGTAAGTGGAAATTGAGTACTCTAAAATCTATCTATTTAGAACACCATGGAACTAAGTGTCCACAACGTGAATCCAAACTATATCAAGATCATAGAGGGCCTAAAATTATTCTGTATCCGAGATAAGTGTGTGATATCTCAAATTCCTTTTAGGCGCATAACCAACCAACCACTCATACAACTCTCTTTGGAAATATAAGAAAAAATATCTCATATAAACAGTCATATAAATTATACTCCACTCACGTGAGTGCATCAAACTCAGATCCATTGCTGAACTTCTTAGCATACTCTTCTTCTAGATCTTTTATCCACTCCTTAACACTTGTTAGGGTCAATCCTAGGTACATTTTCATCATGAAACATCTTGAAAAAAACTGAAAAAGAAGTCCAGAAAATGGAACCATTGAACCAACTCTAAAAACTAAAAGTTTGGAAAGTTGGGACCTAAGGAGAAGATAAAATGTGGCTTGAAGAGAGAAGACACACAAAGGATGTGTGTGCAGGAATAAGGAACATTTGAAGGTGCGGGAAGATAGGAAAGGAAATGTGTGCTAAAACACTTTGGCTCAGGACTTATCCATTTTTATGGATAGGGGATATTTTTGGAGATAGCGTGTGAAACACACATAGAGATGAAGACTTGCACGACATGCAATGGTATTTTGGGAACAAACGGCTAATAAGCACCATGCATAGTTTAGGATAATAATAGGATTTCTTCTTAGAGTTAACTATATGACATCTATTATTAGAACACTTGCATGTTGTGCATGCCATTGTAAATGTGCATGGATATTATTAGCATGCGACCTATTTTTAGAAGTGCATAGGTGGTGAAGGGAAATTCCCCACCTCTATAAATATGTATTGAACTATAGAGTTTAGAGAGTGTGAACTATTTTAGAGTTGTGTTGATGGATCTGATGCGTGCATGACTTATGGATATACCTTATAATATAAGAATATTTTGTGTTTACAGTGTCTAATGCAATGGAGTATATTGGCTGGATAATAGTGTTGAACATAACTAAATCTAGTTCATGTATGGTTAATCTTATTATAGTTATTGTTTAATTCATGTTTCTCTAAGATCGAGATCTGGATTGTGCACTATGGAATGTTTATGTTTAATTATGGATCTAAATATGTTTTCCATTGTCACACTAAGATCCTGCACTAAAGCAACTCTAAAGAGTGGCACGATACCTATGTGTGCTTCGGGTGAGAGCTCGGCTCATTTGGTGATGTGGTAGCGTGCCTAGGTTATTCAAAGTAGGTTCTAGGCTGCATCATTGGTTTCATTTATGGGACCTCTTTTGATTGTTTTCGAGGATGTTTCGTGATGAAAACATAACAGTCGACCCTAGTAAGTGTTGAGGAGTGGATAAAAGATCGGAAGAAAAGTATGCTTAGAGGTTAAACACTAGATCTCGAGTTTGATGCATGCACGTGGTAGAGCAGAATTTGTATGATTTGTTTGTATGAGAGATTCTTTGTTATCTTTACGGTAGAGTTATATGAGTATCTGGTTGTTTATGTGTATAAAAGGAATTAGAGGTATCGCACACTTGTCTAGACACGGGAATAATTTCAGGCCCTCTATGATGTTGATATGATTTGGACGCGTGTTATGGACACTTGGTTTCATGGTGTTCTGAATAGCTATATTTTAGAGTACTCAATTTCTACTTACTCTTTCCGGAGGTAGCTGAATTCCAGTTTTTACGTTATCCCAAGGGAACCTATAGGAGGGCACTTTGTCACATAACACATGTAGATCCGTGCAAAGAACTTGAAGTAGTGTTTCACACTCGAGGCGAGTTAGAAGTATAGACACATGAGTGAGCCCATTCCTAGAAGCACAAATTGTAGCTATAGTGAAGTAGTTAGAGAAACTATCACCTAATTCAACACACGAGATGTGCCTTTGGGATTTGGTGTATACATTTTGAAGTGGAAGGGCACACTAAGGATAATTGTCCCCGCATGTCAATACATTCATTGTTGCTGAAGTGCGTGAGATATTTCATTTATACCATGATGCAAATCGCTTCCCATTATTACAACGCGTGATTAGAAAGAACACATATTTTTATAAAGACGATTTTCAGTCCACAACTCATAATATAGAAGATTGTAGGTTGATTGGTCAAATCCATAATGCCATTGACATTTGTGTATGCAGCGAGAAAGGAGTATCGGATAACTCTAAAATTAAAAGTGAGTACCATGTTCGTGATCACACTCAAGGGCACTACAATCGAAAAAAGTATGCTTTGAAGGAAGTCGTGGTAGAGTCAAGGATACCATGGTGGATTCGGGGCTAAATTTGTGGTGGTGGACGAGGTGAGTTTCCTCATGGAACATGTTATAATTGCAGATCTCTTAACCACTATAGGTGTGAATGCCCTGAAAATATTAATTGTTATTTTTGTGGGAAGAATCATAACTATGAGGAATGCCAAAACTTATATGAGCATCTTAGCAAGAAAAATACATATGAAAACAAGGGCATGTGGATGATTAGGATACATCCTGCCATAGAAAATCAGTGGATGCCAAATTTGGCACCAGAACCTGAGGTAGTACCTATGAAGATTACTACACATGTTGAAGCTACGTACACTAGAAAAACATTACAATAGAATCTTACCATTACTAAGGAGGAGGTTTTACATGCAACGTACCCAGATCCTACACACTAGAAGGAGGTTTATAAGGATACCATGGAGGTACTAAGAAATCTTCAGGGTGAAATACAATGTTTAAAGGAAAAGTCACGGAAGTTGGAACAAAAGAAGGAAAAAGAGACGGTCAGTCATATGTTGATGATTTGAAAGAGGTATGAAAGATGTTGTGCCGAGGAGATGTAGTGCCCCCTTATTCTCATTTCCTTCTCGGATGCCACATTCTACTTCGAGCTCTGGACCTCGAGAATCACTAGGGTGTGGTTTCAATCTTACCTGGTTCAACCTTAACTTATTGATGATGGGTTTCCAAGCATAACTGAAACCCAAATCATCATCCCTATTCGATTTTTGATTTTGCTATAGATAACTCTAGTGTAGTAAAGATGCCCATTGGGTTCACAATAGAGAGATATTAAATGCAAAATTAGCTGTTAAAAATTTAATATTATTTTGTAACCTACTACCTTTAAAACATGAAATGCTCATATACTAAAATGAGGGGTTCTCCCTTAATTTGTTTATGATGGGTCTCCAACCATGACACAAAGCAAACCATCATTCCTATTCAATTCTGAATATACACGCCAATGTCAACCACCTCTCCCAATTGATGCTTGTAAAAGTGTTTCTCCATAGTCACTTAATCCAATAAAAATATATTTATAATTTAATAAAAAATAAAATAAATCTAAATGGAGAAGGGGGTGAATAAGCTAAAAACGTTTTAGTTAGGGTTTGTTGCTACTTTTTGGAATGGGTGATTTGGGGGCGGTGGCAATGCAAACCAAGTTAGATTTGTGGGTAAATTTGCAGAAAAAACTAGGTATGCGTGTGTTATTGGAAAAAAAACAAGGAAACGTGGCTTCAAAGTAATGCTGGAGGTTGCGATTTTTTGTTTTACGAGCATCCATTTACAAAATGAAGTTCTAGTAGACAACGCTTGAGTTTTACACAAATCAATGTGCCAACATGTTTTTTAAGAGTTTTTAAAAAAACGCCTCACCGAGAATCATCACATGGTTACAACTTTGTGAGATTATTCCACCATCCTCCTTGCCTATGTCTTAAAAATGTGAGCCCTTATTCCTCATCATTGGCATTTTTCAAAGGATTCAATAGAAGCAAGTAGGCAAAACCATGCTCCACATGTGGAGGTTGCAACATGTGTGGAAAGCGATTCAATTCAATACCATATTGTCTCCAAATGAACACTACACTATATCATTTTTTTTGTTAAAATGGATCACAATAGAGATGAGAACTAGAAATAACCATACTGCGTATGAATGTTAGAGATTTCATCTTTTACATTTACTATTTGATGAGAGTGTATGGAATCCGCTCGATTTCCAAGCTGATTTAGGCAGTCCTATTGAAAACCACCTTCGGGATTGAAAGCATGACTCCTTCAACATGATGAAGATGGATTTGTTGGAAAGGCATGTAAACTATTGGATTGAATGCCTCAAAGAAATGTTCTCTCATGGAATGTCATGATTAAAGGATATGCACATAATGGATTCATAGTACACATGGCATTTTTTTGCTATCCCAAACACACCGATAAGCCTCTTTATCGTGGGCTTGTTACTCACTAGAGGCACTTGCTGTTCCTTTCTTGCCACCAGAGGATTTTCCAATAGAATCGGCCTTGATTTTGACATTATTGTGGATGCTATTTTGGGTTTTCCTTTCGTGGCTATAAGCAAGTGAAATCAATCGGTGCGATGTTAACTCCACGACTTCTACCTCTCCAGTTCATTTCTAGGCATGGTTCACCTCCCTCATCTTTCATAATCTCTCATGTTTTAGTTTTGTTTACAAATTAATATAATTTTAAAATATTAGGGTTTTAATACGATTAATTGTTTATTTCAATTCGTTGCAAAAAAATGAAATGTCATGTCATAACTCATGATGTCAAAATAACTCACTTTGCATTAAAACACAAACTCCCACCCTCATTCTGAGGTGATGTAGAAAACTTCCTACCCAACTGGATCGCTACAACATTGTTTTATCGACCAGATGAAATTGACTTTCCAGTAATAACATTGATCATCTCCCGTTTAAATAGTTAATTTTTGTATTTTTAGAGACTCATTAAGTACCCTTCGTAACTCTGAAAACAAGATGTTAAGCTTCATTCATGTACCTTGTTGTGTGAGGAGTCACCTTGACCTCTAGATTGACCCCGAACAAACATATGTGATCTTTTTGACACTCTTATAGGAGCCCTATTACATTGTTTTTTGAGTAGTAGAAAGTCATAAATCTAGAAAGTTCAAGCTTTCATTTTCAACCGCCATTTGAAACTGGATAGAGAAATTATTTCCCGTCTTCACAAACCTCTTGTGTTTATATTAGACAATTACATGGAAAATTTCAGTTTAGGGAAAAAAATTTTCTAGATAGTTTGGAAAATCCATTTTTGTAGGCCTCGGTCACGGTTTGACGAGGTCAAATTGGACCAATTTTGACTTGTCACTCCGTCCAGAAAACATGTCGCAGTTTCAAAATGGTTTTCTAGTTCTCAATCTCAAATCGACTTTGAAAAATTCTCCTTATATAGGGGAACTTGTAAAAAGTGTCTCGTTGCGTGCTTATCCATCAAAAATCAATTTTGGACATGTTTTTCTAAGCCCTCGAGCTAACTTTTGTTCAATTTGCACTAGGCCAACTATCACCAGTGGCCCCGGGAAACTAGCCTCCAAACGCAAACCGTTCACTTTTTCCCAATTCTCGCCAGTTACTATGAACTCTTGGTATATTTGGGGACATGTAGAAAGTTAATCGTGTGTGTGCATTCTCATCGGAAGATAACTTTTGGAAGTGGTTTCTTAGCCTCCGAGTCCATTTTGAATGTGTTGTAGCTAGTGAGAAAATGTAAAAATAGAAAAGTCGGGACACTCGTAGGGTTGCCAAACCACCACCCTGGAAACATTTAACACATGCAAATAACTATTTAAAACTCTATAGTGTAACTTGTTGTGTGAAATAGAACTTTTGAAAAATGGTGTTTTCTCTCTCCTCCCTTCTCTTCTCTCTCTCATGGGTTACAAAAAGAAGTAAAATGAAATGTAATGAATACATGTCTTTAAACATTTTATTTTGATTGCAAAATTGTAATTATTATCATATGTAAATGGGAAATTGAAAAATGATAATTATGATTGATTAGGGTGGATGCCATGCTAGCAAATTATCGCTGATATCATGCTCACGTGGTTTTGCAGGATGAAAGAATGACGACAAAAAGGTGATGTGAAATTCATTAATTGTCATTGTAATTTATATAGTTCTTTGTTAAATGAATAAATGTATAATGTAGTCTCATGTTACAGAAGTTTATATTTGATAATTTGTTGCTATGTATGAGATGTTGGTTTCAAGGACATCTAGGAAATGTGCATTTAATCATAGGTCCAATTTGATTTATGGTATACAGTAAAATGTTTGATATTTATATAAGGTAAATAAATTTGAAGTAATATCTTGTAGTGCATATTTAGTGTTTAATAAATGATTAATGAGTCATCTTGTGCATTCATACTTTGTAAATGTAATAAAGAGATTTAAATCAAAACACTTCTACCCTTGTTCAATATCGGAGCATAACTTGTTTTTCATGTGTGATACTCCTTACCATAGAAGACTTTGAAAAACCGTAGGATGAACTTATAATCTTCACTCAATGGAAATCTCCTAGTTTGAGTAAACAAGAGCCCAAGAATGGGTTTATCACCTTAGTCAAAGTATGTTTAGTGACATTGTCTTAAACCCGTCTGATAGGAGTGACACAGTCAAAATTTTCTTGGAGTGTGTAGAGCTAACTCCTCCTTCATAGCCTAGTGGACTACCTTGTCATCCAAAGATAGATTTAAAATTAAAGTTCTTCATCGAGTAAAAACCCTATTAGATCCAGAAAACATATAAGGAGGTTGTGACTTAGTTGTTCTAGGTCTCAAACTCTTGTCAATGAACTCCTTAGCTCGCACTTAGCTAAATGTGTTACTATGGTATCTCTCAACATAACACCTCATTCCTTTCGTGAAGGTGGTTTAGCATAAGCTTGTCCTCTCGCTTAAATATCTTATATAGTTGAGGGGTTTACCCTTAGGTGAAGTTGGAACTAATATAAACCTTGGTTGATTGAGATGTTAACTTAGGATTCATGTGTATTTTCAAGTATTCAAATATTTTATGTCTTCAAGAGGTTAGAAAACACTTTATAACTCCTTTTCAAGACAATGGTAAAAATAAGACCATATTGTGACATAGAAAATAAATCATATAAGAGTAAAAATGAGATTTGAGGTTTGGAATAATGCCACTCTCGGAGACCTTATATCTCAATTCAATCATATTATTTTCATGAATAAGAATATGAATTACCTTGGTGTGATCAACCTTGAGAAAAAAAAATACATATATAAATCAAAATGGAATTCCACAAGTCATTGAATTAGAATAACTATGGTAGGGAAATAACTATACCGTGATCGAGGAATACTTTTAGTAAAAATCTATCTTGTATAGAAATATCCGTTAATTCCTAATATCGCTATATGGACACCAAGTCACATTCACTTGAGACGTAAGAGTAAAAAGGTAGACATTGAATATATGTTCGAGAAGAATATTCTTAACATAAGGACAAGATAATTAAGTACTTTATATGCTTTTGAATTATGACAAATAAGAATGCAAGTTATGGAAACTTTTATAAAGAATAAGAAACCAACTTACAAGGGGTGAATGATAATTTAACCGCGGTATGAACTTAAGAATCTATCGGTGGAAAAACGAGAAATTTATCCTTACACAATAATGTTCTTGGAATGTTAATCGTAACTAAAATACAATTAAAGAAAAGATGTGTTGTGGGTTTGCATATCCTTGAGTCTTCTTTCTGTGGTTGGGGCATTGCTAGTATTTGTTCATTAGGAAAAGTGTGGCGTCGGCATGCCTATGTTGTTTTCATATGTCTACATGATTCGATGACTTATGTGATTGTCGTATGTGAGTCGAGTTTATGTTCTTGGAGCCCTTGTTGTGTTGTGTGTAGTGAGAAATGTAAGTCAAAAAAAAAAATTCCTGGTATTTTACTGTTGTAATTGTGTGTGTAAAATGTGGGCACTACATATGGTATCAGAGCGGAGGTTCATGCTCTCGAACCTCTGGGATGGATTGGAGTTGTGATGGTGTTGCATGATGGTGGTGGATATTGGAAGAGTAATGTGATATATGTGTGATGTGAACTATGTCGTAATTGTGAAATTATGAACGCACATGTTGTGCATGTCACTTAGTGCGTATTTGTTATCTTATGGATGTGCATGTGATGAGAGTATTCACTCTTTATGTTGTCGATTCAATGAGGAATCCGTGTGATGTACTTTGCCTTGTTTGTGTGAATGGAATGTTATGTGGATTGCGAGGGTTAAAACATTTGGATTTATGTGATGTGAAGGTGTATTGATGTATTGCATGACAAAATTGATGTAAAGTGACTCACATTTCATCATGTGATGTCATCATCGTATTGTGATTAGTTATGTGCATCATCGTGTTGTATTGTAATTGACTATATGTTGTAATGTTAGACATTGTGTTTTTCATACGTATAATTCATGTAATATGTGATGGTTCATGTCATGATTTAGGGGCATATGGTGAGTATGATCCCTAGTGTACAATGATTGCACTTTGGGTGTAGGATGTGGTAATGTGATGTATCATAACCCGTGAAAGTAATGATTGTGTTATACCATATATATATACCATGCGTAAGATGTTATGGTTAATGTGTGTGAATCACCATTGTGTTAGTGATGTAGTTATGTGTATGTTGTGAACCTTACACTAGACGACCCTAAGGGGATAAACTGTCAAGAGTGTATGTGTGGAGAGAGGAGGCGTGGACCAGGTTTTCATAATCTTGAGCCGAGTATGAGTGAGGAAGTGGAGTCTTATATAGGCGAAAACCCACTTCTTATCTGTTTAGTATACTTTGAGTTTGCTCAATATATTTGGGTGCACACCACCTTAGGCTCAACTTATGCAACTAGAGTTCCTGCTATTTCTAATTGGATTGTTCATTGGACAATCCTATGTGATTTTGACTATGTTAATCCTTGTGGAAGTATGGATGAATGATTTGGCAAGATATGATGACAGTTACATTATTTGATATACTCATTTCTGGTTACATGTATATTTTTACAAGCTGAGGCTCAATGTCCGAGTGCCAGCAACTCGATGAGTACCCCTTTGGTGGCGGTATGAGGCCACATAGTGATTGTAATGTGCTATTTTTCTCAATACGTATTTTATTCGTAAATTGATCTTTATCTCTTTTAGCTAGAACCAACTACCGTTTTCTTGATTGACATGTTCTTATATTTTGGGCATTTATTTGAGTGTTACATTAACATTTGGATTTTTCACTAACCATGGCTAATTAGCCATTTATTTTTCTTAGTTTTAAAACTTTCTTTTCATATTTAAAAGTTTTGTAGCCTAGCCCAAGGCTTTTGATTTTGCCACTTGGCATTTGAATGGATTGTTATGTTGGTTCTAATGTCGTAATGTGTTGGAATAGGGTCATGGGATTAACCATGGAGTGGTTGAACCTATGGACCCGCTTTCATCAGTATGGGGGTACGCCCCAAGGAGTTATAGATAACTAGCAGGTTGTTGAACCATGAGTTATTATGTCACTTGGGTTGGGGGTGATGGGGCTCTATGTGCCATGGCCATAGGGTGACCCGCCTCATTAAAAGGAGAAAGGAGATGGGCCTCTATGGTTGAGTGACCTAATATTCTTTATAGCACTCTATGGTTGAGTGACTTGATATTCTTGATGGGGCTCTATGGTTGAGTGACCCAACTTGGTTTTGACACTATGATTATTTCTCTATGAGAGGTATATGGAGATTATTTGGTGATGGTTTGGGAGGTATATGGAGTTTTTTTATGATACTTCAGGAGATATATGGTGTTAATTCTTGATATTTTGAGATGTGTGGAGATTGGTATAGTGAGTTATGTGTACCCGTGTGAGTCTTTTTGACACCTTGTTATGTTTGAGGCTTGACTCTTCCTTGGTTGGTATGGACTATTGGATATTGTCTTGGCACTATGTTGGTACAGTCATGGTTTTCTTTGGGTCTTGTGATACTCATTGTATATGTATCAGTGCGATGATTATGTTTTTCAGTCATATGTGTGTACTAGATCTATGTCTAGGATGTAATTGTTGGAAATTATTTGCTATGTGGACTACTTGTTGTCATTCCATGGAGGAATTAAAAGACCCTGTGATATGATACAGTCATGAAAGTAGGTAGCAAGATGTCTCGTGGGATGTTTGTGTTGTGTGGAGTTTTGTGTGACATCTTGGTGTTAGTTATGATGGGGCACCCACAAACTTAAGATAATTGAAAAATTCTAAACAATGAATATTATAATCTTGAGATAAGAAATACTGTAAAAGAAAATGCTAACTAAGTAATACGGTAAACTGGAACTACCAATCTTCACAGAACGTTATAAGTTAAGATATTGCCAAAATTAGTTTTCTTCCTTGTGGTCATGTTTTAACAACTAGTTGTTTTGTTACCCAACGTGTTTCATTATTAGCTTCTTGCCTACGTACCCTCCAAGCTTCGGTGTTGTGTCGCATCGAGGACGATGCTCTTGTAAGGGGAGGGAGATGTAGTGCCCCCTTATTCTCATTGCCTTCTCGGATGCCACATTTTGCTTCGAGTCTCGGACCTCGAGAATCACTAGGGCGTGGTTTCAATCTTACCTGGTTCAACCTTAACTTATTGATGATGGGTTTCCAAGCATAATTGAAACCCAAATCATCATCCCTATTCAATTTTTGATTTTCTATAGATAACTAACTCTAGTATAGTACAAGATGCCCATTGGGCTTACAATAGGAGACATATTAAATGCAAAATTAACTATTAAAAATTTAATATTATTTTGTAACCTACTACCTTTAAAACATGAAATGCTCATATACTAAACTGAGGGGTTCTCCCTTAATTTGTTTATGATGGGTCTCCAACCATGACTCAAAGAAAACCATCATTCCTATTCAATTTTGAATATACACGCCAATGTCAACCACCTCTCCCAATTGATGCTTGTAAAAGTGTTTCTCCATAGTCACTTAATCCAATAAAAATATATTTATAATTTAATATAAAATAAAATAAAGCTAAATGGAGGAGGGCGAATAAGCTCTAAAAAAAATTTCAATTAGGGTTTGTCACTATTTTTTTGGAATGGGTGAGTTGAGGGGGCGGTAATGCAAACCCATGTCGGATTTATGGGCAGCGACAGAGTAAAACTAGGGTAAGTGTTTTGGAGAAAAATCCTGAAGGAAACGTGGTCTTGTAATGAGGTCACAATTTTTGTTTTACATGACATCTATTTGCTCAGTGGAGCAAGTTTTACACAAATAAATGTGCTTTGGGCTTTTTTGTGTTTGTTTTAAAGAAATTCCTTGCAGATGTCATCACATGGTTGTTGTGACTGTCTCCAACATCCTCCCTACACTGTGTCTTGCCAAAAAATGAGCCCTTATGTAAAAATGTGGGCATTTTTCTAAGATTGAATTCGAGGCAAGTGGTGTAAGGGTATGGGCCTCATCATCGGCCACGTGTGGAGGTTTGATGTGTAGTGAATCAATGAGATCAATGCACCATAGTTGTCTCCAAATATACACTAGAGGTAGATATCATTTTTGTTAAAATGGATCACAACAGAGATGAATATCTATAACCCGTATAGGTATGAATCGCCTTGATTCCTTGTCATCTTTGCTATTAGAGACCCTTCTGAACCCAATATGGATGTGTATGGATCCTTCTATCGATTACTATTTGGCTGATTTAGAGCAATTATTTGAAACCCTTCCAAGGCAAGATTTTGGATTAAGCATGACTCCCCTTTGACATGATGAAGATGGATTTGTTGGCACAAAAGACATGTGAACTATTTGACTAAATGCCTCAAATAAATGTTGTCTCATGGAATGCCATGGTTGTAGGATATGCATATAATGTATTCATATGCACATAATGGATTCATAGTACACATGGAATTTGTTTGCTATCCCAAACACACTGATAAGCCTCTTTACCATGGGCTTGTTACTCAGCTGGAGGCACTTGCTATTCCTTTCTTGCCACCAGAGGATTTTCCAATAGAACTGGCCACTGATTTTGACATTATTGTGGATGCTATTTTTGGGTTTTCCTTCCGTGGCTGCAAGCAAGTGAAATCAATCGGTGTGATGTCAACTCCTCGACTTCTACCTCACCAGTTCATTTCTAGGCATGGTTCACCTCCCCTCATCTTTCATAACTCTCATATTTTAGTTTTTCATTTGCAACTTAATATAATTTTAAAATATTAGGATTTTAATACAGTTAATTGTTTATTTTAACTCGTTGCAAAAAAATGAAATGTCATGTCGTAACTCACAATGTCAAAATAACTCGTTTGCATTAAAACACGAACTCCCACCCTCATTCTGAGGTGATATAGAAAACTTCCTACCCAATTGGATCGATCTACAACATTGTTTTATCGACCAAACGAAATTGACTTTAAATAATAAATTTGAACATCTCCGGTTTAAATAGTTAATTTTTGCATTTTTCAAAGACTCATTAAGTACCCTTCGTAACTCTGAAAATGAGATGTTAAGCATCATTCATGTACCTTGTTGTGTGAGGAGTCACCTTGACCTCTGGATTGACCCCAAACGAACATATGTGATCTTTTTGATGCTCTTATAGGAGCCTGTTACACTGTTTTATAGTAGTAGAAAGATGTCAAATCTAGAAAGTTGTCTTTCATTTTGAACCGCCATTTGAAACACTAGATAGAAAAATTATTTCCTGTCTTTTGCAAACCTCTCGTTTTCTACCAAACAATTACATGGAACTTTAAATTATAGGGAAAAACACTTTTCTAGATAGTTTGAAAAAGCATTTTGTAGGCCTCTGGTGCAATTTAACGAGGTTCAACTAGACCAATTTTGACTTGTCACTCGAAAAACTTTTCACCGGTTGAAAATGGTTTTCTAGTTCTCGATCCCATTGACTCTTATGAATTCTCCTTATATAGGGAACTTGTAAAAGTGTCTTGTTACGTGCTCATCCATCAAACTTCAATTTTGGACATGGTTTTCTGAGCCCTCGAGCTAACTTTTGTTCAATTTGCACTGGGCCAACTACGACCAGTGGCCTAGAAAACTAGCCGCCAAACGCAAACCATTCACTTTTTCCCAATTCCGTGAAATTTCTATGAACTCTTGGTATATCGGGGACACATAAAAGTTAATTGTGGTGTGAATTCTCATCATAAAGATAACTTTTGGAAGTGGTTTCTTAGCCTCCGAGCCCATTTTGAACGTTTTGTAGCTAGTGAGAAAATGTAAAAATAGAAAGTTGGGACCCTTGTAGGGTTGCCAAACCACCCTAGAAACTTTTAACACATGCAAATAATTGTTTAAACTCTATAATGTAACTTGTTTGTGAAATAAAACTTTTGACAAATGGTGTTTTCTCTCTCTTCCTTCTCTTTCTCTCTCCTGGGTTACAAAAAGAAGTAAAATGAAATGTAATGAATACATGTCTCTAAATTTTTATTTTGATTCCAAAATTGTAATTATTATCATATGTAAATGGGAAACTGAAAAATGATAATTATGATTGATTAGGGTGGATGCCATGCTAGTGAATTATCACTGATATCATGCTCATGTGGTTTTGCAGGATGAAAGAATGACGACAAAAAGGCGATGTGAAATTCATTAATTGTCATTGTAATTTATATAGTTCTTTGTTAAATGAATAAATGTATAATGTAGTCTCATGTTACAGAAGGTTATATTTGATAATTTGTTGCTATGTATGAGATGTTAGTTTCAAGGACATCTAGGAAATGTGCATTTAATCATAGGTCAATTTTGATTTATAGTACACCTGGTAAAAATGTTTGATATTTATATAAGGTAAATGAATTTGAAGTAATATCTTGTAGTGCATATTTAGTGTTCAATAAATGATTAATGAGTCATCTTGTGCATTCATACTTTGTAAATGTAATAAAGAGATTTAAATGGAACACTTTACTACTTGTTCAATATCGGAGCATAACTTGTTTTTCATGTGTGATACTCCTTACCATAGAAGACTTTAAAAACCGTAGGATGAACTTATAATATTCACTCAATGGAAATCTCCTAGTTTGAGTAAACAAGAGCCCAAGAATGGGTTTATCGCCTTAGTCGAGTATGTTTAGTGACGTTGTCTTAACCCGTATGATAGGAGTGTGACACAGTCAAACTTTTCTTGGAGTGTGTAGAGCTAACTCCTCCCTCATAGCTTCCAAGTGGATTACCTTGTCATCCAAAGATAGATTTAAAATTAAATTTCTTCATCTAGTAAAAAACCTATTAGATCTAGATGACATAGATGGAGGTTGTGACTTAGTTGTTCTAGGTCTTAAACTCTTGTCGTAATGAACTCCTTAGCTCTACTTAGATAAATGTGTTACTATGGTATCTCTCAACATAACACCTCGGTCCTTTCGTGAAGGTGCTTTAGCATAAGTTTGTGTCCTCTCGCTTAAATCTCTTAAATAGTTGAGGGGTAGACCCTTAGGTTAAGTTGGAACTAATATAAACCTCAGTTGATTGGGATGTTAACTTAGGATTTGTGTGTAGTTTCAAGTCTTAAAATATTTTATCTCTTCAAGAGGTTAGACAAACACTTCGTAACTCCTTTTCAAGACAATGCTAAAAATAAGACCATATTGTGACGTAGAAAATAAAGCATATAAGAGTAAAAATGAGATTGAGGTTTGGAATAATGCCACTCTGGAGACCTTATATCTCAATCAAATAATCTTTTGTTTCAAAGAATAATTGCCTTGGTGTGATCAACATTTGAGAAAACAACATACATATATAAATCAAAATGGAATTCCACAAGTCATTGCATTAGAATGACTATGGTAGGGAAATTAACTATGCCGTGATTGAGGAATGTTTTTAGTAAAAAATCTATCTTGTATTGAAATCTCCATTAATTCCTAATATATATATATAGACACCAAGTCACATTCACTTGAGACATAAGAGTAAAAAGATAGACATTAAATATATGTTCGAGAAGAATATTCTTAACATAAGGACAAGATAATTAAGTACTTTATATGCTTTTGAATTATGACAAATAAGAATGCAAGTTATGGAAAATTTTGTAAAGAATAAGAAACCAACTTACAAGGGGTGAACGATAATTTAATTGCAGTATGAACTTAAGAATCTTTCGGTGGACAAACGAGAAATTTATCCTTGCACAATAATGTTCTTGGAATGTTAATCGTAACTAAAATACAATTAAAGAAAAGATGTGTTGTGGGTTTGCCTATCCTTGAGTCTTCTTTCTGTGGTTGGGCGTTGCTTGTATTTGTTCATTGTGAAAAGTGTGGTGTCGGCATGCCTATGTTGTTTTCATATGTTTACGTGAGTTGATGACTTATGCAATTGTCGTATGCGAGAGACAAGTTTTGTTCTTGGAGCCCTTATTATGTTGTGTGTAGTGAGCAATGTAAGTCAAAAAAAAATTATCTTGGTATTTTGCTATTGTAAGTGTGTGTGTAAAATGTGGGCACTACAGGAGAATATTCTTCCATTACTAGGGAATTGGTTAAAGGAAACACTCCACACACAAGTATTGAGAATGGACGGTAGATCATGCATGCTAATCTTCCCCCTCATAGCTTGGATTATGTCAAGGAAATCAATCAATGATGTTATGGATGGGTGGCTTTTGAGAAATATATTGATTGACACAGTGTGGAAGTAAATGTGCTTACTTTTGATGTGTGGGTACATGATGGGTAGACCTCCATTACAACCATCCTCTAATGTATTTTTATGGCTAATCAAACTAAGGACACTCCAATCGGAGTTTTAAAAGTTACATCCATTACTATATAAGGGGCCAAGTTCATTAGGGATTTTGAGATTTTATCACTTGCAGTAAGTAGACAACTTCCAATCTCTACTTGGGCACCCTTGGTGTTATGTAAATAATGTTGATCTATAGTTCAACAAGGGGTATATAAGTTTTGAGAACAAGGAAGAATGAGTTATTATCCCTTTGAAATATGGTATATTTTCACTTTATGTTGAACCTTTGAGTGAGGAAGACCTTAACAAAATTTATGTGTTCTGCCATTAGAGATCCAGAAGTACTTGAGCCATATAAGAAAGGAATCCTCTAGTGGGAAGATGCACATTCTATTAGTGATACTACAAGTATTTCTTGTGACAATTGGGTGCATCACCTCACCTATGAGATGGTCAGGCGAGGTAAGAAGCACATTTGCATGGAGAAGAAAAATCATTGTATTAAGAGGATAGGTAAAAACTACGTACCTCGGTATACTAGAGAAGGAGATCCTATATAGTATTCTTGTGTGCCATGAAGGAGTAGTGAAAAATCAAGTGGAGAGAATAAATATGTTAGTATATACCTGTGCGAGATGACAAAGACACCTTTGAGTGGATGGTTCACTGAGGATAATCTCATAGAATGGAATGAAGTAAGAATTTCTATAACAACCCAATTTCTCGGGAGTAATACACTTACTCATATATGCATATATCATGGTAATCAACCATTTAGCACCACATTCAACGGTGTGAGATACTCGGAAAGAAGGGCATGAAGCTTTACCACCTTCACTTTGGGTGCAAAAATTTATTCCACTTTTCAAGGTTTCGAATGAGCTTGGTATGTTTATGAATGAATCGTATAGGGGATTGGAAATTGGCAGGACTTGATTGCAAGAATTACCCAAACTTTTGACTACTTCTCTATTAAACATCCATGAGAGAGGCATTACGGGTTATGGAATGCTTGACTAGAGAGGCAGTGCAAAAGGTGAAGAACTCATTCAGGATTTATTTGGTGAGGAAGAACCAGGAGTGTGTTTTGATGAAATAGACAAGACATATATCAAACTACTTAAGCATGCTTGCCTTGAGAAGGAGAAAGGAAATATGGTCTACATAGTGGATTATGAAGAAGTAGAATATTTAGACATAGATCATTCACTGAGCACATGAGATATCTTAGACATTGTGGATAAAAATGCGTGTGCCTATCATGAACCTATAAAGTCAAAGAAAGTGAACATTGGCACGGATTCGAGCTTAAGGAGGCCATACTTGGGGATTATTTGTCTTATTATGAAGTAGCAAAGATAATTGAGTTACTACGTGATTTCCATTAAATATTTCTTAGGTGTTACCATGAGTTAAAGGGGGTGCATTAGTCATTAGGTGAGATGAAGATTAATCTAAAGGAAGGAGTACACCCAGTTAGGAAGAGACCTTACAGGATGAACCCTAACATACGTGTAAAAGTTAAATAAGAAATTGATAAAATGCTAAAATTTGGCATCATTAATCCCCTAGAAGAATCATAGTGGGTTATCCCCATGGTAATCAGTATAAAGAAATATGGTCGGATTAGGATTTGTGTGGATTACAGGGATCTAAATTTTGCATGTGTGATTGATCCTTTTCCTACGCCTTTCACCAAGGAAATATTAGAAGGCGTTGTAGGGCACGAAGTTTACTCTTTCACAGATGGATTCTTAGGGTATCACTAGGTTATAATTACATAGGAGGATCAAGAGAAAATGAATTTCACCAATGAATGGGGAAGTTTTGGATATATTGTGATGCCCTTTGGTTTGAAGAACACGTCTGTTGTATTTCACACATAGTTGTTCAAGCATTCAAGGATTTTGTTCACAAATTCTTACAGGTTTACTTTGATGATTGTATGATATATGGGCTTGTTAAGGATCATTGTGACAACTTACGCTTAATGTTTGAAAGATGTAGATAGTTAAGCATCTCTTTAAATATCAAGAAGTGCATGTTTGCTACACCTTTTGGAACTCTATTTGGGCACATCATCTACAAGGAAGGTTTATTAGTAGATCCAGCTAAGGTTGCAGTTATTGTAGGCTTGATGGAACCTACCAATAAGAGTGAGGTCCACGGATTATTGGGCCACACATAGTATTATAGAAAAATTATAAAAGGATATGCAAAGATTTCCACACCCTTGAAAGAGTTACTCAAAGGAAAGGGAACATTTTATTGGGAGAACCACAACGGTGCACATTTGAGGCATTGAAGGAGAGACTTACTACAATGCCTATTCTGTGTTTTCCCTCATGGAACTAACCGTTTCATGTACATGTGGATACCTTTAGCACGGCCATCGGCACAATATTAGCTAATCTTGGAGAAGGTATTATAGAGCATCCTATCTACTTTGCTATTATGAAGTTGACTCTGCGAGAACAAAATGATAAAACTATGGAGCACAAGGCCTTATCAATGATCTATGTGCTACATAATTTTAGATAGTACTTGCTAGCAACACCCTTTATATTTTATATAGATCACATGTCATTAAAATACTTTGTAAATAATCCTCTTTTACATGGCTGCATATATCGATGGGTTCTCTTATTCCAAGAATTTGACTTTACAGTCATGGTAAAACCAGGTAAAAGTAATTTTTTCCTAGACCACTTATCAAGAATTCAATCAGGAGAGGATGCACAGACAATTGAAGATATAATTCTAGATGCAAATTTGTATAGGTTACATGGGAACCTTACAAATTAGAGGATATTGTTGTCTTTTAAGCACGGTGTGTGGTACAAAAAGGAATGAAATCCTTAGAGAAGAAAAAAATTGTAATTCGTGTTACACCCCTCATGTTGATCAGTTGTGACTTATACAAACTAGGTTGAGATGAAGTATTACGTCGGTGTGTATTAGAACATGAGCGTATGAGATATCATGGAAGAGGATCATGGTGGTATTAAAGGTGGGAACTATGTAGGTGATGCCACTGGGTACAAGATTCTACTCGTTGGATTATGGTGGGAGACCATGTACAAGGATTATAAAGAGTATTGTAAGGTGTGTGATCACTGTCAGTGCCTTGGAAAACCTAGGAAAAGAGATGAAATTTCTTTGAGGCCTATTCCTAGTGTAGAACCATTTGAAAAATGGGTAATAGACTTTATGGGTCCTATTTCCCCATCCGCGCATAGAACTAGATTGCGCTACATCATCACTTGTATAGATTATCTTACAAGGTGGGCATAAGAAACACCTACAAAGGATTGTACAGCAACTACAACAGTAAGGTTCTTATGGGAAAATATTCTTACTAGGTATGGATGTCCGTTGAGTTTGACAAGTGATAGGGGCACACACTTCTTGAATGAGACAATCAAGATATTGTTGGATGAATTTATGGTCACGCACCACAAGACTACACCTTATCATCCTCAAGAAAATGGGACTGCATTGAGGCCTTTAACAAGATATCAAGCTAGAATTTCACAAAGATTTGTGATGTTGGAAGGAAACATTGGGATGATAAAGTTTTTATTTTACTTTGGGAATATAGAATGACCTACAAAAGGTTGAATAAGGCCACACCCTTTCAGTTGGTGTTTGGCATAGAAGAGATTATTCCCATGGAATTCATGTTACTTTCTTTACGCATCTTTGCGTGTGTGGGAGGTCTAGCTTATGAGAAAGTATTAGAAGAGAGAATTGACAAGTTAATACACTAGATGAGAGGAGCGCCATAACACATTCAAGTAAAAAGTAGGAAAAGGCCATGCAAAAGGCATGGCATGATAGACACATTGGTGAAAAGAAGCTTAAGGATAGGTAGATGGTACTTCTTTATGATTCAAAGTTTCTCCCCATCTAGGAAAACTTAATGTTCTTGGTTGGGACCGTATGTTATCACTCACATACTTGAATAAGACATTTGTTAGTTAGAGGCGCTTGATGGAACACGGTTACCCAATTACTTTAACGGGAGTAGCTAAATCCCTACTATAAATAAGTCTTTTTGGTGTTTATAATAATTTAGTATTAGATTTCCCTTCTTGTATTTCTTTTAAAGTATTTCCTTTTTGTCACTATACTTTGTCAATTTAGTTTGGTGTTTTGTGTAATAAACACATTTTGCATGTTGGAAGCTAATTACAATTTGAAGTATTTTTATGCGCAAAGGATTTGCATATACCATTGGTGTGTGGTGGTTGTTATTTTTATTTAAAAATGGGTACACATAAGAATAAACTATTACAGGTGTTATTCAAGTATGGAAAGGAATTGCTAGAAAGAAGATTTCTCTTAAGGAAGACCATAACTAGAAATAAATGAATGAAAAATATAAGGCGAGGTAAGCAACGACCATATAAACCACTAGAGGAAGGAATAGTGGCGAGATGCTTTGGCACATGGACATACATAGAAGGAGGTCTATAGCCAAAAAGTAGGAAGGTGTGCTAGAAGGTTGTAGTTAGGGCACATAGGTGTGCCACGTGGAAGTTGGGAAAATGGTCAGTTAATGAGAGGATCGATGGTAGGTAAAGGAGCAATAGATGCAATAAATTTTCAAATATAAATATAAGGATATGATGTGGGTTCATTTTTACTTTTGCTATCACAAGTATTCGAGCAAGCTAGTTGCATGACCGATCCAAGTGAAATGTGTTAAGGTACAAGAGAGTTTTGAAAGCAAACATGGAGAAAAAATTTATGCATAAAAGTGGCTTACGTCCCATTGAAGAAGGGTTTTAGCAAAGTAGAAGAATTGAGAAAGAGGTAGGGCAAGGCGGTTTCAAGCTAGGGAACATGGATTTGAGCTAGGGCATGAAAGCTTACTCGACAAAAGACAAAAGGTGAGATTTTTATAATGGCACCGAGGAAGGCACCTGCAACAGGTATGAAGGGAAGAAGAAGGTGGAAGTCGAGGTTGAAGTTTCTCCGAGAGAAATTTTTTAGAAATGCAGTATCCAGAAGGAGTGATCATTAGACGGGATTGGGATTCCCATATTTGTAGATGCAAAGTAAGTGATTACAACCACTGCACCACTGACAACAAGGGAGATTTGGATCATTTGTTGAATAAGAAGACCAACAAGTGCACAGTGGATGACATGCCAATATATGACGATGTTGGGGAGAAGTTTCTCAAGAAGGTAGGGTGTATCAACTGTATGAACTCCCATATTTTGGAAAACTATAAAGTTTATACCAATGGCTTATGAGAAGATTCCATGAGGACTTCTTCTATTTTGTTGGATGAGGGTAAGGATCATAGCGGCCCTAATTGCTACATTGAATAGATTGAATGGCACATGGAAAGATGTTATTAGTGATATGACTAATAAGGAAAGCTGTTATAGCCACAAGTAGTTGGGATACTCCAAGGCTTTGTGTGGAATGGAAATCTATAGATTAAATAAGTACCATGTGGTATAGGCAGCCTCACATCTGTTCACTAAAGCTGAATGATCAAGAGAGATGGTCACAGGTAAATACCATGTGGCTACATATTGCGAATAAAATTGCACAAGGAGAATTATACAACTTAGATGGCTTCATAGCAGAAACAATTATTGAGGAAGCATACACAGGTGAAAAGATAATTTTTGGTGCTATACTATTATCTCTTTGTTTATAGAAATTGGAGTGCCCGATGGGCCAAAGAACAAAATTTGGGAATACCCTAAGGAGAAGAAGTCCCTTATAGATACATTTGAGAATTATTTGTGTTAAGGAACAATGAGTGGCCCGTTCAAGTAAAGGGCATAAATTTGGTATGATCGAATGCGCACGACCTTTGAAGAGGAATGACACATTCCAAAGGAGTTACCCTCTACGAGTCATGGGTAAGGCAAAGGTCAAGTTTGCGGTGTATCAATTTTTTTCATTACGTGGTTCGCAATGAAGGATTGGACATGGATTCCACTGGTGTAAAGTTCCATACGCCTTGAAAAATCATTATTTCTAGGTAGTAGTGCATAGATTTAATGATGTGTGCCAATTGAGATTTAATGCGGACAAGGTAGATTATGACTACCATACTCTCAGAAAAACTTATGTTTATCTAGGTCGGTTTGCCTACATTGAGAGGCTCATTTCAGATGTTATAAGTATGAATCGGTAAGTTTGGCTATTGGGGATAGTGGAGCCACGCTTGTCTATCTCCAGCTTAAGCCTAGGTTAGAAAATAACAAGTACATGGAGAATGAGTTCATGCTCCTATGGTCGCAAGGGAAAACACGCAGTTGAAAATGTGGCAGCTCCAAATCCTGCCTCAACCATAGAGATAAAAGAAGAAGAACACAAGGATAGTGGAGGCTTGGACCATAGAGGTTAGAGGCAACCCATAGACAAAGTGGAAAGTGAGCACACAAATACTCCCCCACAGGTGCAAGGAGAGGAAGACTTGGACATAGATATAGTCCATGAGGAGCACCAGTTTAAGAAGGTGTTCAGAAGAACTAGGACCCAAGGCACAGGAACATCACAACCTTTACGAAGGTCACCTTGAATCTCCCCTCAGAAAGAAGCACTAGAGAAAAAGAGAAGAAGAAAGTTGAAGCTTAATAAGGAGGAAAAGGATTCCAAAGAGAGCGTTCCTAGTACCCCAATTCAATAGGAAAATGTGGAGAAACCCGGGATGAAGAAATGAGAGATGATGAGGAAGGGGTAAAAGAAGTAGAAGAAGTTGTGTGTGAGCAATCCAGAGTGTGCAATTATGACTTAGGTAGGAGAAGGGCCAACTCCAAACCTTGGTGCCTAGGTTCCTAAGGGGCCAAGGACAAAGAGAATTGAATAATATGTTATCCCTAGTATGGGCTAAGGCCTTTGAGGAAACAAGAAAAATTATCTACTCATGGTTTCAAAGCACTTTGTTGGATTTAAGGAGTTATACTTGGTGGGAGATGATGAACCCGGTTATGTCCACTACACACACAAGGAAGCAACTATCCCAATCCTTACAAACTCATATAGACGAACCATATTTTTACATGTATGAGGATTCTTGTAAATTGCAAAGAGTTAAGAAGGCACCCTAAGCGGGCACATGACAATAAAACCTACTCTAATGTCCGAGGAGTAGGTGGAAGTTCCTTGGTAAAGGTATCCAGTAAAGGTGGTGCAGAGAAACGTTGATAATGCCACCACCATTAGATTGTTGCTTGAGGGTAATAATGCTAAAACTACAAAGAAAACATGTTTAAAGGAAGAGAAGGAATGAGAACAAACAAAGAATGAGGCCTTCATTAGCATGGAGGAGGAAATTGGTGATCACATTCTCAAAGTAAGGCCACATCTAGAACCTAAGGTACCTGAAAATTTTCCTTCTGCTATGCATTATGTGCACACTTTGGTCGATTTGGTGTTAGAAGACAGACCAATTTGAATGCCTGCACCAAAAGATGCTAAACAAGAAGTAGAGAGAGCATGGGCCTCTATGCTTAGAAAAATTTCAACTTACGAGGAATTGCTCCAAAATTTAAAGGATGAACTAAAGAAAGTAGACCAATCTCTTAATTTGTGTGTGGCACCAGAGGTAGTAATAAGGACTAGAACTCTAGTTGAAGATAATGAAGTTCTGACAGTGATGAAATATGAGACTTTAGGATGCGCAGAAATATTAGTACTGGTGAAACAAAAGTGTGAGTCCCTCGTAGCACCTCGGGATCCGCACAAAGATAGGATTGATGAGATTGAGAAGCTCATAGTGTAAAATATGGACCTAATGGAAGAAATGATGTCATGTATGGCCAATGTTGTGTAGGTACTACAACATGAGAAAGAACAGATTACTCGGGATGAACTAGAAGCCATAGCCACAGATATTCCAGAAAAGACAAAGACTGCACTAAATGAATGACAGACATTGGAGGTTGAGATCAAGAATGAATATCCGAGCTAATCCTCCTAGTTGAAGAAGAGGGAGCTATAGAGTAAAGATTCATTCTTTTATACAGTGATTCTTTAATTCTTTTAGTAATTATTTTTACTATTTGGGAACATCAAAAAGAATTCCCATTACCATGATAACAGTGTACTTTAGTGTGGGGTAATGTTGAGTAGACATAATGTTGCTCTAAGGATAAGACACACAAAGGATGTGCATGCGGGAACAAGGCACATTTGAAGGTGTGGGAAGATAGGAAAGGAAACGCATGCCAAAACACTTTGGCTCAGGACTTAGCTATTTTTATGGATATGGGCTATTTTTAGAGATAGCATGCAGAGCACACATAGAGATGAAGACTTATGTGACACGCAATGGTATTTTGGGAACTAGCAATTGTCAAGCTCCATGCATAGTTCAAGATAATAATAGGATATCTTCTTAGAGTTAACTATAGTAAATCTATTATTAGAACACTTGTATGTTGTGCATTCCATTGTAAAGGCGCATAACTATTATCAAAGCATGCGACCTATTTTGATAAGTGCACAAAGCGGTGAAGGGAAAGTCCCCACCTCTATAAATATGTACTGAAATATGTAGTTTAGAGAGTGTGAACTATGTTAGAATTATGTTGTTGGATCTGATGCACACATGACTTATGGATATACCTTTGTTGGTTGTAGAATTTGATCTTTTGAAAACAAGCAACAGACAAGGTAAAACAATCCCTCCTCTTTATGGGAGAGGTTCCCTTATTGAACACAAAAGAGAAAAGAAAAACTTATTTACAATATAAACACTTGTTCAACATTTTTGGAGATTCTGATGTCTTAGATGTTTTCCTCAAAATTGTTTCAGTATAGAAGAAAGGAGAAATAGAAGAAGCTGGTATTCGAAAGCGAAGAGGAGAGAATATTCAAACATATAGATAACATAATAATATCTTACTGATGCTTGATAAAATAACAAGATTTAGACTACGCATATAAAAACATAGGACATGCATGTATTAGACACAAAGTTCCAAATACACCTATCAACTGAAAGACATAAATTTCTTGCTTAAATATGCATAGCTTTATATGAATAAAATAAGGAACAAAAAGAGATAAAGCATGAGAGAGGGTGAAACTTCTTATGTATTGAATAGTTCAATGTTATTTTTACATCCAGATATCAAAATCCCAATCCTTTATAATGATAATTAAATTTCTTTGAATAACCCAAGAAATAGTTACAAAGATCCTTTTCAGTTTCCTTTCTTTTAATTTTAAAAGTTAATATCTAATTAAATATTACAAACTCAATTTATCTCTTATTTTCATAACACATGACTAAAGAGATAAAGCCACCTTAATTAGATATTTTAAATAAGAAAGGAGAATATGAACTAGGGAGCTAAGATGCTAGTAGAAGTGCTTGAAGTCCCCTTTATCTTAAGCAATTGATGTCTGAATCTTTTCAATGCTTCAACTATGTCCATTCCTCAGGGAATTGTTGTATTAGCGGTTGCATGAGTCCAACTTCCCAAACACTTATCCATTTATTTTCCAAACTATGTATTTTCCAAGAACTCTTTATTGGCATCCGTGATAACATCCTATAGTGTGAAAATTTATTTCATTTTCTCCTTGGATATTATAACACCTCTAGCATGATAGGTACCTAATATGACTTCTACTTAAAGGATGCAATCATTGACAGGTGATTTGGTCTTAAGACGGTGTACTCTTGTGGTTCGGAAATCATGTTTGTAGTAGAAAATAATTCATCCTTTGTGCAGGTACATTTTGTCATGTTTTACTATATTTAATAAGAACAACCCACCTCCTTATGTAGAATTAGTTCGTTGCTTGAATGAGAAATATGGGTTTAGTTTTTATAAACTCTTCCTATTTCATAACAACATTACCTTGGATCAATTCCATTGATCCAAGGTATGCTTTTAATTCATAATTATTGTGGTCAAAATGACCAAGTCTGTTAGATCAGTTGATCGTTGGATTCAGACTGTGCTAGAGAATTGATGAGGTCTTCAGACCCTGTTGTATATTATATGCATTTTTCATGGCCATTTCTTCTTTTGTTAGCATGCAATGTTTGTTTTGAATGGGAACTGTTGTATCTATGACTAAATGTTAGTGACTATCCTAAAGCTAAGCCTAACCTATGTCATTGCAATATTTTGTAATTATGATGTGGTGACTTAACCTAGAAACCTACCTATGGACCTATGTTGATTTCTAAACTTATGTTAACCTAACTAAAATGTGGCTAACCTAAAGGGGGCCTAAGGAACACATGGACATTGGATGGTCGGTGGCATCAGTTTCAAGGTAATTAAATGGGAATTAATTCATTCTTATCTCCTACTCTACCAACTTTGGCATGGGAATTTGGGAAAATATAGGGGAGGATGCATTGGCATCTCCATCGAGCTTAGTTGCATGCAAAATTTTAAAAAGTAGACACTGCTAAGTGTGGAGATGGTGGTGGTGTGGAAGGTGGAGGGAACTGTCAGTCCTTTACATTAATTGTTTTTGAATTTGGAAAAAACATCCTAGGAAGGTGCATGAGGAGTTTTAGTTATTTTGATCTTTTGTTGTTTCGATCTTGGGCTCTACATGGTGTTGTTTCAGTCCTTCAAACCTCTAGTTTGATATTTACATAACTGTAACTCTTGCATGACTGTAATTTTTGCATGGCTTTGGAATTTTAATGGGCACTATGGAAACTATAAAAGGAATGGGAAAGTGTTGAAATTTGTGGAAAAGAAGAAGGTATTGAAGTTTTTCTCAGAGATCTTCTGTGAAACGGTGAAGGAGAAGCACTATCAGGCATGATAGGATCTTCCCATTAAGTTGTTTTGATTTTACTTAAATTTTTCATTAAAAGAACTATGCTCTTGGGGAATAAATGGGTTTTTGTTAAATGTTATGATCTTGCTTTTGATGTTTGTATTATTTATTGTGTTTTACTATTTGACTTCACTGTTATTATGGATGATCTATTCTGGGTTACGATTCCCTTGTTTGGAATAAATGAGTTATGCTTAACTTCTTATTGGAGCCTGAGATGAGGTTGTAACTATTTGTACTTTTGTTAAGATTTTTAAAATTGTGAGTAACTTGACTTATGTTGAACTTGAATGAATCCTTTTGGGAAAAATATGGTTTGCATGGTTGTTTAGTTTATCTCTGCATGTGTGATTCATGGTGTTGTTAAAGTGGATGATGTTTGTAACTCCTCTAGTGTGAGGAGAGTGTGATCTAGGCTTCATTCTTCTTGATTGACTTACTAAGTATGCCTAGCTCCTTTTACTTAAACCTGAGGTGTAGTTGAAACTGTATGTTCTCTTGATAAACAGTGTTGAACTGTAGGTAGCTTGAATGCTAAATTTTGTGGATCTTATTCAAGGAAAACCTTGTATCGCTTCAGTGGGAATAATTTAGAAGATTAACTATTTGTTTTTCTTGACTATTGTTGGATCTTGTATGAATATTTAAGGGGATTAAACTTCTATGACCCTGGATGTAGCATACTTTTTTGAGTTATGAAGGAATGATCAAAATATGGAATGCAATGTGGGTTCTATAACTTCTTTGTTATGATTTAGGGTTATATCTTCTATATTTCCATTGTAATTGTCTATCCCTACGATTCGAGGGAAGATAAATTATTCGAATTTATTTTACTAGGATTGGAGTTTACATCTGTTTGGACTTTCTAGAACTCTATCATTTTATTGAGGATCTAGTAAATATAATCTTGTTGGTTTCTTGAAAGGAATTATTTCTTAACAAAAGTATAAATTGCTTGAAAACTCTGTAAGGAGGTGATATTTTGTTCTATTCTTTTGTGTATTTGGGTAACCTCTAAAATTTAGATAGCTATTGCTAAAGGAAGGAAAATGGTCTTTGGGTTTTGTCGCATTGTTTTTCTATTACTGTTGTCAACTTTTAAGTTGGATAGCTCGATCGACCTTGTTGATGTGTTTGGTTTGCATGTTTCATTATATAATTTGGATCTAAGTTTGAGGGTGGGTTCGACTTGATCTTCTGTTGAATTTTCCTTAGCATCCCTGTATCTTGTGGGAAATGGTTTTTATTATTATGTAGAACTTGGTTACCTATACTATCTTGGGAATGATGGGAGGTGATGGTGCGTTGTTCCTCATTCTTTCCTCTCTCCTGGTTTGTTGATCATTCAACACGAATCCTAATTGGATCTATTTTTTAGGATTTTGGTTTGGTATGTTTTATGAATGACCGTATTTGTATACATTATTCATTCTTGATTCTCTTTTGATCATTCAAAGGTAAAATTGGAAAGTGGTCTCTCTTTCTAATTGTACTAGGACAAGTTAGTTGAAGCAAAGGTTGCATTGAAGAATTGTTTTGTTTGGTTGGAAATATTATGAGTAAGTCTTTTATTTGGTGAAAAATATTTGAATGGTTGCAGAGCTATAGTTGATTGTTAAATCTCTCCATTATTATATTTGACTTAAACCTTGGTAATGATGTATCTCGTTTGGGATTGTGTGGTTGATTCCAATTACATGTCAAATTGATCTCATCCTTTGTTAAAATTTGTTTAGTGTTGAACTTGAACTTGGAATGGTTTCTAACTCTGGTTTTGAGTTTTAGGATTCTTTGATTAGAAAATCTTTCCTTATTATGTTGTTGTTTCATCCTAAACTTATTCCTATGTTTGATTTGAACTTGGCATCCCTTATTCTAGGATAGAATTAAGTGAAATAAATGTTGAGATGAAAGTACTATTGTTCTATCTAATACTGACCTATTTTTAAGAGATAGTAAGGATAGTTATCTTCTCATGTTAGATTGGATTAACTGAGAAGTGAATAATATATGAAAGGAAAATTATGTTTTTGATGAAATGGTACTTTTCTGGAATACTGTTTTAGTTATCTTATGTAAGATGAAGTTGTTTATATCATGAATTATTCTTAATTATGATATGGTTTACCACCTGTTCTCTCTCTCATTAGTGACTAGTAACTTTCTTTGGTATGTCTTTCTGTAATGCTTAAACTGTTTCATAATAGCAGAGTTCTCTTTATGAAATAGTTAGCTAAAAGCACATCTTTTAATGCTAAGTGCTTATCATGCTCAGTTCAATGAACTGACCCGTGCTAGCAATTTTGTAGATGGACTTCGTAAGTGATGAAAGGAGAAAATATATTTTAGGATGTTACTTTTGCTTACTAAAGATATTGGATCTTTTATGATGAAATATGGATCATTATTGAAATGTATTTGTTGGAAAAGAAAGTTGTACTTGTAATTGATCTTTTTGTTGTTGTTTGACACTAGAAATGTCTAAAGTGTTTGGACTTATAATGTATGAATACCATTTTGATGAATGAAATAGTTGTGGGTTTGTTTGAACTTGATGTGTAATATTTGTGGGTATTCTGTGAATGGAAATGATAAGCTTATCTCTAATTGATTTTTTATATATATAAGTAATAAATTCTCTTAGTTTGGTTTAAAATGAATTAGAGGTTAAGCGTACTAGATATACTACCCTCTTAATTAAATGCAACTTATTAAAGCTGAAATTTGTGATTGGACATTAAATGAAATCACTATGGCTTTAGTGAAAAATGTATGTGTGTAAATGAAACCATTATGATAACTTGTAAAATACTATGGAGTTATAAATAATCATTAACCTTGTATAAGAAATAGGGAAGACAACTTCCAGGAAATGAATAAATGACTGTTTTATGATTTCTTATAATTAAATTTGAATGTTATCTTTGGTTAGTTGATGGTGTGAATTCTCTTGAAGAGTTCCTTAACTAGATTAGGAATGTAGAGAAAGGGAATTAAAAAGGATTAGACTTCATTCTATTGAAGTCTAATATAAATGAACTTGATCTGAACTTATGTAAACTAAGGCTTGAGTAGGTGAGTGAATAACAACATTGTTATGTTTGCTGAAAATTTTATGTGAAACATAAATTAAAATGTTAATGGGTTATAAATAAAAACTTATGAAATGGTTAGGAGGTAGATGTATCTGTTGGTATCCAAATTGATTCTCCCTCAAAAGCTGAGTAGCATCACAGGTTTGACAGGAAGCTTAGAGACAAATAGATCATAGTGAGTCATTTTGTAGCTGGGGATGGGATCTAACTAGCCCTTTGTCACTCAGATGTGGAGAAATGGATAGCACCTTAAAAGGATGTGATCTTATCCTAACTATTTTAGGTTGTGCCTTTCAACCAAGGTAAGAGAACCTATTTTGTAACCTTTGTTATTGAAGAATGCTGGTAAATATTTCTTTTACACAAATTTACTAGAGAAGACCTTGGGAAAATATGATCAACACACCAAATATGACTCTCATGAGTTGTCACTTCCAGATTATGGAGATATTTTCAATACAAGGAAAAGGTTACTAAAGACATTTGGAATCTTGATTATTTCTACATGTTTTGGTAATAGAAATTATGCATTTGTACACACATAGGACAAACAGGGGTAGTATGAGATAGGATTGGCTGTTTTTAAATGAATTTTTGGTGGGAGGTGAGGTAGAGAGAACTTGATTCATCCAATCTTTGAGATATTTTACAAAAATGGAAAAATTAACAAATAAAATGCTATAGAACAGCTAAAATTCTCCTTTAACCAGAAGGTGTGCTTCAATGGAGGCCCAGATTAGCACGTTTTCACACAAACTTCAAGAATCCAAAATGAAGGCTCAAATTGAAATACTTAACTAAACATTATCAACCTCTATTTCATCATGCCTAAGATACCCTCAAAGGCTAACAAACAATCTTATAGTCATGTTAGGAGTTACAAGTGATTTTAAATTTGTTTATTTCACTATCAAATGAAATCTCTTTTGATAAATGAAATTGCAAATTCCACCAAACTATAACATGGATAAGATCTTGTGTGATTTGCCAACTACTTCTGCCCTTAATATGTCAAATCTGGTTTTTTGCGTGCCCAGGAAGGAAAAAATGGAAGATCAAATTAAACCCAATAGTCGAGATCATAACTTCCCCACCAAACCAAGATATCAAATTAATTTTCTTCTTTATTTGGCATGTAGGAGACATCAAGAAATTATGAAGACTCGCATCTGTAGGAGCTTTTGAGTAAAAATGGTGGGAGAATTAGATACAAATACACAAGCTGAAGTTGATCTCTATTTTGAATTTGGACCGTCCACATGGAAGATCCAATTTAAAATGGGCCTAGGGGTTCCTTTTTTCCTTTTACAACTTTTTGAAAAATGTAAAAAAATTCTCATTTTGCTTCACCCCTCCACCTTTGAAAAATGGGCCTAACACATGTCCCAATGTGAGTCTCAAGAGAAAGGATTCCTTTTTATACTTTAACCCTTTTTCACAAAAATAATTTTTCTAAACTTCCCCCATGATATCAGTACCTCTTCTCTTGTCTTAAAATCCAATTTTGACTATCCTTTGTCGGGCTTGTGGGCGTTTTTGATAATTTTAACTCTTTTGATAACAAGAGGAAAAATACAAGTTGCCTACGATGGACCGCTTCCCCACCCTTTTGGCTTTTCAAACTACCACGTGTCTCAATGTCGTATCTTGAGATGGTCCCCAAAAGTAAAGACTTTGAATGAGCATAGGCTCACCATGTGTTCTAGCTTTGACATAATTTGTTTAAAATTTGAAAGCTTAATGGAAGACGTTGTTAGAATTTGAGGATTCTAATAAATACGGATTTAATCAACTTACGTATTACATAACGTTACAATATATATTTAAATAAAGATTACATCATAACATAAGTAAATAAAGAAATACTTACATGAAATAAATAACATAGGTGACACATTATTTATAGTGAAAAACCCCAATAGGGTAAAAACCACTTTGAAAATAACCTTTTATTTCAGAGAACTTATTTTACATCTAGTAAGATCACCTCCTCCTTTGAAACCCTATTTACCAAGGGTAAAACCAAATCACTTGATTTAAACACCTTTGATATATTTCCTGAATATATCGAGATGAGGACATAAAGTCCTTTTTATATAAGGTGATCGGGTATATCTCCCGACCCACCTTTTCAACCTAAAATGATTGACACATACACCTAGGTTTATAATTTTTAATATTAGAAATATAATCATTTTATGATATTAAATATTTAACCAACAATATATACCTAGGTTAGCATGTTTAATAATAGAAATATAAATATTTCATATTATTAAATATTAACCTATATATTAGTGATGGACCCATATACATTAAGGGTTGATCGGACCACTTAATCATTATATTCCAACACTCCCCCTTAATGTTAAGTGGGATAACATAACATATGTCAATAAATTACTGCCTATGGTACACTACATGATTTACAATCCTAAAATCATAAAAGTTTTAGGTTAGCATATCGGTTGAAGGAATTATAAAACCTTCATCATACTCAATTTACCTTTTGGTAAAAAAGGATTTGAAATCCTAAAGATCATCCCATGATCAATGGATAAGTATGATTTGTGATTTTTACATGTTCTCACAGGGTCTCATAAAAGGTTATTGAACCCAAGCATATAGGAACCTTTTACAACCAAGGACCTCCTTAACAATATGCTTGTCTTTGGATGTTTACTAGTAAAATCAATAGCATTAAAGAGTTTCTTGAAGACCGCCTTTAAGATCTTTCTACACTTATTTATAAGAAAGAAGCCGAGGAGGTATACATGCCCGAATGTATTTTTACATTTTCTCAAGGTCTTTACAAATGCCCAAAAGTATTTTCACACATATCTAGTATATTTTATAACACAACATCATTTTGGTTAGAATCACAAAATCCATATAAGATAGTATTTTCATTCTTATTGTAATAATGCAACCAATAATTGATTGTTCCTTTCAAATATCTAATTTTTTTTACAAGATTCTAATGATTTCTAAAAAAGGTTCCTGCATAAACCTTGAAGTAATTCCTTTTGTATAGAAAATATCTGATCTAGTTATAATTAGATAAATCAAACTATCAACTAACAATGTATATAAAATAGGATCAACCTTTTTCATATCTAAATTTATGATCGATATTTATTCCAACTTCCATTGAAGTAGAAAATGGTTTACAATCAATCATAAGAAACTTTTTCAATACAATGGTTACATATTGTGTTTTAAAAAATAATAATAGAATGAAATATAATCATACAAATAACATGATGTGAGAGACTTAACTCATTCATTTCAAAGTACTACTTCAATTTCTCTTTAATCTTATGAATTAAATCAGAATTGTCACTAGACATAAGTAAATCATCAACATATATACATATAATGATAATATGTAAGTCTTATTGCTTAATGAATATATAATTGTTAGAAGAATAATTAACAAAATCTAACAGTTTAAAGAAATAATTTTTCATACCAAGCTCTAAGAGCTTGTTTTAAACCATATCTGATTTCTCAACTTACAAACATATTTTTTAAAACCAATTTCTTCAAATCCTGTAGGTTGAAACATGTAAAGTTCTTTTAAATCATAATTCAAAAAAATATTTTTCTTATCCATTTGGTGGATTTCCCACCCAAATTGAGTGGCAATTGTAAATAAGGCCCTAACAGTACTCATTTTAGCTACAAGAAATGTCTCAACATAATCAATACTAAGTTTCTGAGTGAAACCTCTAGCAATAAGTCTAGCTTTATGTTTGTTAATACTACCATCACCATTATATTTTACTTTGTATATCCACTTAGACCCTATAATACTTCATGGCTCAGGTTCATACAAGGTAATTAATGCATGGTACATATGATGGTTTCTCGTCATTTTCCTAAGATTAATAGGATTTGTTTTTTCTAATATATATTGAGCTCAATTTAATTTCTAATCTAGGAAGATAAGAGTTTTAGAAACATCTATAACATCAAAACATCATCATGACCATTTACTAAATCAGAATCAAAACCATCATTTAGAAGTATTTAATGAAGTAACTTCAAGAGAAGAAGATAACACATGTAAACCTTTCACTAGACTATATCTATACATTTCATATAAGCTTCGATAATTAACATGTCATAACCTTTCATGCCATAGTTTTGAATTATTCAAACTCTGAGATATAAAACAAGATGTAGAAGAGAAATCATCAAAAATATATAGATCATTTCTTTGAATTCCTTCAGCTATTATACTCTCATTACTATCTTTTATATACCAAGTATCCTTCATACATAGATTCTAGTTGTGTCCATACCTCTTTCGGATGTTCGATATTACCAATGTGTAGAAGGTACTCATCGTTCACATTACATAGAAAGAACATCTTACATTTGTTGTAAGAATGTATTCATGTTATCTACAGTTACTTGACGACCGATGGAAGAAACACCTCAAATCCGAAACAATCGTCCATAATTTTTTGTTAAAAATTCTATTTTGACCAAAATGTTGTAGTTGGTTTCATTCAGGATCTAGGTTTTGTCAAGACAAAAATAGTTAGACATCATTATTTTCCTACACCCGTAAAATACACCCCATTATAATATACAATGTACCACGAGTTAGATATATATTTATCGATAATAATAACATTTTTAATGAAATCAGATCTAAAGTTTACATATCTAAAGAAACTATTTGATCATAACTAATTATGTCATTACAATGCATATTAATTAACCTCCCATGATCAATATAATAACCCACATTATAACGGGCTCTGCATTATACCCCATTTATGTAAAAATATTTCCAACCATATAGAAGTGAAGAAGATACTACTAAGAATGCATAACAACTTCAAATTTCTAGAAATTTTTTTAATGTAGACCAAAATCTGGTCAACTTAAATTTCACGTCTAAATTACCGTCATAATGGCTTATTTTTGGTCTATCATGACGGTCAATTTTAACATAGGTAAAGTTTCCTGGAACCTACTACGTTAAATTTGACGTCTAAATGACCGTCATATTGTCTTATGTTTGGTCTACCACGATGGTCATTTGACTCCAAATTTAATGAAGCCAAAACTTGTTGTGTATTTTTGAGAATGTGAAATTCTATAATTTCTTCTTTTGTATAATATTAGGGAGGTTATATTTTAAATTTATAATGTAAAAATATTACACTTTTTTATTAAAAATATATATATACTTTATAGAATGAAAATAAAAAACAACATATAGTTCATAAAAATTATAAATTATAGTATATTAATTTTATATTAAAAAACACACAACTCTTATTAAAGGGTTTAAAGGACATAGACTAGGTTAAAATAATTTTACCAAGTGCAAGTAGATTTATGAGAGTATAGATTAACTTGTATATTTTAAAAAGGGGACAAGTAATTTCACCTAGGACTAATGAAATAAATTGAAATCTCTATTTTCATTAATCTTGTCTCCTCCCTTCATTTACTCTTAATTTTACCTTACACGCATTTAAAAGTATAAAAATATTACAAAATATTTTATATTTTTTTAATTCTCTATTTATACTTGAGAGTTCCACATTTATACCTAAGATGTTATTTCATTTTATTCTCCACTCCCACTCTTATATAAAAGAGAACCTTTAAATAAGTTTATTTATATAGTTTTTATAAACTAGAAGATCTAAATGAATGGGGTCTCCCCTTACATAGATAATATAAATGGTTAGGGACACATATTAGGTTTTATTTAATAAGTATTAAGATTTAAAAAGTAATCTTTCATGACCAAGAAATAAACACGAGCCCCCCTTACATAAAAAAAAATAAGCACTTTAGTTTTTTAAAAACATATATAAACCAAATCTAATAAAATTTATATTTTAAGCGGTTTAAAATAACCATATATATAAAATATGATTCAAACTTAGGTTTATTTTTTTAAAACCATATATGCCTAGATTTGTAAGTTATGTTTAAATATGCTTTAAACTTAGGCTTAGGATATGTTCTATTGACTATTTCATTAATCCCATGTAATTTTAGTATGGTTTAAGACTTTTAATATATAGTTTTTTTAAATATAAATTTTAATACGATGTTTATATAAATTATTATATAAACCTTATTCTATATTATATATATTTTATTTAAAAGTAATAATATAGTTTTCAAATTATATAGGATATAGTAATAGATTAACTATAAACTATAGTTTTCAAATCAAATATTTTCGAGAGGGGACCAAAGAACACGGGTATGAATTTACCTTCGAAATATTTAACTCTGAAACATTTGAAATTATAGAAAACATGAAAATTATTTCATATATGTATGTGACTTTCGGGTAAGTAAATATTTGAAGTCCCTTTCACCTATGCACACATCAATCTCTAGAAAAACATTAATTCCATATAATTTACAAAATGTAAATGAAATTAAGAATCATATCATATTATATCTCCCAAAAAATTAGGGATTTAAAATTGAAAACCCTAAAAATTTTACCGAGAGTTTAATTGCACAAATATAATGCCAAAATAAATTGGGGAAAAAAGGGACCAGATAATTTTAAATACCTTTTAGGTCGGTTGAAAAAACTCTTACAAATTAAATAAATAAAATACAAAACATTTTATCTTAATTTATTTAATTTACCTCGCTCTGTGTATTACCATGTTAGAATTTGAGGATTCTAATAAATACAAATTTAATCAATTTACATATTACCTAATGTTACAATATATATTTAAATAAAGATTACATCATAACATAAGTAAATAAAGAAATACTTATAAGAAATAAATAACATAAGTGGAAAACCCCAATAGGGTAAAAACCACTTTGAAAATAACTTTTTACTTCAAAGAACTTATTTTACATCCAGTAAGATCACCTCCTCCTTTAAAATCCTATTTACCAAGGGTAAAACTAAATCACTTGATTTACACACCTTTCATATATTTCCAAAATATATCAAATGAGGACCTAAAGTCATTTTTATATAAGGTGATCGGGTATGTCTCCCGACCCACCTTTTCAACCTAAAATGGTTGACACATACACCTAGGTTTATAATATTTAATATTAGAAATATAATCATTTCATGATATTAAATATTTAACCTAAAGTATATACCTAGGTTATCATATTTAATAATAGAAATATAAATATTTCATATTATTAAATATTAACCTATATATTAGTGATGGACCAATATACATTAAGGGTTGGACATACCACTTAATCATTATGTTCTAATAGGCGCCATGTGTCGTGGTCCGAGGTAGTCTTTTTACCGTTGAAAAGTCTAGGAAAAAGGTAAATTTAGTGTAGGCTTCAAGTGTCCTCTGGTGCTTCTTCAAAATAGAACTTAGGGGTCGATTTCTAAACATGCATGGTTCCTTCACTTGTCCTAGTCCTCTCAAAGCATTTTTGAAAAGTCTAAGTATGGGAAGACCTAGCGGAAGCCTCCACGTGTCTCCATGGCGTAATTTTAAAATGGTGCCCAAGAGCGGACACCTTGAATGAGTGTGGGATCACCATGTGTCCCTATCCGACAAATTGTACTAGCTACATAAATTTTTGTCTAAGTCTAGGAAAAGCAATGAAACCTCCACGTATCCTTCCGAAAGCACAACTCCAAGGCCAAACTAAAAGTGAAATTTCAAATGAGTGTTATTCTTTCACGTGGACGGAGGGTTTTGGGTTAAGGCGAGCCATAGAATTTTAGATTACCCACTGAGTCGCATCTAACCAAAAAGGGCCACGTTTCCTTTTGATGAAAAGATGTAAATTTGATTGAGAAAAACACCCATCAAACCATAAAATGCAGGAAAATGACCATTTAAGCCCGGAAATGAAATTTTCTCTAAGGACAGAATTTAGAAATGTTATAAGGTTCAAAAAAAATTTCCCACGAGCTACATCCATTCATTTTTCTTCAAGTATTTGTGAAAAAACAAGAAGGACAACAATTCTCGACTGTGAAAAATGGAAGGAACAGGGACAACCCGAGTTCTTACACCCAATTTATAGAATTTTTCGAGATGAACAAAGAAACAAGGAATCAGCTATGGATATGTAAGTGATCATTGGCATAGGAAAGAATTGATTACGGTAAAAATATGGAAGAGGGTCCTTTCAAGCACAATAAGGGAAATAAAATGTGCGAGAGGTCGTAAAGCTGAGAGATTTTAATGGAAAATGGGGTGAGACTAATATGAGCACCAACATCGGCTCGACTCGGGGATGGGCACTCCCCTATGAGTGCCACAAGAACCAAATAATGACCAAGTGACAAAATTTTCATTGGGCAAAGGAGTCAGCTTGCAGAACACAAAACTAAAAGCATCTCCCAAAAACAAAGTGAGAAACTAGAAAAACAGGCCATAAGGAACTGAAGAACACAAAAAATACAAAAAACAAAAAACAACCAACAAATTATACACTGTACAAATGATATTCACCACGATTCGGGGAATCAATCTAGAAATGTTTCAAATACTTGCCATTAACTGGCAATTCGAGTAATTCTCCATCCAAGTCCTTCAAGAAGAAGGTGTGTTCACAATTCTAATATCGATGGAGTAAGGGCCCATCCATAATATGTGTCAAATGTTCCATGTTTTCCTTTATCTTCATGTTTGTATCCCATAGCAACATGATATCTCCAACATTGAAAGCTCTTGGAGTGACCTTCTTGTCAAATAAATTCTTCAACTTTTCCCTAAACTTTACATTCCTTTGGTGGGATGCCCTCCTTTCTTCATCAAGTTCAACAATTTGGTTAATGCGAGAATCATATGGACTAACTTCTTGATCTTTTAGTTGTTGAATGAAATGATATGAGGATAGTTACATATACGGGGAAGTAGCCCCTAAGTTCCATACACCAACTCAAATACACTCTTTCTAGTGGCTCTTTTAACAGTTTTTTTCGGTCAGCCCTGCATAAGTAAAATTCAAGCTGTTCAACCCATTTTATTTTGTTTAGCTCTAAGGTTCTTGATAATCTTGAGTAAATTTTAATCACTAGACTCACATTTGTTCATTTCCTTGGGGATTGTAATTATAAGCATATGTCAAATTGATCCCATATTCTTTACGCATTTCCACCAAAGGTTTAGCTCGAAGCTCATGTAATTGTCAATAACAATTTTAACTAGCACTCCAAACCTGCAGATGATATGGTTCAGCATAAAGTCCATGACAATTTGGTGGGGATTGCCTCCACCCACTTAGTGAAGTAATCAATGGCTACAAGAATCCACTTATGACCAACACTTGAAGGGTCTGAAATCTAACCAATGAAATCTATTCCCCATTTCTTGAATGGGGCTTCAATTGTCTGAGGATGCAAAGGGGATCCCGAAGCTTTGAGTATTCGAGAAAAGCATTGGCAACTCTCACATATTCTACCCAAAGAGTTTTATCCTTGAAGAGAGTTGGCCACCAATAACCAACCCTCAAGATCTTGTGTGTTGTGACTTTTCTAGAAAAATGTCCCCATAAACTCCTCCATGGAGATTAACAATTATCTTGGGGGCTTCATCTTCAATAATGCACCTTAAGATAATTCCCTCAAGGTTCTTCCAAGCTAACCCAAAATTAGTAATGACATATTTCTAGGAAGCCAACTTAAGGTATTTTTTCTCGGTTCTTACTCAAATACTCAAGGCAACATAGATGTCCGAGATAAAAATTACATCTTTGTACCACTCAGAACTCATCAAATTTTCAAGGATATCTTCCTTCCTTCTTCTACCTCATTCACCTCAATAGTTTACAAGTTTCTCTCATCCATAAGTTTAGCTAAGCCCAAACCTCTCACCAACTTCATGGTTTAGATATCCATGTCATATTCTTGCAACTTGTTCACCAACCTCGCATATTTTTCTTGAGACCTCCATCTACGATAATATGTCTTTCACCATGGTGTGGGGAACATAAGCAACACCTTTAGAGCTTAGAATGTAACGCATGAAAACCTTTGTTGCTTTTACTAAGGAAAATGATTTCTTCTCCATAATAGTATATTTCAGCTCAGCCCCCTACAATGTCTTGCTGAGAAAGGCAATTGGACTCTCAGTCCCTTCATCATCCCTCTACAACAAGACAGATGCAATAGTATTCTCTCGAAGTAAAAGAAAATAGTTCGAATGGCTTCTTATAATCTGAAGCTTCTAAAACAGGTGCATGCTTTAATTCCTCTTTGATCCCATTGAAATATTGAATGGCAACCTCCTCTCATTTGATAACCTGGTCCTTCTTTAGCATGCAAGTAATTGGAATGGTTAACTCAGCAAAGTTTTATATGAATCTTCTGATAAATTTTATCTACCCAAAGAAGGACTAAATTCCTTTCTTGGTTCTTGGAATTGGGAGCTTGTTAATGGCTTCTACCCTTTCTGGATCAATCATTACCCCCTCTTGTGACACAATGTGACCAAACAACTTTTCCTTCTACACTCCAAAATGGAACTTCTTTGGATTGAGTGAAATGCCATATTCTCTACATCTTATCAACATTTTTTCCAAGTGCTTGCAAGTGATCACCTCTCTTTCTAGAAAACACAGTTACATCATCTTGGTAAACAACAATAAAATCATTAATGTAATTAGAAAAAACATCCATTTCTCTTTAAAAGGTTGCTCCAAAGCATTCATCAAATGAAGAGCATCCGACATAAACATAAGTCCCCCAAGGAGTGGTAAATGTTGTTTTAATTCTTTCTAATTCCCTTACAACAACTTGGTTATAGCCAGAGAAACCATCCAGGTAAAAAAGCATTTTCAACCAATCACTAGTTGCAGCATGTTTTCCATGTTTAGTAAAGGATAACTATCCTTCATTGATGCCCATTTTAGATTTCTGAAATCCACACATAGCATGATATCACCATTCTTCTTTCTAACTGGTACTAGGTTTGCAACCCAAGAAGAATACCTTGTGGGCTGAATAATTCCACCATCCCTCAATTTCTTCAGTTCTTCTTGCATTTTAAGAGACGAGTGGATTGATTGGCCTTTGTTTCGATCGAATGGTTTTGCATTGGATTCCAAAGGAATCTCATGTTGAAACTAATCCTCTCTGTATGTTTTTAGTTCAAAATAAGACCAAGCCATGCAGTCTTGATATTTTTTCAGCAAATGGACATAAGAATTTTTTTCCTCCTTGTTCAGATTGTTTCCCAACCAGATCTTCCTTGGTTTCTCCTTTGTGCCAATATCATGCTCCTCAACATCCCTTGAGGCTGCTATATATATGTTAATAATGCAATCAGCATTATCAAAGTTTGATTCAAGAGCAACCAACCCTCTAGGAATGGTATTAGTTTTTAGTTGGATGATGCCTTTTCCAAACAAGGTTTCTTTTCCCTCTGTTACACACACCATTGGCTCCCAATCAATGTATTGATTAGAAAACTCCCCTTTGTTTACGCATAAAACTTCGACCTAAGCATCATCATAAAAACTTGCCGAGTTTTTAATGTTGTCGGGACAGAGATGGTCTTGTCAATACTTCAACATCATATTCACAATATGGGGACATTGTACAATTGTCAAACCGAGATCCCAATACTGCAAGTTTTTCTACCAAATCATTTAACTTTCTATCATGATGCACAATATTGAATGAATCAAACATCTCAATGAGATCCCAAACTGCATGCTTGTATTGTTTCATTCATTGATTTTTTGTGGCATAAAGTTTTCTGACTTGCTTGACAATTAATTTTGAATCTCCTTTGACAATGATGTCCTTAACACCATATTTCTAAGAAATTATTAAACCTAACAATAGTGCCTCATACTTAACAATGTTTTTAGTGCACTCAAAGTTGAGTTTGAAGGAAAAAACAAACTCTTCCAGCCTAGAGAAATCAGAACAACACCAGCACCATTTCCAAACTTGGAGCAAGCTCCATCAAACAATAAAGTCCAATGAGAGCCTTCCTGTTCGAGACAATTGAATTCTTCAATTTTGTGCTCTTTTCCATCAGAAAATTCTACAAAGTTATCAACATCAACACTTATGTACAATACTTTATAGGATGCATTATTGGGATCTTCAATAAGGTGCAACATCTTCTTTTCTCCATACAACCCGACAAGGCTTCTCTCAATTGAGATGGTGGCATAGGAAATATCCAGTTGAACTCTCCCACAAACAATTGGAGCTCATTTTCTAGATAAAAATACCCCACTTGGTTGGGTAATCAACAATAACATCAAGTTTCGGTTCTTACAGGTAAGTTGCAAGTTGCACCACCAAACCTTTCACACATCCCACCACTGGCACTTCTCTGGAGTCCATGGCAGTGCACTTCCCATATGCTATTGTTACTTTGATATCTAGCTCATTCATGACTTCCAGAGGCATAACATTACATGATGCCCTCGAATCAAACATAAAGTTGTGTAGCGATCTTTCCTTAATGATCAGAGTGGTGAAGAATGGATCCACATTTATCTGAGATTCCACCAAGGATGTTCCTAAATAAACCTCAGGTGGTTCACCTAGTTCCTCCAATACTGGTGGTGTTTCTAACTCTTCAATGATAGGAGGAGTCTTCACAATGTTTACATTTATGCCTAGGGCAGTCTTCTCCTCTTTTAGCCCTAAATACTCAGAGGCCCTTTTCTTGTGCTCAAGAATTCTAAGCAACTCAACAATTGGAACTGAAATCTTGATCTGACTCAAGACTTGGGTAGTATCATAAGGAACATATTTTGGAAAGTAACATTGGAAGGGATATTGACACACTCATCAGATGGCACAGGATTTCTGACAGTTTGGGCATGAGGCGGAGTATGAATTTTTTTTGGACAATAATGCCTTTGGTAGATGCATCTCTCTTGGAGCCTCTTTAGGAATGTTTTAAAGTAAGGAGATTTTGGCTTGGCTTGAGAACCTATTTTGATAACCTTACTTATTGTGTTATACTCCTCTTAGGAAACAACAACGTTCATCAACAAGCTGTCTGTCCTCCTCGGATGGGATTCCTCCATCATAATTCTTTATCATCAAAGCTCTTAAGTATTCAAAGTAATTATTAGGTATCTCAAAAGCTTATATAGTATCTATTTATAAAGTATGAGAGGGAGAGAGAAGGGGTGCCAGTTGATGCAATCCCAAAAACTTACGTGAGTCCGAGCACTTATCACTTCAGTTGAAGTTGCCCCTTGTTGTGAGCTCGTGGAGCAACCCATCATGCAAACATCATCATCATTATCATCATCAGCTTCTTCTTCTTTTTGTTGATCTACTTCACATGGAGCATGGGGCATGAAACATCTGTCACACCAATCAAATTCATTTTTTTCTTCAACAAAAGTAACTCTAGCAGCCAAAGGATCGAGACACCAACCTATTTTCCTTGGATTGGGGCTGTTTATTTCCAAATGTAATAGGTCTTTTGCCTTTGTCGTTAGATCTCTACTCATTTCTATGATGATTTAAAAATTTGTCTTGGCCTTGTTGCTTGTGCTGACCTTGTGAGCTCTCGCCCAATCCCCTTTTTTACCCGGGCTAATTTGTATGAGATCTCTTTAATGTCCTACCAAATTTTCACAACTTCCTCCAGTTATTAGCTTTACTTTCTTGAGGTTTTTAAACGGGTTAACCAACTTCACACCATCCCTCTTAGGAGGTTTTCCAATTTCCTTGATGTTGTTCTCAATTTTTAGAGCCATAGTGAAGGCCTGCCTCAAATTGCAAGGGTTTTTGTTCCTCAAGTAGTAAACAACCTTTTTATCAAATGCATATGAATATTTGATCAAACATGATTCATCACATGGCCTTAAGTTAACAAGAAATATCCTTAAGGTCTTGTTAAACCTTGTGTTGAAATCATGTACTAACTCATTAGGATTCTTCTTGATGTTTTGAAAATCTTATAGAAGAAACATGGGGTCTGCATTCTATCACCATATTGCAATCTAAATGCATTATTCATCTATCTAGGAATCAATGGAATTGTGCAGAAAAGCTTTATACCAGTCCCTTGCATCCTCTTCCAAAGTATGGATAAACAATTTGATATATACATCTTCATATTCAATCTCAAATTATTCCATCATATTGATAAAAAGCTTTAAATGTTGATCACTAGTTATAACATTGTTTCATTGGAACTTTGGTAATTTATTTCTTACATCCTGGGGAACTGCATTTGGATAACCACCATCCCCACAAAATTTATAGGACCAAAGGTATTTACAACAAATGGAGGTTTGGGTGGGGGATGGGCCATGTTATTTCTAGGAGGTGACCTTTGAGGAGAATCAAAATGATAAGGGGCAGGGGGTCTTTGAAACACAAGAGTATAACTTTCAAAATGGATATCCCCTAAAGGCCTTGTTGTTTATATCTTCCCCCGTGTAGATATAGACAAGAAGAAAAATGGAGAAATAAAAGAACCTCAGATCCTTGAAATTCATCGCCCTTGGTGCACAGAAATGGCGCACAACACAAACTGTTGACACAGGAAAAGTTGCGCCCTTGGCGCACAGAAATGGCGCACAACACTGGGATCTGCCGACACGGGGAAAAGTTGCGCTTGGCGCTGCAGAAATGGCGCACAACATAGACTGTCGACACAGGAAAAGTTGCGCCCTTGGCGCACAGAAATGGCGCACAACACAGACTGTCGACACAGGAAAAGTTGCGCCCTTGGCACACAGAAATGGCGCACAACACAGACTGTCGACATAGGAAAAGTTGCGCCCTTGGCGCACAGAAATGGCGCACAACACAGACTGTCGACATAGGAAAAGTTGCGCCCTTGGCGCACAGAAATGGCGCACAACACAGACTGTCGACATAGGAAAAGTTGCACCCTTGGCGCACATAAAGGGATGTCGACACACATATGGATGCGCCAAGGCGCACCTTCAGGAGGCGCAACATTTACGAGCGCCGGCATGACAGAAGCGAGACTCACAGCGTGAGATATTCAAATGGCCATAACTTTTGACTGGGAGCTCGGATTCATGCAAGGTTGGACTTTCTGGAAAGCTTACGAGGTCCTCTGTCCAACTACGACTGGATATCTTTAATTGGGTGAGAACAAATTCTAAAAAATGAAAAATACAGTTAGCCACTTTTGGGTTCGCTGGGGTTCTCACCTACCACCATTATGATATGTTTTAAATGCAGTCTGGAGGTGGTTGGGGCAGATTTCGAATTCCTCTCTCTTTTCTCTCTCATTCTTCCTATAAATTGTAAGGAGGGGCTTCTTTCCAAAAGGTGGTTCATTCTTTCTGCTCTGCCCTCCCTTCTTTTCTTCTCTAGGGTTGAAAATGGAGTTCGAGCCTCCTCCCTGCTCTGTAATGGCGTTTTTTGCCTTTTACTAATGGAATGATGTTCTGTGCAAACTTCTGAAGCAACAAAACGTGTTTTGTGATGCATCTGTCCATCCTTTCTCGTTTTTGCTTGTTTTCTTCTTGCCTCTCTTCATTGCAGGTATCTGTGCATGTTTGAACGTTCACTGCAGATCTGGAGCTGTGTTCATGGAGTTTTGGGACACTTTCTGTGTGAAATCTATCCTTGGGCTGTGATGCATCTGTCCATCCTTCCCATTGCTCACCTCTCTTTGTCCCATGGTAGTTTTGATGGATGTTCAACATTCTCCTTCTCACGGTGTATCACCGTTTTAGTGTAGGCTTTTGCTTTGTTTTTCCCTCTCTCTCTCTCTCTCTGTCTCCTTGGCATGGTTAGATTAGGATTAGATTAGCTTGCCTGCACCTTTGGAATAGCTTGTGGCGGGTAGTTTAGGAGCAGGAACCAGCCTTCTCGGAGATTCCTCTCTCGGTTTCACAAGTCCCACGCTTGGAGAGAGGTTTCCATGTTGTACAATCACACTGGATGCCCTGAACATCAACCTAGAAGCGATGTGCGTCTGTGGGGTCTTTGTGATTTTGCATCAACAGGCCTTGCTTCTTGGAAAACCCTATCAACTTTGGAGAACACAGGGGCATAATGAGAAGTAAAATTTTAAAAGTCAAATGAAGGCCCCTCTCCAGATGGAGAATTCAATTCCAAAAAGAGACTACCGATTGAAGCACTTGAATGGAAATATTTAATGATAGGCTGATCACTTTCATCAATGGAGATCTCTTTTCTTGACTCGTTGATCTCCAACAACTCTCTAGGCTCTTCTTACGTATGACTTTGTTTTCCTATCTCTAGAAATAATGTCCTAGCAGGATCCTTAGCAAAGAAATATCTTCTTCCTTCGACTTTGCAAAAATTAGTAACAAATCTCACTTGACAGAGGTTAAGACAACTGGTATTTATCAAGAATTAGATCAATAGGAGTCTCCACTAAGGATTTCCACCTTAGCTATGTAAATGCACTAAAAATATGATCTATAAAATGTCATCAAATACTAGCAACTAGAAATGGAATGACCGACCTTTTACCTAGATTTATCAATGAAACTCAATAGAATAAGCGTAGAAATAGGTCTGAATATGAACTGCAATCACAATGTCCCTGGCGGTGGCTCCACCGATGGTACTTGTTCTCCATTTTATTCGACAACTACTTTTGCCCCTAATCTATCAAATCGATTCTTTGTGTGCCTAGGAAGAAAAAAATGGAAGATCAAATCAAACCCAATAGTCAGATCATCTCTTAATGGTAAAAGACACCTTTAGATCTTCTCAACCAAACCAAGATATCATATTAATTTTCTTCTCTGTTTGGTGTGTAGGAGACATCAAGAAATTATGAATACTCACATCTCTAGGAGCTTTGGAATAAAAATGGAGTGAGAATCAGATACAGATGCACAACTACCATTGATCTCTATTTTGAATTTGGACCGTCCACGTGGAAGATCCAATTTAAAATGGGCCCAGGGGTTCCCTTTTACCTTTTACAACCTTTTGAAAAATGTAAAATTTCTCATTTTTCTTCGCCCCTCTGCCTTTGAAAAATGGGCTTGGCACATGTCCTAATGTGGGTCCTAGCAGAAACACGATTCCTTTTATACTTTAACCATTTTTTCACAAAATAAATTTTTCCAAACTTCCCCAGACATCCACACCTCTACCGTTAACTTAAAAGCCAATTTTTACTATCCTTTGTCGGGCTTGCGGGCCATTTTGATGATTTTAACCCTTTTGATGACAAGAGGCAAAAATCCAATTTGCCCCGATGGCCCGCTTCCCCACCCTTTTGAATTTTTAAACTGCCACACATCTCAATGGCGCATCTTGAGATGGTCCCCAAAAGTAAAGACCCTAAATGAGCGTAGGCTCACCACGTGTCCAAGCTCGGTAGAATTTGTTTAAAATTGAAAGCTCAGTGAAAGGCTCCATGTGTCGAGTCCGAGACAATTTTTTTAACGGTTGAAAAGTCCAATCAAAAGGTAAAGTGAGCGAGAGGCTTCCAAGTGTCCTATTGGCACTTCTTCAAAATAGAACTTAGGGGCTGGTTTCCAAACATGCATGGTCCCTCCACGTGTCCCAGGCCTCTCAAATATTTTTTGAAAAGTCTAAGAATGGGAAGACCCATTGGAAGCCTCCACGTGTCTACATGGTGCAATATCAAAATGGTGCCTAAGAGCGGAGACCCTGAAGGAGCGTGAGCTCACCATGTGTCCATATCCCACAAAACTATACTAGCTACATAATTTTTGTTTCTAAGTCAGGGAAAAGTAGCGGAAACGTCCATGTGTCCTCCTGGAGCAACTCCAAGGCCAAACTAAAAAGTGAACTTTCAAATGAGCATCGTTCTTCCACGTGGATAGGTTTTGGGTCGAGGCGATCCATAGAATTTTTAGAGTACCCCATTAAGCTGCGTCCAACAAAAAAGGGCCATGTTTCCTTTTGATGCAAAGATGTAAATTTGACTAAGAAAACACACCCGTCAAACCGTAAAATGCAGGAAAATGACCATTTGAGCCCAAAAATGAAATTTTCTCCAAGGACAGAGAATTTAGAAATGTTACAAGGTTCAAACACATTCCCCTGAGCTACATCCATTCATTTTTCTTCAAGTATTTGGGAAAAAAATGACAAGGACAACAATTCTGATTGTGAAAAAAAAAAAGAATGGGACACCCAAGTGTTTACACCCAATTTACAGACTTTTTCAAATGAATAGAGAAACGAGGAATCAACTATGGATCCATAAGTGATCCTTGGCCCAGGAAAGGATTGATTACGGCAACAAAATGGAAGACGCAGAGTCTTTTCAAGCACAATACGGGAGATAAAATGTGACAGAGTCTTTGTAAACTCGAGAAATTTCAATGGCAAATGGGGCGAGACTAATCGAGGACCAAAAATATCTACATACCAACTCTAATTACACTTATTACTTATAACCTTAATGGTTAATGAACCTAGTTGTTCAGTAGGGCTGCTACAATTAACCCTTAAAAAGGAAAAAGTAATAAATCTTTAACTTCTTTCTATGATATGTTCATCCAGATGAGGTGAACTCAGTCGGATGTTGGCACATGCCAACTACAGTACAATACCTTCATGAAGACTTGGGTATTCATGAGGATATTGTGTTGTAGTTGACATGTTGCAACACCCTTCAGAGTTTAATCATCCAAATCTACATAAATTTGACCTAGTCATAGTTCTGCCCTAGGTAGAGTTAGGGGTATGATCTAGTGTTGGGGTCAACTCACGATGACTTGGGGTAACTAGACACATGCAATCGACTTAGGTCGATTAGGTATGTCTATGTACCCTTAGTCACCATGATCAGTCCTCCACACTAGACTATGTTGCTAACCTTGGCTAGGGTTAAACCTTGAACAAGTGGACTGACATGAGTCAATAAAGACCATTATAGATAACAGATGAAGTGGGGTGAAGGAAATATTCCATTTGACAAGTATGTCATATAGGAATATAAACATGAACAATATGTTTTAAAAATCTTTGGCCAAAGTATCGCAAGTTGCTTGGTTGTGTTGTCCTATGTCACCTAGTTTAAGACGCAAGATTTCAGATGAGTATTGGTAACATATATTCAGATAGGCCTCTTAAAAAAACACTTAATACCCTGAAAAAGGGTAAGGGAACCAAGTATACTTAGTATACAAATCATTAAGTTAACATGAGATATCGGTAAGATACTGAGTCATGGAATGAGAGATCAGTGTTTCACCGAGTCATTTATAGTTGCATATATTTTTCTGTTATGAGAGTGACTGGCTTAGAATGTGTGTTCTAAATTATGATTATTTAGGATAGTAAACATTATTAAAAAAAAATTCCCTTGTTTCTAAAATCCTAAAATGGGAATGTTACGGATATGGTGTCTGCTTGAACAAATCTTCTTTAACAAAAGCCTTGAACTGAGATTTGATCTCTTAAATAGTGAATTTATCATTTGAATTTTCTTTGAAGATTTGGTAGTGAATATCTAGGAAGGTAGAAATGAAGAAAGCCTTAAAAGTTTCTCCTTTTTGCAACATCTTTCTGAGTTTTCCAATGGCCTCTTCTAGAACCTTTATTTTCCAGTCGATGTTGAAAACCCACTATTTGGAAAGATTCCTCTTTACATCATCAAAAATATTATTTTCTAGAAGTATTTGTACATATGTCTCACTCATTAATCTGAGATCCTAAATGCACTAACTCCACAATTTCAACTCCCTATCCAACCCACTGAGTGTTGTAGTGAATTTTATTTGAATCTTAGAAATTTTCTCATATGTCTTGAATCCCTATTCAATAAATTTTAGACCTGTGATTATCAAGTCATCAACCATAGCCTCCATTTCCTTCCCATAAGTGGCATGCTTATGAATTTATTTAATGGATTGAACCTCATCATTGGACATGATGTCATGAGGTGGGATGGAAGATAGGGGAGTTGGGTTAAGTACCTTATCTTCTGCCAATAAGGATTTGATGAAACTTGACAAAATTTGATTCTGCTCTTCTAACTGCTCCTATGTCTACTTCCCTTTTTCAAATATTTTAATCACTTTAGACATAGTCTCCCTAAAATTATGCACCTCACTTTTAGGTGTTAATTCACCAAGAGAAATTCTTGTCAATTCCAGATCACCCATTGATAGGTTTTTTTCATCTTTGTCCAGCTTGGGTTTTATAATTTCCATGAATTGTTGGCCTTGGGAATATGTTATCCGCAAAATTAACAAGGGCACTTTGCAGTAACTGCTCGTACCAAGTTTTTTTTTTTTTTTGGCCCCAAGGAAGTTTGACAACATTCGAAATAGCCCAAAACTCCCTTTCAGAAATCAAGTTGTTTCAGGACTTAGCCGTTTTGCACCATTTTACAAAGGGGAATTTTTGTTGTGTTGATGTGCAAAAAGTTGCGCCATTTTACAAAGGGGAATTTTGTTGTGTTGATGTGCAGAAATTTGTGCCATTTTACAAAGGGAATTTTGTTGTGTCGACGTGCAGAAAGTTGCGCCATTTTACAAAGGGGAATTTTTGTTGTGTCGACGTGTAGAAAGTTGTGCCATTTTACAAAGGGGAATTTTTGTTGTGTCGATGTGCAAAAAGTTGTGCCATTTTACAAAGGGGAATTTTGTTGTGTCAACGTGCAGAAAGTTACACCATTTTACAAAGGGGAATTTTTGTCATGTCGACGTGTAGAAAGTTGCGCCATTTTACAAAGGGGAATTTTTTTCGTGTCGACGTGCAGAAAAGTGCCCTTTTGCACTGGGTAGAGTTGTTTCTTCTTTCTGGGATCCATTGATCATTTTTGTAAAATATTTAAAAAGCATGTTGGCATACACGATGACCTCATCCATGTTGCACCATGGGATGTTGCCATCCAAAAACTTGCCCAAGTCAACTGTTGACTTTTTAGATATTTTCTAGATATTTTGTAAGTAGTGGGTTTGCTTTTGTCTTCTTCCCTCCTCTCCTTCTATAAATACTGGAATACTTTTTGTATTCAGGGTGAACATTTTTTGTATGAAAAGAGAAGTGAGGAGAGAAAGACTTTTTGTTTTCTTGTAACAGAAGAAATATTAATACATATGTTCAGACTTTATGCTTAATGTATGTGTTATTTACATCAGATCTTTCTTAAGTTAGATCTATGTTTTTATTCTATTGGATTCATTCCTACTATTGTCATATGTTCATCAGTATTTCTTTAATTGTTTATGTAAGTAAGTTTGGCTCTGTTTACTACCGGCTCAAAGCATAAACCTTCTGACCTTTCTGTCTTGGAATTCATTTCTTTTCTTCCTTCAAATCTACCCTCCTCTCTGTTCCTTCCCTCCTACCTTTCTATTCATAGTTGGAACTACCTCTACTGGGATGAGATCCCAAACCCCTGAAGTTAGAATAGTGTATATTTACATAGATTCTTGCTTGATAGATTAGCAATAAACTAGTTTCGCTTCGCTGTCTCGAAGAGGGCTTTGCCCCGCACACCGTTGGCTGTTTCCCATGACCCGCCTAACCAAGCTGATTTTTAGACCAACAGTTTTTGGCATGACTCTCTGGGATCAAACTAAGGAAATAACTAAAAAACTGTAGAAATCACTACCAAATTGCAAATTTTAACCCTTTGTTAAAAATTAAATTTTTGCATAAGTGATCAAAACTGAAAATTTCCTTATGCAAATCCATAGATTTGGACCAGATAGGAGCTTTTAGTTCGCTAAGTTTTTACAAAAACTTGTATATTTCAAGTAGATCTGAGATTCTGACATTTTATGTTATTTTCAAAACCTTGTAAAATTCAGGTCAAAGATCTGAAAATCAGCCTACTAGATTGACCCATTTTTATCCTTATTAATCTTTGTCAAAAAACCGCAATCGGTTGTTATTAAAGAGGATAAAATTAAATATTGAAAAAAGTACATGCTGCTGATTTTTGCTAGAAAAATTAGAAAATCAACAAGTATAAACAAAAATATTGTTGTAAATCTGCTCCTAATTGTTGCAGATCTGAACGGGTACGCTAGCGGGTGAACCATTTACTCACAGTAGAAGAGCTTGTGGAGAAGTTGATCCCATTTTTGATCTACTTCGAAGGCACAATTTTAGTATCACTCTAGCATGATTCACATCACTGATCTTGAGGTATCGATCAACAAGAAGTGCTTCACCTCCACGAAAGAGTCGGCCACAGGTGCCTCGACATCAACTTGTAATGCTCTTTTACTAAGTGGAACCACACTCCCTGCTCATGTTCTTTTTCCTTTTCAAATGGTATAAAATCTACTGTACTCATAGTACTTAGAGTTTGTATCATAACTACTTCTAACATAGAGGTATCAGATTGAGTGAAAAGATCCTCCATATCAGATATTTCCATAGATTGTGAAACTATTTTCTTTTACTGATCTTCCTTCACACCATTTTTGACAAGGATATTCTCCTCAGGATTTTCCTTCTCTTTTCCTTCACTGTCATCATTGCCAAGGTCCATAATTGCTTCCTTTTCAGGCATTGTTACAATTTTCTTAGGAGAGGGTTATTTCACTCTCTTGAATAACCTCAACTGCCTTATCATCCTTCTTAGCTTTCCCTTCTTGGTGTACACCAGAGTTGAATATTTTGGAGGAGAAGGAACATATTGTTCATGTGTCTCAGGAGTTGATACAAGTATTTATTTATGAGGAGTAGAAGTATCTTGAGAAGTAGACCTGGATTTCCTTGCCCTAAACATCTTCATTTTCCTGTCAAACCAAAGTCTAGTTCTCACTAGGACAGGGTTATTGAGATCCTTCAAATCATCTCTCTCCTTGACAAACCAATCAATGGTTTCAATAAGAGTGTGCTTGATTGATCTCTCATACTCAAGAGACTGCATTTCTTCATCATCATCCTCCAATCCTTCAGGAACATCATATATACCAAAATCCATGATTTTTGTAGAGATAATCTTCCATAATACCTTCTCTCGTGGCTTCATAATCATCATAACAATATTCTCAGTAGTCTTTAATATCAGCAAGATGTTGATAACCAATTTTGAAGTTGGTGGAAATGAAATCCTTCTGTCAACGTAGGTTTTAGGATTATAATAGTGAGGGGTAAGAGGAGAAATGGTTCTATCAATGTTTTGGGCATCCAAAGAAGTTTTATAAGTACAATTACCCAATATGATTGGGAATTGAATGCGTATAATCTTCTTGTCCCTACAAGTTCTATGTAGCTTATCCAACTATCTTGCATATCTCAACCAGAGCCATTTTATCACTGCAGTACATAGGGAGTTTCAAGGGTTGTCCCTCAAATCTAGCCAAACGTATATATGAAAAATTTGTCATAGACATTGATCAGTTGTTTTGCCTCATTTGAGAATCTCCTAGCAGTATCCCCTTCCAATAACCTGACAATGTACATAGTGAATGTATCATTCACCCTCCTAAAATGATGATTGTTGACCTTCAGAGTCAACTGTGGATGATACATATAAATAGGGGCATCTTTCTTGTCTTCTACAGGGGAAAACCCAACCATTCTCTGTAAGCCACAATGGTGTACATCAGATAGGAGGTCATGTAGAAGGTTTGAGTCCTCTGAACATTTTCCAATTTCTCAGTCAGGCTATCACAAATTATTCCTACCTAGTTCAAGTTTTTCTTACCCTCACATATAATATTGATATAGGGGCACATCCAGTAATGGAACTCATTGGTGGAGGGAATTCCCATTATCTTGGCCAGTAGAGTGATGACATCTAACAATTCTTCATGGAAATAAACTCTAAACATTATCTTGGGTAGCCTTGAGGCTCCTTTCTTTGGGTTCTTAAACTAAGATTTGGCCACTCTGCTCTTGTACCATTCATTGTCTTGATCAAAAAGAGTTTGCACCTAATCCTTGGTAAGAATATTTGAGCCTTCAATCACGGGAATTTGAAAGCAATGAGAATAAAATCCTCATCAAGTTGAGCCACCACCTACCCTTGAGGGTTAAAAATATCTTTTGTATCAGGGTCAAAATAGGAACTACAAGTGAGAATTGTATCAATGCATTGGACGGAAATTATAAAACTTCCGCCTCTGCAATTCCACTATCCTTGATTAGCTAGGAAATGGGAGAAGGGTTTGAAAATTAATGCGTGCCCAAAATTGTCCAAGTCAAGGTGCTGAGATTCACTATCACCAATATCTGGTATAGTCGTCTCCAAGGTAGAGAGGTGCTCGTGTCCCTTGAAATTGATCTTCATTTTGCGATAGGAGAAAAAGATATCTGTGAGAAAATCCCTTAGTTCCTCGATCAACACCTTGACGATTCACAACTTCTCTTTACACCTGCATATTTGAAAATAATGGAGGAATACTAGACCATGGCTACAAATGGCGGAGAAAAGGGGACTCAAATGGTCTCTAGAAAATGCAAGCAAGGTGGTGAAAATGATCAATTACCTGACTATTTATACATATTTAAACTCAAATAGGTCAGTGAGATGAAATAAATGAGGTAATTAATACTCTATGCCGACCTAAAAATAATGAAAATTGGGTAAAGGCAAAAAAAACTTTGCACAACTATCCCAAGGGACATTAGGACATTTGGGACGCATAAAGCCAAAATAGTTGCAATGAATGGAAATCAGCAAAGGTGATCTTGTGGGGAAATGGCAGTTAGGGAGCACTGGGACACATGGGACAAGAAAATACAAAACACCCGCAACATACTAAAATTGGATAAGTCAGAAATATTTGACATAGATAACCCTTAGGACATCGGGACACCATTTCTTCCAAAATCTGCAAGGACCGTAAATAAAGGAAAAGCAATATCAATCGAAAAAAGTGGAAAATCAGGGAACAACACAGTCCAGAGGAACTTGGGACATGAGGAACATAAAAATCCGAAATACCCACATATCACTGAAAAATCCTTAAAACTTAAAATTTGAAAAATGACTAACTATTTGAAACTAGCTCTTTCTCAAGGATCCTTTACAAGGACATTTAACAGTCACCTAACAACAAAAATTTAAAATTAGAGAAGAAAATTCCCAAATCTTAAGGAGGTGACAACAACCTTATAATGTAAGAAGCATATGTGTTTTACAAAGATTGTCTAATGTAATGGAGTATATTGGCTAGATAATAGTGTTGAACATAATCGAGTCTCGGTTCATGTATGGTTAATCTTATTATAGTTATTGTTTGATTCATGATTCTTTAAGATCTAGATCTAGATTATGCCTTTGTGGAATGTTTATGTCTAATTATGGATCTAAATATGTTTTTCCATCATCACACTAATATCCTACAAAAGAAAATCTAAAGAGGGGCTTAGTACCTTTGTGTGCTTTGGGTGATCACTCGATCGGCCGAGTGATGTGCCAACACACACGGGTTATTCACAATAGATTCAGGATGTACCATTCACTGGAGATTTTGAGGTTTTAGCACTCGCAGAAGTGGGCAGCTTCCCATCTCTTCTTGGGCATCCTTGGTGCTATGAAAATAATGTTGATCTGCAGTTCAACAAGGGATATATCAGTTTTGAGAATAAGGAGGAGCAACTTATTATCCCTTTGATAGACAAAAATTTGTACCTTATGTTGAGCCCTTAAGTGAAGAAGACCTGAATAGAATATATGTGCATACCATTTGAGATCCAGAAGTGCTTGAGCCATCTAAGGAAGGAATTATCTAGTGGGAAGATGCACATTCCATTAGTGATACTTCAAGTATTTCCTGTGACAATTGGGCCTATGGAACTTACGAAATGGTTGGGCATAAGGTAAGGAGCACACTCCACGTAAGAAGGTCATGTTGTGTTAGGCACTTAGGTAACAACCCTATACCTCGGTACACTGGTGAAGGAAACCCTGAGGTATTCTTGCAATCCATGGAATTACAGTGGAAGGATCAGGTGGATAGAAGGAACATGTTAGTTTATACCCTATGCGCGATAGCAACATGCAAGTGGATGGTTCATAGGGATAAACTCATAGAATGGAGAGAAGTGAGGATTTCCCTATCAGCAAGGTTTCTCAGAATTAATACACCTACTCAGATATGTGAATATCATGGTAATATTCATGTTCAGCACCACGTTCAACATTGTGAGAGACTATGGATAGAGGGACAGGAGACCTTACCACATTTTTTTTTGGGTGCAAAATCATTATTCCACCTTGTGACGTTGTGTGCACACATGGTATGTTCATGCGGAGTTGAATAGAGAGAGCTCGGAAATTGGCAAAACGTGACTACATGTATGATCTAGACTTTTGAATACTTATCCACTAAACTTCTAGTGAATGAGGCCTTACAAGTTATGAAGAGCTTTACTATGGGAGATAGTTTAAAAGTTGAAGAACTCATTCAAGAGTTACTTGGTGATTTATACCTAGTATCATGTTTTGAAGAAGTAGAAGAGACAGATGCAGATTCCTTCTGAGTGCGCTTGCCTAGAGAAGGAGAAATGGAAAATGGTCTACATGATAGATGATGAAGAAGTGGAAAATTTAGACATAGATCATTCAGAGGGTACACACAAGGTATTATATAGTGTGGATAATAAGGTGTGTTCCTACCATACATCTATAAAGGAAAAGAAAGTGAACATTGGAACAAATTTTGAACCTAAAGAGGCCATCATTGGGGATTACTGGTATGAATCAAGTGTCTAAGATAACCGAGTTACTACACGATTTCCAAGACTTGTTTCTATAGGCTACCATGAGTTGAAATGAGTGAATGAATCTTTGGACGAGATGAAAATTAAGTTAAAATAAGGTGTGCACCCAGTTAGAAAGAGACCTTATAGGATGAACCCTAACCTACGCGTAAAATTTAAAGAAGAAATTGACAAGATGTTAGAATCTAGCATCATTGAGCCCATAGAGGAATCAGAGTGGGTTAGCCCTATGGTAATCAGTATAAAGAAATATGGAAGAATCAATATTGTGTGGACTACAGGGAGTTGAATGATGCATGTGTGATTGATCCTTTCCCTACCCCTTTTACTGAAGAAATATTAGAAGGCATTGTAGGGTGCGAAATTTATTCTTTCACAGATGGATTTTCTAGGTATCATCAAGGATTGCTAAAGAAGATCAAGAGAAGACAAATTTCACCACTGAATGGGGAATTTTTTCATACACATTAATGCTCTTTGGATTGAAGAATGTGCCTACAGTATTTTCGTACATTATTGTTCAAGCATTCCAGGATTTTATTCACCAATTCTTGCAGGTTTACTTGGATGAATGGACCGTATATGGGCTTGTTAAGGATCATTGTGATAATTTGAGGTTAATGTTTGAGAGATATAGGTAGTTAATCATCTCTTTAAATATTAAGAAGTCCATATTTGCTACACCATTTAGAAATATGCTAGGGCATATCATCTGCAAAGAGGGTATGTTAGTGGATCCCGCTAAGGTTGTAGTCATATTAGGCTTCGAGGAACCCACTAGTTAGAGTGATATGCACGGATTCTTGGGCCACACAGGGTATTAAAGGAAATTTATCTAGGGATATGCTAAAATTGTTGCACCCTTGGAGGATTTATTAAAAGATAAAGGTACATTCTATTGGGGAGAATAACAACAACGCGCATTCAAAGCATTGAAGGAAAGGCTTACTACGTAACCTATCCTACATTTTCCTTCATGGAATTTACCTTTTCATGTACATGTGGGAGCTTCGGCATGACCATTGGCATTTTTCAATCTCATCCTGGAGAAGGTGTTGTAGATCATCTTATTTTCTTTGCTAGCAAAAAGTTGACTCCTACCGAACATAATTATACGACTACACACGAAGCTTTGTCCATGATCTCTGTGTTGCATAAGTTTAGACAATAATTTCTGGAAACTCCCTTCATTTTCTATACAAATCACATGTCATTTAAGTACTTGGTGAACAGTCTTTTTTTACAAGGGTGCATATGTTGATGTATTTTATTATTGTAGGAGTTTAACTTTACAGTTGTGGTAAAGCCAGGTAAAAGCAAATATGGCCCAAATCATTGATCAAGGATTCAATCAGGAGAGGACGTGTAGAGTATTAAAGATACAATGACAGATGCACAATTATAAAAGTTAAGCTGTGCACCCTCAAACTTAGAGGATATTGTTGTTTTATTGCACACAAGCATGGTGCCCGAAGGGATGAAGGCCTTAGAAAAGAAACAACTTACAATTCATGTCACACCTTTCATGTTGATCACTGGTGACTTATACAAGCTAGGTCGGGATGAAGTATTGTGTCGGTGTGTATTGGAACATGAGCGAACAAAAATTATGGAGGAGGCCCATGGCGGTATTCTAGGTGGACACTATGCCAGAGATGCCACCATGTGCAAGATTCTACTAGCTAGTTTCTAGTGGGAGACCTTGTACAAGGATTGTAAAGAATTTTTTGGGCATGTGATCACTGTCAGCACTTTGGAAAACCTAGACTAGAGAGATGAAATGCCTTTAAGGCCTATTACTAGTGCAGAGCCTTTTGAGAAATGGGCTATTGACTTTGTGGGTCCTATTTTCCCAGCCATGTGCAGAAAACTGGATAACACTATATCATCACTTGTATAGATTATCTTACAAGATGGGTCGAAGTGACACCTACAAATGATTTTACAACAACTATATCAATAAGGTTCTTATGGGAAAATATTATTACCATGTATGGATGTCCTTTAAGTTTTACAAGTGATAGGGGCACTCATTTCCTTAATGAGACTATCAGGATATTATTGGATGAATTTATGGTTGTACACCACAAGACAACACCCTAACACCCACAAGAAAATGGGTCTACTGAAAATTTCAAAAAAATATTAAGCCAAACATTCACCAAAATTTGTGATGTTGGAAGGAAAGATTGGGTTGATAAATTTTTTGTTGTGCTTTGGGCATAGAATAACCTACAAATGGTTGAATAAGGCAACACCCTTTCAGTTGGTGTTTTGTGCAGAAGCAGTTCCTCCTATGGTATTCATGTTACCTTCTTTGTGTATTGGAGTGCTGGAGGTCCTGGATGATGAGAAGGCATTTGAAGAAATAATTGAAAAGTTAATATAGCTGGATGAGAGGCTTGCCATAACACAATGGAGTCGAAGCAAGAAAAATCCATGCGAAGGCATGGCATAATAGGCACATCAAGGACAAGAAGCTTGAGATTGGGTAGATAGTACTTATTTATGATTCAAAGTTTATGCGCCACCCAAGAAAGTTTAAATTTCATTGGTTGGGACCATATGTTATCACTCATATACTTGACTTAGATGTTTTCCATCTTGAGGTGATTGATGGAACACAGTTTATAGTTTCTTGGTTGCTTTAACGAGAGTAGGTTGAAGTCCTACTATAAATAATCCTTATTGGTGTTTGTAATAAGGTAGCATTACCAGTTAGCTTAGGTTTCCCTTAATGTATTTCCCTTCTATGTGTTTCCTTCTTCATTGCTATGTATTGTCAATTTAGGTCAGTGTTTTGTATAATAAGTGTGTTTGCGTCGCTGGAAGTGATTACAATCTAAAGTGTTTTCATGCGTAGAGGAATGCACATACCCTTAGTGTGGGGTGGATAAAGAAGGCACATAAAATAAATAAACTAATGGGTGACCATAAAAGGAACATGCTTTCAAACTTGATGAAAAATTCAGGAGAATTTCTCAAAATTAAGGCCACGCATAAGGCATTGGGTGCTCAGTATAAATCAAGGAGGTTGTAGCATTGGAGACTATGTATGTTGGGTCACATTGGATAAACTAATTTGGCGTAAAGAAGCACGAGTAGAGGAGATCTATTACGAGATAAGCAAAGTGGTATTCTAGAAAATTATGACTAAGGCACAAAAGTTTGAGGTGCGAGAAATTATTGTGGGATAAGGAGGCATGAAACATGCTCCATAAGAATTAATGCCATGTACGGTGGTAGGTGGAGAAATTAATGAAGGGTTTTGAAACTTGGTATAAAGCTGGCATTTGCAACATCATTTGATACCTTGGGAATTCGAAAAAAATTTGAGAAGTGCGAAGAAGAGTTGGAGATGATGAGCAATCTGTAGAGTGAGTAAACCTATCATGTTTTGAAGCACATTATTGAGCACCTAGGCACAAAATTAGGATTCAAGTGGTGGTGCATGTGTGCGATGGGAGGGTGACTTGGTTATCATTTTCACGATAACTAGGGTTTCATTTACACTCATAGGATCAAAAGGAACGATGGCACCATAGAGGGCTCCAGTTGTGGAGAAGGAGGTTGATGACCCAACATAGGAATGGCTGGTGAAGATGTTATATCTAGAAGAAGTTATCGAGGGGCGACCATGGAAAACAAAGATTACATAGTGTAGGGTTTCATAAATCAATCACCGCATTGAAAAATGCCTAAAGGACATCATGGAAAAACTCTACAAGAAGAATAATAGGCGGTTGGTGGATGACACTAGGGTTTTAGATGCCTCCATGAAAACATTACTTGAAAAGTATGGGCATCATGCAAATTATGGAATTACCCTATTTTGGGAAGCTTTGATTAGTTATATCGGTGGCTCATATTGCAGCGTCCATAAAGAATTTTTCTACTTTGTGGGAAGGAGAATGAGGATAACTGCCAAGTTGATTAGGAAGGTGACAAGGCTGCATGGCTCAGGTTCTAAGATCATTGGAGATCTATCAAACAATGAGGGTATTGATACGACATCACCCTACATCAATATAAGAAGGGGGGTCGAGCCTTCAAAGTAACCAACATTACGTATACATGATTATCGAGTTGTAACATGCTTAGCAGGAGTAAATCAGGTGCCACTGAGTGGTGGAATGAGGTAAATATGCATTGGTTGCATATAACACATAAAATGGTAAACAAGACATATTACAACATTATCAAGTACATCATAGAAATATTGGTGAACGAGGCATGCGTCAAGAATAAAAGTGAGAAGATTACTTGGGGCGTAATCTGTTATTTATTGTATTTAGTGAAATTGGAGTACTTAATGAGAACTAGGAGAGCATCTATGAGTTTCAATGGAGAATAAATCCCCAACAAAGAAATATGCCAAGTATACTCTGCATGGGACTATTTCTAATGCATATAAGGAGTGCCTAGAAAATTGGTTCAGGAGACTATGCAGGGAATTTGAGGGAGAGTGAAATATTTCTCATGAGTTACCTAAGGTGATGGATGGAGAAGATGAATTTGTGGTTTACCAACATTCTAGCTTGGGTACTCCGTATGAAGTCTGGAGAAAAGATCCCATGGTGTAAGTTTCCATTCATGTTTACTACAAGATACTTTAAATATTTTGTAAACAGATTCCATGATGCACAAAAACTCCAGTTTGATGTAGACAAGGTAGATGCAGATATTCACATTCTACGCAAAACATATGTGTGGCTAGGTAAAGAGGCCTATGTTGAAACTATGGAGTCTGACAATGTGGACATCACGACAGATATTTTGGTTGTGGGGTAGATTGAACTAGCATGTGTGTATATATACCTAAGGCTAAGGTTCAAGGATGGAAAGGTGGTGAAAGGTGTAGATATGGCACTTTCAAGACCCTCAAGAGGGGAAGATAATAGGTACTTCAAGGCATGTTGCATCTGTGCCCTACTTAGGAAGATCTAGTGTCTACTGGGCTAGAGAATGTCCTAGAATAGGAGGAACAATAAGATAACATGGGACTAGATCATACAAAGAGAGTCCTAAGGAAAAGGCGCACAACTAGAGACACCGGTGTAGGGACTTCACGGCTTTCGAGGAGGTCTCCATACATCACTCCTATCAAGAATGAGGAAGAAGAGAGGAGAAAGTGTTGACGATATGTTCCTATGATGGATAGTGAAGAGGAAGAGTCCCCTCAACAAAGCGCGTAGGAGAAGGAGGTCACCCCTAGCATTGAGATGTAGGAGGATGAAGATATTGGGGACCCGATCATATATGAAACTATTGATGACAACATGAGTACCCATGAGAAGCACTCAGGTGAAGGGGAGAGAATCACCGTGGGGATACATAAGTCCCAAAATGCCCCTGCTTGAGGGAGAAGAGAAAGAGGAGAGGTAAGCTAGAACGTGGGATGAGAAGAACAACATGACACAGGTGATGAAGAACAACAAGGAGAAGGTTCATCTGTTTAAGTGGACGTTGGGAGTAGGTGAGTGTGAAGAGGTAGTGGGAACTAAAAATTTGGGCTACTTGGATGACCCATCAAAAATTTATTCGCTACCGCTTTAAAAGTAATTATATGGCTGGGATTAGATGGACCCAGACATGGCAAAAACACGCACTCGCATGTAGTTGTCTTGGAGTATGCAGACTCACATAGATGAGCTTGATTTTGATGTCTGTGAAGAGGCGTGTAGTTTGAAGAAGATGAGGAAGGCACCACATACACGCCACATGACCATCAAGCCCACACATTTTTAGATGAACACGTGAGTAACACATTAGTTAAACTTTCAACAGAAGTAGCGTGCCAAAATATTGATAAGGTGACAACAATACGGGCGCTATTAGATGAAAATAAGGATAAAGACACAGATATCAAGTGACTCACTGTAAGCACGATAATTCAGTGGTTGAGGCCCAAAATGTTAAGAAAATGGTCAAGCAAATAGCAAATGAAATCTTGCAAGAAGGTCAGATTTTCAGAAAAAGGTGCCCAAATAATTCAAGTTTGAACTACATTATTTGTGCACAATAGTTCATTTTCTCTTATATGACGAACCAGTATGCCTCCAGTAAGCCATAGGATGTTGCGGAAAAAGAAGCATCAAGGGCCAAGGCTTCAATTGTAAGGAAGATATCTAGCTATGAGGTTGTTTTGCAAGCCTTAAAAGATGAAATGCAGAAGGTAGATATAGTGTTGGCTATGTGTACAATGCCTGATAATTTAATACATGCAAGGACCAAGGCAGAGGAGAATGAATTTCTACATGCAACAAAAGATGAAACACTTGGGCACATAGAATGAGTGACCTTGGTAGAAACAAAGCACAACTCGCTAGATATTGTGAGGAAACAACACATGGATTGAATCAAGAGCATTGGGAAGCTCATTGCTGCAAAGATGGATGTCATGGAGGGGATGGTATCAAGTATGGCCAACATCCTCATAATTTTGAAGAGTGAGGGTGAAAACATGACTCTAGATGAGTTCGATGGCATAGTCGTAGATATCCCTGATAAAACAAATGCAACATTAAAGGACTGGTATGAGTTTGAAGGTGAAATTCAAAGTGAATATCCATAATTTATTCTACCAAAAGAAGAATATGGTACAAAGTAGAAGACTTAGCATATTCTTTGTTCTTTATTCTTTATCCTTCATTCATTATTCTTTTTCTATATTCTTTGGAGTGACAAGGTGATTACCCATTGTTGGGAAGAAATCCATTTTAGTGTGGGGTAATGTTGAATAGAAAAAATGGCCTAAGTGTTGGGTGCATGAATGTAGGGTGCTTAAAGAGCACATAGCGCTACAATAGGGTTTAACCACCTAGGATCAAGACTCAGCCATTTCTATTGTTGAGGCTATTTTAGGAGATATCGTGTTGAGCACACAAAGACAAGAAGACTTGCATCTCACGTAATGTTATTTTGGGAACAAGAATCGGTTGAGCGTCATGCATAGGTTAGGCTAATAATAGGATTTATAATCGAATTTAACTATAGGAAATATATTATTAGATTGCTTGCATCATTTTGCATCCCTTTGTAAAGGCGCATGGTTATTATTAACATGTGACCTAGTTTGAGAAGTGCATGGGTGGTGAAGGGAAAGTCCCCACCCCTATAAATATGTATTGATTTGCATAGTTTAGGAGAGGTGAACTATTGTAGAGTTATGTTGTTGGTGTTACTAAGCACATGACTCATGAATATACTTCTATAGTGTATGAAGCTTTAGTGTTTTACAGTATTTGATACAATGGAATATATTGGCTTGATAATGGTGTTGAACATGACTGAATCTAATTCTTGCATGGTAAATCTTATTATAGTCATTGTTTAGTTCATATTTTATATTCTAATACCTAGATCTAGTTTACGCACTATGGATTGTTTGTTATTATGAATATGAATATCTATCTGCATCATCATTCTAACATTCTGAATAAGAAACTCTAAAGAGGGACTTGGTGCCTTTGCGTGCTTCAGGTGAGTGCTCAGGCTAAGGCTGAGTGATGTGCCAATGCACCGGGTTATTTAAAGTAAATTCTAGGCTCCATTATACCCTTTCCTAGATATTTTATCATGCCTTAATTCCAATTGGTTTATGGCACTATAGATCCTCACTTACATATCTAACATTATATAGAAACCATAGATCCTTATGACACTAATAGAATGTTGCTTAAGGTTTTCTCTAAGATTCTCATTGGAAATGCTCTCTCATGGTTCACTCATCTCCCTAGTGGCTCTTTAAGCACCTTTGTAGAGCTTGAGGATGCATTATTATCCTACTTTAGTTGTATTCAAGTCCCCAAGACTACATACGAGTGTTTTATTTATTTTCATCAAGTTGAACATGAATATATTTCTTATTATAATTTATATTTTACGCCAACCTACATTTTAATTTTTATCAACCTAGTGATTTAGAAATGCAATTCATCTTTTGTAGGGGTCTTGTACCATCCCTTAAATCCTAGTTACATTATGATACTTGTGATTCATTTTCTAATCTTTGCACACATGTCTTTGATTTAGAAGAAGATATTATGATAACACTTAATTCTAATCCTCCATATATGAATGTTACAACCCCTTGTATTATATATGATAATAATATTCACAATAATAATTAGGTAATGCTTTTACATCATGGAAAATACTTTTCTACATCCTACTCCTCAGCCATGAGTACGACAACCCTTTCCTCCTAGGTGGAATCCCATCTATTTTGATAAGGCTCATGATAAGCCCCATGATATATTACTTGCATTAATTAATAAGAGGATGATTTGGTTTCCACCTAATGATCATTTTCCTCCTCATCACCTTGAGTGTGAGAAGGGTCGGCCATTTTCATAACTTTCATCATATTAGTGAGCATTGTGAAAATGATTGTTATGTGTTAGATCACAAGCTTAAGTTATTAAAGGACAAAGGTATTATTTCTTATGATTCATGGCATGCAAATAGATTTACTTCACCTCCTCCACAACACAGGCCCATAAGGAAGTGTTATAATTGACGAGCATGATTCTATTCCTAATAATATTTCCCTCACTGACATTATTCATACATAGGAGCAACCATAGACTATATATAAGTGAGTTAGAAAGGAGAAAGGGTTTGTCCCCAAAGTTTCATGAATGACTTCAATAGAATCTTTGATACTCTCCACCGCTCATCCCATCAAATTTCATCTTCACGTATAGTCTCTCTCTCAAGTGTCTCATGTGAGCTAAAAAGAGGAGCTTGGATGAGCTACAGGGAAAAACAACTCAAGGCATGGTCAACATATTGGTGAGCTCGGATGGGACAAATAAAAAACTAGGAGCGAGGTAGGGACAAGTAATGCTAGAATAAATCACAACAAAAAATTAGGGAAACCATCTCAAGAGTGTGTCATGTGGGAGATGTTGGATGCAGAGGAGTTACAGGGAGGAGATAGCTCACCAAGGAGAGTTAAAAATGAGCTCAGCTTGAAGAAAATAAGGAACATGCAATCTGTGGGGAGTGGAAGCTAGCCATCTTGGTGCCTAGCTTAGTGAGTTAGGGGTGAGTTAGGTGAAAAAATATTTTTAACACTCCAAACTTGACACAACTGTTGAAACCTGCACAAAAACTGAGATTTTTCTAATGTACCTCCAAATACAATGTGTAAAACCACCATAAACACACAAAAAAACTGGTAAAATCCAAACAAGATGTAATCCTGGAATAAAACAAAAATTAATGCAAGTAAAGAATGAATGGGAAAATGATTACGAAGCTTGCACAAGAAAATAGTAAGAACATGAAACCGAGAGTAGTAGGCAATGGATGATGAAGAGTAATGTGAATCTCTACAATGTGCTCTGATACCATGTGAAAGAATGTGAGAATGAAGATCAAGTGGGATGGCGCACACATCAACTAAGTTGCACTCAAACAATATCGTGACAAAGTTCCATGTAGTAAGAAAGCATTCAACCATGAAATGTGCATACAAAATAAAAGGGTCTACTCATATTCATAGATTAGAAAAAGGGGGTACAAATAGGACAGATGTGTAACTCCCAATGCAAGATCAATAATACCTCCACAAGGGAGAAGAGGAGTTACAGAATATGTCATACCCCCTAAGACACCTAAGACCTATGATCTCACCTAAGTGAGATGACTCACCAAGTGATGTGGACAATGCCCTAAGATGACAAGGCAAGTAACCCACACCAATAAATTCCCTTATTGTACATTTTTTACCTTAAAGGGGAAAATTGAGATCTAAAGTTTAGAAGCCAACAAGTGGAGTTTCTAAATGTGGTAAGTGCACGAAGTTGGGGGCCAAAACGTGGACAAAAACCCAAAAAAACAAAAGGGTATGCGTTCTATTATAACGCGATCATGTTTTAATTTCCTAGGTTTGGAATTTACCAAACCATAATGCATACGCGTTATGTCTGCTATAAATTAAAAAAATAAGCCCGATCCTCTATCATTTTATCTCCCTCAAATGTGAGTTTCAGAGCTTAACTTTTTCTTCACGTTTTTTCATTCAGCTGCATCTCAAGCTCAAACAATCATCTCTAGATATTCAAGAAGATCTAAATCGCTTGATGGTGCCATGGAGAAGAGGTAGGCACAATTCTTTTCTCAAAATTGCATTGAAATTTAATAATTATAGAGTAGAATTTGAATTGAATACATTTTTATTGCTATAGTTTGAGGTCAAGGGAATCAACCATAACTAAACCCTGTTATTCCTATCATCTCTCCCAACCCTCCCAGGTTGCTCAACATCCCCGGGTAGTCAAGAAGATTTAACATCCGACATAATTGAAAAAATTTGAAATTGAGGATTTAATCAAAATAATTAGGGATTCACAATCTACAAATCTACATCACATCTCTCTTGCTAAAACATTTGAGGCATTAGTTTCTCAAGTTAACACAGAAATGGGGCAAATTGATCATTGGACATCTTACAAAGAGGGTTACAAGATTGGGGTTTATTATTTCAACAAATTGTCATATGTGGATGTAAAGAAAAAAATAATTACAAAAGAGGTCATATGTGCCTTATTCACAGACCCTACATTAATTTTCTGTTTCGTTGTCATGTAAATGGTTTCCCATCCATTGGTATAATAATAATTTGATTAAAAATAAATTTTGGGACCAACGGTGGATGGTGTTTGATTTTACACTGCAATAACAATGAGGTGCCACTATACTTTTTTGAGGAAACTCTATTGCGATTTTATCCTTAACGAGATCCCAAATTATTTTGATTTTTGAGATTTCTAGGGTTGAGGAAAAGAATCGCACAATGTGCACCTATTCAATTGGGTAGAGTCTCGCACATAATACCACTCACCCGAGAGTGTCCCTCTAGCTTGATGAAGGAGATAGTAGAGATTGATACACTCCTCATGCTTAAGGGGCTATCTACGACCCTTTTTTTGACATACGAGGAGATTTTTGAGTCGATGCTCATGAAGGTACATAGAGTATACCTCATGGATTACTAGCATGAGGCCACATCTTTCTCGTCATGTGGTAGCATATGTTTGGAGCCTCGAGGAGGATGATACTTTCATGCGTACTGATTTTGGTGGAGTTGGTGCTAGGGGTGCATATGATAATGTCACTATGTCAGATTCCTTTTTGAGTGAGACATTTAGATTATAGTCATACATCACCTTTGTAGGCATTTGTTATGTTTTATTATGTGTGTTACAAAAAGTTGAGTACTTGATTTACTTATATATGTTAAATTTTTAAATAATTGTATTTGTACATGTACATGCATTGACATTACAACGCGTGGGAGGTGCATCTTCATCCCCACCATAGGTGATGAGTAGTATGTGTACACATACATTCATAGAGGTAATTTAGAATGTTAATTGTGCAAACTTTTCACATACATGCAAATATATATATATATATATATATAAACTTTTGAAGTCAAATATATGTATGTTCTTGTATGTTCATATAACTCATGTGATACCTGTTTGATAAATATGTTGACTTCACTAGACACCCCACCATCTCTGCGACAAGTAGATAAAGGTGTTGCCATTATGATTTCATCTACGCAACAAAACACTGAGGTATTCAAACAACATGTAAATTTTGCTAAATTGCTCATGTAATGCATATTAAGTTAAATTACATGTTAGTAATGTCTTCATTGTAGAATTATTAGATTGTGTTAATAATGTCCTTCATTGTGTATATGCAGAGTCACTTATGCATACAAGAAAGAACCCAGTTCATTTAATTCACAGGCATGGCTGAGTAAAAACAATAGTTCTATATTGATAAAATTAGTTAAAATATTGTTATTACACATACATGTACTTAGTTCTATTTTCACTAATTCTGATGCTATATTTTGTGATCTTATGGGTATGTAGGGAACTTTAACCCCCTACATTTTGACTTTGAGGGCATGAAATTCTCAATCTCATCATCTTTGTACCCCATTTGTACTACAGGAGTTCTCGATGACTCATCTCGGCGTGAGATGTAGATTCAATGTGATCGACATCTATGCGGTAAGTTTTTGTATTTATGTTAATAATTTCATTCTAGCATGGTCTTAAATACATGTTGAAAACATATATAAATTAAGTTTTGACAAAAAACGTTGTTTGCATTTTCAGTTCAACTACATGCGAGTATTCAGGCGGAAGAGGACTCGTAGCATGGGATCAAACAATCCAAAGTCATCTCATAGATCTCCATCTATGTCAAAAGGAGGGCCTTCTTTGAGTAAGGCCAAGAGAGGGATAAATTTTTATTTTTTTGTATGCCTATGTGCATGGAATTGTATGTACACCTATATGGCATTTGAACTTGATGGTATATGACCTATTTGGGCATTTTTATATTTATTATGCACATTAAAATACTATTTGGAACTTGATATTTTGTATGAGACCTTACATTTTGAGATTATTTTGCATGAAACTAATATGATGTGCACTTCACAATATTTAAGACATTATGGATTATTTTTTCATTTATTGGTGATATACATGTACTAGCATTTTCAATGTATAATATGCATCAAACTTTGGAAATCAATATTTATATAATGTTTGTATATAAAGAGTTACCTAATCGAGTAATTATTCATTTAATTTATCAATGTGTATATGTGTATTTACCTTACTTGCACTTATTCTTGCTCATGGTCTCTTTGTACTAGTTCCTAACTTATCATGCACCTATTACATTCTTTAATGCTTCTTAGTCTTCGTCCTCTTAAACACCTGAGCATACAAACATTAGGACATCATTAATATAATGGTTTTGCAACAAGCATGCATAGAAGAATCTAAGGATTCCCACAAAGTGTTACAAGCTTCAATAGCTCAAAGAGATTCATCACAATTTGATGCCTTTCATCGATTGATAATTTAAGAATTTCTCTCCATATGCATTACTCTAATGCTTGAGAATGTCTCTAGATGCAATGACATTCTGATTCAGACACTCAATGATTATTGATTGTCTAATCCTATCCAATTCATGTTATTACCTTTAAATTTGTAGGCATTTCAAGTTATTTAGAAATCACATCACACCCTTCACTAGGATTGATGAGTACCCCTATCTTTTTAAAGGCACTTTGGAAAGCATCAATGGGTTTATCATAGCATAAATTATCAATGAATGGAAGGTCACTAAGTTGTAGGCCAACTGACTCCCATTCAGAACTAAACAAGAAAGATTTACTAGGCGATTGATAACTCCTGTGTGTTCTTAGACATTCCCCTATAAAATTAATTCTTAAGCCAATCTATTCATGAGCAAGAACTCCTAGACGAGGTGTCATATCTCGACAAAACGTCTCTTAGTGCCACGGAGTTTAAGAAATCACCTATTGAAGATATAGCGTGTTTTGGTCTCATGGCTCTTAAGGGACAACACCTGACGAGGTAGCCCGGAAGCATGGGGAGTGTAGGAAACCAAAATGAGACCTCCACTAGGGTTCAATTGGCCATCGGACATGTTGGTGTAGTTGATTCAAGGCTAAGAGATTCCATTTTCAAAGTATTACGCCCTGGCATCCTTACACTGACTCAAACTAACGCAAAAAGTATTTCCTGAGTTTGCAAACCATAGGACATCAAGAGAACCAAATGGAGATGGATAAAACCATGAGAGAATTTTGTAGAGGGCCCTGATATGGTTGTTTTAGATCTAATGAGACATCTCTAGGTTCCACGTAGTCCAAGAAATAACCCGTCAGAAGATATAGCACTTTTTGGTCTTAGGACTCTTAAGGGACTACACCTAGACAAGGTAGCCCATAAGCACAAGGATCTTAGGGAACAAAAATGAGGCCTCCACTAGCATTTACCAAGACATCTGGATGTTTTGGCACTTCGATGGTTTTGTCCCATGAGCCACCGTTTGTAAAATATAGCATCTAACAACCTTACATGACTGAAAGCGCATTATTTTGTGCATTTACAAACAATAAGACAACGAGAGAACTAATTGGATATTGATAAAACCAAGAGATAATTTCATAAAGGGACCCAAAATGGAGGTTTTGAATCTAACGAGACGTCTTTAGGTGCCGTAGAGTTTGAGAAATCACATGTCGAAGATATAGCGTGTTTTCGTCTTAGGGCTCTTAAGGGACCATGCTTGGACAAGGTAGCCCGAAGCATGAGGAGTGTAGGAAACCAAAATGAGGCCTCCATTAGCATTCAATAGGTTATCTAGATGTGTTGGCGTAGTCGATTTGGTGCCAAGAGCTTCTGTTTGCAAAGTATTGCGTCTAACAACTTTACATTGGCTCAAACTACAGTATTTTGTGTGTTTGTAAACAATAGGACATCAAGAGAACCAAATGGAGATGGATAAAACCATGATAGGATTTCATAGAGGGCCTCAACATGGAGGTTTTAGATATGATGAGAAGTCTCTAAGTGCTATGGAGTCCAAGAAATCAATCGTCAAACATATAACATTTTTTGATCTCAGGGCTCTTAAGGGACTACACTCGGATGAGGTAGCCTGTGGAACACGAGGAGCATAGGAAACCGAAAAAAAGCCTCAAATAGTGTTTACCTAGCCACCCCTGATGTATTGGTGTAGTCGGTTCGACACCCTGAGCTTCCGTTTGCAAAGTATTGCGTCTAACTGCCTTACACTGACTCAAACTGTAGTATTTCACACGTTTGTAAACAATAGGACATCGAGAGAACCGAATGGAGATGGATAAAACCATGAGAGGATTTCGTATAGGGTCTTGACATGGAGGTGTTAGATCTAACGAGACATCTCTAGGTTCCACTTGTCTCGATAAATCACTCATCCAAGATATAACATTTTTTTGGTCTCGGGATCTTAAGGGACTAC